>JAXQQM020091266.1:0-38710 GCA_034641835.2 Pinus albicaulis
ATCTTTTTAGGATTCAATGACAGACCAAACCTTCTACATTTTTCAAAAACTCTTCTCAGATGTTCTAGGTGTTCTTCTTCAGTCTTGGAGTAGACTGTTATGTCATCCAGATAGATGAAAATGAAGTGTCCTATTTCATCTGAAAAAGCTATATCCATTGCTCTTTGGAAGGTAGCATCAGCGTTCATCAATCCAAAGGGAATTTTAACATACATAAAGGTGCCCCATGGAGTGGTAAAGGCTGTCTTGAGTTGGTCTTCTAGGATTACTAAAACTTGGTTGTATCCTAAAAATCCATCTAACAGGGAGATCCTTTTTTAGCCTACTACCCTCTGAAGAATGTGTTCCATTTTCGGCAAAGGGTAATTGTCTTTGAGTGAGGCTCTATTAAGATTCCTGAAATCAATACACAGATGATCTCCCCCGTTTTATTTTTCACAGCCACTAGGTTTGATACCCAATCAGAAAACCTCACAAGAACTATTATTCCTGCCTCATACATTTTTTTAATCTCTTTCTCCACTGCAGGAAATTGTTTTGGGTTTATTCTACGAAGTTTTTGTCTGAAGGGCTTCTGATTGTCTTTCAAGGGTATTTTATGTTGTATGATGTTTGTGTCATAAGCCTTCAAGTCCTCATAACACCAAGAAAACACATCAATGAATTCTTTGAATAGGTCAATGTATTCCTTTTTCATGCTTGCAGGCAGGGACTTAGCCAATTTGATCATCTTGGGTTTATCTTTAGTGCCTATGTTGCATTCCTCGACATCAGAGTCTGCATGTTCTATTGTGGGCTTTATACGCAACTTTCCAGATATGCTAGAATATATTTTGTTCAAATTTATTTCCCATGTGGTCTCAATTAGGGGCCCTCGTACTGTATTCCATGTGTCCATGAACATATACTGTTGAGCTCTGAATGTGTGCAAGTCTAACGCCCATCTCCATGCACAATAGTCTATGGATTTGACTACACACACATATATATATATCCACACAAGCCATGTGATTGCCACCTTATTACATAGGTTATACTCACTGTTTGTAAGATTATTTTCCTATTTTTCCCATAATCTATGTGAAGATAAATGTGTGTGAGCTTTGAGTATATGATCATCATAACCTCAAATCTTTAGATTATATTCTTAGATCTTGTGAGATATATATTATTCAAAGGTGGTAGTGGTGCGAGAGTTTGGAAGGTGAAGGCATGATGGGTAGTCCACTGCTACAAATGCTCTGAGAAGCACTATCTAACCCTTTCCTGTTACATGTATAGAGTCCAAATCCACTTCCGACTGTTGAAAGAGGAAAGAAAACGTACTCAGAGTCTCCGCATGCCTGCCAACTGTGGTTTGTTTTTCGCTTTTGGATGACCTTTTGTAGCAAATAACTAGTTTTTCTAATTGCACTGATGGTCCTTGCCATCCAAAGCATCTCATCTACTAATTTGGGCATTGTTTCTGGTGACTTTTATTAATTCCAGCACTGCAGCAAACTATTGTTTGGGAACTCTTACTTTGAAATCTGATTTTTCCAATCTCTGTTAACAGTTAAGTTCTCAAAAGAATGCTGATCTCTGCTATATTGCATAATGTTTCCTGAAATACGCTTGACACTGCAGCTGCTATACTCACCAATTTGTTGTTTATCATATTGCTCAGGAATGATAACCACTGCACAGGTGGCATATCTCTCTTGTGAATGGTATTTGCATGCATATTTGACAGGGAAATTTATCCTCAAGATAAAAGTTACTAAACATGGCTGAGTCTAGCGAATTTCACTTGAAGAGAAAGCTTCCAAGGAATACTTCTTATGCAAGGAAAACTATGTAGATTAAACGAAATAAATTGCCGGAAGAGCTCATTGTTTGTAACGTTACACAATATTTTCTGAAACCAGTCAATGCTGGAAACCTCATCATACCTCTCCTACTAAGTTTATCTTGATTACTAGAGCTTCTATCTCATTCTTTCAACAATAATTTCGGTGAAAGACTCCTAGATCAGTTTGATAAGAGACAGAATCCTGGAATGCTGATGAGGAACCAGCAATTGTTGTAGTTTAGTTAATGTATAAAAGTATTGTTTATGCAGCAGCTTTAGATTTGGAACAACCAGAGACTGGTTTATACCAGCAGCAGCTTTTAATGGGCCTATAAGGTCGTAAAGAGGGTTTGAATCAACCTCTGATACCAAATGTAAGGTTCAGCAACATACGGAAAGAATTTTATTTAGGACAATTATTAATCTAAGTACGAAATTGCATTTCGGGCAAATATTAATCTAAGTGTATATCCAGCAATAACAAATTTCAATAAAAATTTAGATTAGGTCAGAGCTGAAAACAATTCTATACCTCGGAGAATACACAGTTCTCTGAAAATCAACACAAATTTACAAATCACGAAGCGGGGTGAAGATTAGTTAAAACTTTGTTGATGTCGTGAGAACAGTTGATCGGTTGCGGGACAATCGGTAACTATTTTGATACTGGACATTTTGAAACACTATGAAAAGATGCGTTATTTTTCCTTGCTGGTACATGGATACCCATAAGTTTAGAATACTACTTCACTTTACTGATACAAGATATACGCTGTTAGTTTAGAATTTACTGGTGCGTGGACACCGATATGCGAGATGTCATTTAAATTAACATTTGCAAGAATATGAAAAGTGAAATAAATTGATATATAAATTGACAGGGGTAAAGCAATGCATCATAAATAGAACATGTGGGAACTAAACAGAAGCAGTGTCTGCAATAAGAAATTTTATGGGACATATTGATGCCTATGTAAACAAATTTTCTTTTTATAAGTTCTAGGATTAATATCATAGATATCAAAGTATTTTGAATATGTAAAGGGTGTTATATGGGTAACAATTGGTTATGAGCAATATAGATGCATATGCTGTAATATGTGTACGAGTGTTTACATTGCAGATTATGTATCGGTGAATACCATGCTGCAGAAAACAGAAAAAAACAGATTACCGAAACAATCTACGTGATGACAGATATCCAAGAAAGATGAGACTCCCTGAGATCCCACGATAGGGTGTTGACCCTGGTCCTATTGGGAGGAGTGGAGGTGTTGCCCACTATTTATCCTCCAATACCTGGAGTCATGGGAGAACTGTGCGAGTCACGCTCCCCTAGACGTGTGATGATGACTACCGGATGCCTACCAACATGTCAGGTCGACGTAATCGACGCTGATATCATTGAGGTCTATGAATGGATCAGTAAAACTGATGCCATGGCATATTCCTATAGAGGACGGATAGGATGGGAGTGGAAGAGATTAGGAAGGATCGGATGATTTTAGAATAGTTTGGAGATTCGATGAAGATGGAAAGTAACACTTAAATTACAGATACATACTTATTTAAACGTAAACTCAATCTTAAAATTCAAGCATTCTACAATCACCCTAATCTCTGAAAACACAATATTGATCTGAGTATATAAAGCCATAAACTTCGGGACGAAGTTTTCTGAAGGGAGGAAGTATGTAATGACCCATTCCCAAGTTGTACCCAAAACGATATTAGCATGTGAACGATATAGGCATTTGATAGCTACACCTGCCTATACCGCCCACATCGCACTAGTACACCCACCTACTAATATCAAAATCTCATAAGTGAGGGATTTAATATTAAGATTTTGGATTAATATTAAATTTTAACTAAGTAAAAATTATGTGAAAAGGACTAATAAAGGAAAATGACATAATAAAGTTAATTCATGAAGTAATGTAAAGATACATACTCCATACATAAGACAACCATATAAGTCACCTCCATAAATATATTCGTACCCACATTAATGTGGATCACATCACCATAAGAACATGTAATACCAACATTTAGGTGGATAAGACCTCGAGAAGAAAGAGGCGGTAGGTGAAGATTATTTAAATCCACATTAATGAAAAGATCACACCATCATAAATACATATAATATCACCATTATTAGGAAAAGACCTCGGGAGTTGGAGGCGGTGGATGGAACTTATTTAAGTGGAGGCAATATGGAAGTTTTGGGAGGGAGGAAGGGAATTCTGCTGAGATACTGTGAGATTGAACTGCTGGGAGTCTCTGTTGGGAGTCTCTGTTTTTCTTGGATATCTGGGCACGGGGGCAGAGGAGACATCCTCTGGGTCTGGGGTTATTCTTGGATTGGCTGGGAGGACTTGGTTGTTTCGATAAACTGTTTATCTATCTAACATCTGCATCACGGGAGGAGATCCATCATCAAAACCATCAAACCATCAACTGTGTACCAGGTATTTCTCCTACGTATTTGATTGTTTCTCAAATTCAAAATTTCACTGCTGATTTCATTACATACATTACTGCTGTATAAAATTTTCTGCAATTAATTCTCTATGCACGGAACCTTACATTTCATGGAAAGACATCACTGTTTCTGAAGAACTTGTCTGCAAATTAAATTTCTGTGTATGCCAATTTGTTTTCTGAAGGAGGAGACAGATTCTATTTATGATGCATTGCTTTACCCCTGTCAATTTATATATCAATTTATTTCACTTTTCATATTCTTGCAAATGTTAATTTAAATGACATCTCGCATATCGGTGTCCACGCACCAGTAAATTCTAAACTAACAGCGTATATCTTGTATCAGTAAAGTGAAGTAGTATTCTAAACTTATGGGTATCCATGTACCAGCAAGGAAAAATAACGCATCTTTTCATAGTGTTTCAAAATGTCCAGTATCAAAATAGAGCAGTTATATACACATAAAAGTTTTCAGTTTCTCAAAATTTAGCATAAGTTGGGGTAATTCTGGCAAAAAGTCTCAGCATCCTCCCAAGTCGCTGATCCAGGACTATACTTGTCCCACTGGACTTTTACTTGGTCTATCCGGCGGTTCCTGAGCTGTCGAACCCTACGTTCCAGAATATGTAACGGTTCGACCGTTAGGATTCCCTCGTCCGATACCTGCAGTTCCTTCCATTGAAGGTCATGAGATTTATCAGCAATATAATGTCGTAAGGCAGATACATGAAATACATTATGAATTTTATGCAGGTGAGGTGGCAGTGCAAGACGATAAGCGACTGGTCCGACTTTTTCCAGGACTTCAAACGGTCCTATAAACCGGGGGGATAATTTTGTCCCCTTCCCAAACCGAATGGTACTCTTATTTGGTCTGATGCGAATGAAAACCTGATCTCCTACCACATAACTTCTATCTGTCCTGTGAGTGTCCGCATAACTTTTCTGTCTATCCTGAGCCTTTTTTAACCGTTGTCGAATCAGTTTTACCTGATCCTCCATCTCTTGGATCAAGTCTGGTCCGACAATTATTCGATCTTCTAACCTGTCCCAACTTAACGGCGTTCTGCAAGGTCTTCCGTATAATGCTTCAAATGGCGGCATCCCATCGAACTATGGTAGCTATTGTTGAAGCATAATGCCATTCTAGTTGTAGTGGATAGGTTAACAAAAGCGCCCATTTCATCCCAGTAAGAGATACTTATGAAGTAGCTGATGTAGCTAGGGTATTCATAAATGAAATCATCAGATTTCATGGAGTACCTAAGAAAATTATATCCGATCGAGACCCTCGATTTACATCAAGGTTCTGGAATTGTATGCAGTCAGCCTTGGGAACTCAGTTAAATTTGAGTACTGCCTATCATCCTGAGACCGATGGACAGACAGAAAGGGTAAATCAAGTACTCGAGGATATGCTAAGGATGTATGTAATGGACCAACAGTCACGTTGGGAAAAGTACTTACCCTTGGTGGAATTTGCTTAAATCATCCTATCCTTCCTAATCTCTTCCACTTCCATCCTATCCGTCCTCTACAGGAATATGCCATGGCATCGGTTTTACTGATCCATTCATAGACCTCAATGATGTCAGAGTCGATTACGTCGACCTGACATGCTTGTAGGCATCCGGCAGTCATCATCACACGTCTAGGGGAGCGTGACTCGCACAGTCCTCCCATGACTCCAGGTATTGGAGGATAAACAGTGGGCAACACCTCCACTCGTCCCAGCAGGACCAGGGTCAACACCCTATCGTGGGATCACATGGAGTCTCAACTGTTCTTGGAAATCTGTCATCACGTAGATTGTTCCGGTAATCTGTTTTTCTGCATGATACTCACTGGTACATAATTTGCAATGTAAACACTCGTACACATATTACAGCATATGCATCTATATTGTTCATAACCAATTGTTACCCATATAACAACCTCTACACATTCAAAATACTTTGATACGTATGATATCAATCCTAGAATTTATAAAAAGAAAATTCATTCACATAGGTATCAATATGTTCAATAAAATTTCTCATTTCAGATGCTGCTTCGGTTTAGTTCATTCATGTTCTATTTATGACGCACTGCTTTAACCATTTTCATTCTATATATCCCTATTTTTCACTTTTCATATTCAAAATGTAGTTACTCTTTTATTCTCTTTCCTTGAATCATATTTGAAATGCAATGAAATAATTTGATAGATATTTTCATCTATAATGTCTAATCTATACTTTCACATTCTTGCAATGTTAATTTAAATGACATATTGCATATCGGTGTCCATGCCCCAGTAAATTTAAACAAACAGCATATATCCTGTATCACTAAAGTGAAGTAGCATTCTATCTTTATGGGTATCCATGTATCAGTGAGTAAAATTCATTCTTACGAGATAATTCAAAATAAATTTTATAAATTCATGGATAAGCTATGACCACTCTTTATACATGACCAGTAAGTTGTGTGATTATGATTACAAAGTTGTAAGTTAGGCTAGTATTTGATTATGTCATACTCTTCATAGCTAATAAAACTGATAGGAATGGATAGCATTTATGCAAATATGGATTTATATTTAAAACGAGAAGAGCTTAAGATAGCATTAAATCAACATATAGCAGCAAATTTAGGAAGGAAACTCAAAATTAATAATAAATAAGGTTATGAAACTCGATAATGAGCGATATAAAGCTAATTTTAAGTTTG
Source organism: Pinus albicaulis (assembly GCA_034641835.2). Classification (NCBI taxonomy): domain Eukaryota; kingdom Viridiplantae; phylum Streptophyta; class Pinopsida; order Pinales; family Pinaceae; genus Pinus; species Pinus albicaulis. The sequence continues at coordinate 7,031 of JAXQQM020091266.1, forward strand.
ACAATGTGATTCATCAAATAAGAGAATTAACAAAACTATTTTCCATTTTGAATGTTGCAGAGAGACATTCTAGGACACAGAAAAGAAAATCTATGAGTGCATTTATCATGATAAAGCACTCAATGATCAAGCTGGGACAAGAGGAGAACAAAAGAAGAAATATTCATCAATTTTGTAGCTTTATCATGAACCTGAACATCGATCAGCTTTTGAGTAGCTGCTTGCAGTGGCTATCTCTTTTAGGCATGTATGGATACTAAGTGCATAGTAATTATGATTTCATGGGATTTTCTCATAATAGAGCTTATCATAACGGTGTAATGGGTTTACTACTACATATATATATAAGTGATAAGATTGGGATAACATAATCATTTCCATTACTTGGTAGTTATACTATCTGCCCATTTGTCCAGTACCATTATGAAATTAACTGTGATTCCATATCTATGGGAACAAAAGGGAAGCGATAGGATGGATACTCACAAATGGCACTCATTATCTGAAATACAGGTATTCTAATAACATACATATCTGCTTATTACTAGTACAAAAACTTTGATCTACTTGACTCTGTTAATTACAGTAGTGATTATAACAATAGTTATAATTAATAAGAATCCATAATAAATAGTGATCAATAAGCTTAAGTAACACGTATATTTGGTAATAACAAGGAGTGTATAACCATAATCAGAGTAAGTGCAATATATGAGTGACAGTGAACCATATGATCTTCATAGCTTACTGAGTGTAATACCATATCTATTTGGATTAGAGCTTACATATAAAAGCATGGTTTCGAGTGCTCTAAGTGATTCCGTAATAAACCTGTATCATATATGTATTGGGCTCATGTATCTCGTGTTCATTTACTGATATATCATTACCTATAAGCTAGTTTCATAATAGAGAAGGTGGTAGTGACGCATATTATGCCTAAGATATCACCCTATCTAAGTAGTTACGCTACTTATCGGTCGTAACCTCATATCATGCTAGCTTAGTCTGTCTGAATAGGGTTCCAATCATAACCTAACATGTAGATGATCTATGTGTTTCCACATCAATAAACCCGTACATGTATCTGCTTTAACACATTACGATTGTTTCCATCACTATTAGTAACACCTGTACCATTCTCTGGTTAAGTAGGAATAAGGATAGAAGTAATGGAAATCTTAGGCTTGATAAAGGTTGAATCCTATCTGATATAGCATCTACTCGTATATAAGAGAGACCTTCTTGCTTCACCTATTTCACATGGTATACTTATTATGGAAATAGCCATACTTGACCAATGGTGATACTCGGGCTTATTATAAGATTCTAGTAGTCCACATGTTCGTAAGATCAGTATTATATAAGCTATACTATTCAATGGATTCACACTGGTTAACCTTTTGTAACGGTAATAAAAGCTCTTTTTAGTATAGAGATTCATCTCTCACCATATTACATAATAAACAGGATAGTATTGTACTAATATGGAGTTAAGGGTAAAGGTTCAATATTATTTATTAACATATCACTATCTTCATTGATTCCCATTGATTTTATTAGCTATGAAGAGTATGACATAATCAAATACTAGCCTAACTTACAGCTTTGTAATCATAATCACACAGCTTACTGGTCTTGTATAAAGAGTGGTCATAGCTTATCCATGAATTTATAAAATTTACTTTGAATTATCTCGTAAGAATGAATTTTACTCACTAAAACATGGATACACATAAAGATAGAATGCTACTTCACTTTAGTGATACAGGATATATGTTGTTTGTTTAAATTTACTGGGGCATGGACACCGGTATGCAATATGTCATTTAAATTAACATTGCAAGAATGTGAAATTATAGATTAGACATTATAGATGAAAATATCTATCAAATTATTTCATTGCATTTCAAATATGATTCAAGGAAAGGGAATAAAAGAGTAACTACATTTTGAATATGAAAAGTGAAAAATAGGGGTATATAGAATGAAAATGGTTAAAGCAGTGCGTCATAAATAGAACATGAATGAACTAAATCGAAGCAGCATCTGAAATGAGAAATTTTATTGAACATATTGATACCTATGTGAACAAATTTTCTTTTTATAAATTCTAGGATTGATATCATACATATCAAAGTATTTTGAATGTGTAGAGGTTGTTATATGGGTAACAATTGATTATGAACAATATAGATGCATATGCTGTAATATGTGTACGAGTGTTTACATTGCAGATTATGTACCGATGAGTATCATGCAAAAAAAAAAAAAAGATTACCGAAGTAATCTACGTGATGACAGATTTCCAAGAACAGCTGAGACTCCCTGAGATCCTACGAAAGGGTGTTGACCTTGGTCCTACTGGGAGGGGTGGAGGTGTTGCCCACCGTTTATCCTCCAATACCTGGAGTCATGGGAGGACTGTGTGAGTCATGCTCCCCTAGACGTGTGATGATGACTGCCGGATGCCTACAAGCATGTCAGGTCGACGTAATCGACTTTGATATCATTGAGGTCTATGAATGGATCAGTAAAACTGATGCCATGACATATTCCTGTAGAGGATGGATAGGATGGGAGTGGAAGAGATTAGGAAGGATAGGATGATTTTATAATAGTTTGGAGATTCGGTGAAGATGGGAAGTAACAATTAAATTACGGATACATACTTATTTAAACGAAAAATCAATCTTAAAATACAAGCATTCTACAATCACCCTAATCTATAAAAAAAAAACACAATATTGATATGAGTATATAAAACCATAAACTTCAGGATGAATTTTTCTGAAGGGAGGAAGTATGTAACGACCCATTCCCAAGTTATATACAAAATGATATTAGCGTGTGAACGATATAGGCATTTGATAGCTACACCTGCCTATACCGCACACATCGCACTAGTACACCTACCTACTAATATCAAGATTACATAAATTGGGAACTTGATATTAAGATTTCAGATTTATATCAAGTTCAACTAAGTATAAATTTTATGAAAAGAGCTAATAAAAGAAATGAAATAATAAAGTTAACTCCTTAAGTTAAAAATGAGTATGCAATATTAAAGATTAATATTAAAAGTACTTAAATAAAGTCCCAAGCTCTATAAATAAAACAACTATATAATCCCACCTTCATAAATATATATTCGTACTCACATTAATGTGGATCACCTCACCATAAAAACATTTAATATGAACATAAGGATGGATAAGGCCTCGGGAGGTTAGAGGCGGTGGAGGAAGGTTGTTTAAATTATATTCCTATCCAAATATAATGAAAAGTATACCACCATAAATACATATAATATCACCATTAATAATGATAAGACCTCGGAAAGTAAAAGGCGGTGGAGGGAGATTATTTAAGGGAGGTGATATGGAGGAGAAAGGAAAAGGGTTTTGGAAGGAGAAAGAAACGAATTATAATGAAGTGAGAAGAAATGTCAGTTGAATTGTTTGGGAAGGAGTCTCTAGGTTCTTGGAAATCTGGGCACGGGGCAGAGGAGACATCCTCTGGGTCTGGGATTGTTCCCGGATTGGCTGGAAGGATTGATTGTCCCGGTAATCTGTTCACGACATCACCATGTGCTCAACTAATCTTCAGCCCGCTTCAGGATTTGTAAATTTGTGCTGATTTCCATGTATTCCTCTTAGGTATAGAATTGTTTCTCATTTCAATTCCACTGCAAGTTTTTATTGAAATACGTTACTGCTGGATATACACTTAGATTAATATTTGTCTGAAATGCAATTTCTATACTTAGATTACTACTTGTCTGAAATGAAATTTCTGTATGTTATGGAACCTTACACGTGGCGGCCTCGGGGCCTTACGTGGCACCTCCAATTGGCCACCAAAAGCTTGCGAACGTACAACCATCACCCAATATCATAGCACCACTTGAAGCCTATGATTGTCTCTAAGAAAAGGAATATTCTGTGGAATATTCCTTTTTTCTGATTGTGTACTCATGCCGATCAAAATCCTACCAAACTCGTCATAAAATTTCGTTGTTTATAAATCGACGTAACACGAGACATTCCTCATAAAACACTTCCAAGTTTTCAAACCGTTCACGGTGCTGAATCAAGAAGACGTAGATCTACCTACTTCTTAGGTTTGGCACACTTTCTAACACTTCAAATTTTGAGAAAATTTATGAACTCCTGATCACACCTCCCATTGGGAAGCTTTTGACCCCAAAATACTTCGACACTGCTCAAAAGATGAGGGTACAACTCCCTCACCTTTCCAACTTCCATCCACTTTGCCTTGCTTGGCTTACTGCCTTTGAGCCCAACTCGAAGGTAGTCAATACTTCCCCTCTTGGATGCTCTTGTCCTCATGTCATGAATTGTATCTTCCTTGAGCTCATCCATAAATTCTGGCGAGAAATATTCAATAGAAGGCAGATGAACATCACTTCCTTGATCGTCAATCAATGGTGGCTCATACAAACATAATTTTTCAACATTAACAACTGAATACATTTGCATATATGAAGGCAAGTCAAGTTGAAATGCATTGTTACCAACTTGCTTTATGATATTAAATGGACCATAGCGAATGGGTTTGAGCTTTTTACCTTCCCCTTGCATCCTTTCTTTGCTTATGTGCAACCATACCTCATCTCCTTCTTGAAACTTGTGATCAACTCTATGTTTGTCATGCCTCTCCCTGTATTTTCTTTGACTTTTCTCAAGCTTTTCTTGAAATTGTTGATGTATAATCTGAATTTGCTCAATGAACGTTCGAGCCTTGTCAATATCACTATGCTCATCAATTGAAACATCCTTCTCGAAGATGAATTCTAATGGCAATTTTGGAAAATATCCAAAGCATACTTCAAAAGGTGATGTATTGGTAGAAGAGTGATTTTCCCGGTTGTAAGCGTGATGAATGTAATTCAGTTGCTCATCCCACAACTTAGGATGTTTGCTGCAATATCCTCTCAATAGACGCACAACGGTTCTGTTCACCACCTCGGTTTGGCCATCAATTTGCAAATGAAAAAAAATACTCTTTTTCAACTTTGTGTCCATCATACTCCAAATATTGGACCAAAAATTCCCAATGAACTTGGAATCCCTGTCACTAACAATAGAAGTAGGCAATCCATAATGAACCCATACATGTTGAAAATAAAATTCCGCAGTTTGTTCAGCAGTAATGGTTTTCTTACATGGCATAAGTATACACATTTTACTAAATCTATCCACAACTACATAAAGATAATCATGTTTTTTTCTTGAAATAGGTAGACCTCCAAAAAATTCCATGGAGACATTCTCCCATGGCTTTGATGGTACCGATAGTGGCATATACAACCCAAGCTTCCTATTTCTAGGCTTTCTTGTTGCACACATAGAAAAATCTCTTATAAAACGCGACACACTATTAGTCATGCGAGGCCAATAGAAATACTTATGTAGATGCACCACTGTTTTTCTTACCCCAAAGTGTCAAGCAATAAGAGATGAATGAGCTTCTATCATGACACTTAGCCTCTCTCCTTGCGGTATAAAAAAATTTCCCAAATGAAACATAAAATTTGTATGCATGTGATAATCATTTTCCTCAACTTGATTCCCTTCACTCAAACTAGCATACACACCTTGAAAATGAACATCATGTGCATATTTTTCTATGTAACTCTCATGTAAAATAGAATCATTTTTGAGCAAAGTAGAAGCACTTATAATCGGTCCTGAAAGCATATCAAAAACGTTATTGAAAATACCTTTCTTGTACCTTATAACCAAGTGAAACTGTTGAAGAAATCCCATCCACCTGAAATGTCATGATTGCTGCAATTTTATTTACAACTGCAAGTACTGTAATGGTTGGTGATCGGTATGTATAATCATCTCTTTACCCATAAAGTAGTGTTTCCACTTCTTGACGCTTTGTACCAATGCATACAACTCTTTGTCATATGTAGGATAATTAGTTACAGCACCATTGAATGTTTCAGAATGAAAAGCGATAGGCTTACCATGCTACAAAAGAACTACGCCCATGGCACAATCACTAGCATCGGTTTGTATCTCGAATGGCTGTCTCAAATTTGGTAATGCAAGGACAGGAGCTGAACCGATATTGTATTTTAAAGCTTCGAAAGCTTTCTTTTTTTTTGCCTCCCCATTGGAATTCTTTCTTCACACTTGTCACTGCATGCATAGGAGCCGTGATGGTAGAAAAGTTAGCAATAAACTTTCTCCAATACTGAGCTACACCTAAGAAACTTCTTACCTCAGTTACTCTTTTGGGAGTGGAAAAATTCACAATGGCTTCCACTTTAGAAGGATCAATTCTCAACACACCTCCTCCTACAATGTGTCCCAAATAAACCAAAGAAGTCTTTCCAAACTCACATTTTGACATCTTAAGAAACAATTTCTCTTTTCTCAAAACATCAAGCACTCTATTCACATGCAAGACATGTTCTTCTCTTGTTTTGCTGAAAATCAATATGTCATGTAAATACACAATCACAAAGTCATCAAGAAATGGGCGCAAAACACTAACATAACACGCATGAAAGTTGCCGGTGCATTACACAAACCAAATGGCATAACCAACCACTCAAAGAGTCCTTGTTTGGTTTTGAATGCAGTCTTCCATACATCACTTTCTGCAATTCTTACTTGATGATATCCACTTCGTAAATATAACTTAGTGAAAATATTTTCTTCTTTCAACTGATCAAGAAAATCATCTATCCTTGGGAGTGGGTATCGATTCTTTACCGTTATCTTGTTCAAAGCTCTAAAGTCTACACACATGTGCCAAGTCCCATCTTTCTTCGGAATCAAGACTATGGGTGAACCGCATGGCGAAGTGCTTGGCCTTATGAGTCCTTTGTACAACATATCCTTGATTTTCCTCTTTATTTCAACATTCTCCATTATCGACATGTGATACATGTCGATGTTTGGAAGAGGAAAATATTGCTGCAACTGAATCTCATGTTGAATCTCCCTTTTTTGAGGCAATCCTGTTAGCTCCTGAAACATCTCATCATGTGCATAAACTACATCATATAAATATGATTTCAACTTAGGATCACAATCCTGAAATAATTCATGATTAACATCAGCTTTAGGCTTAATCATTATAGGAACAAAATTCTTACTTGAATTTACCAGCCTCTTTACCTGTCCAACATTTACCATATCAGTGTTTGTCTTCTTGCGATGTTCTATGACAATGTACTCCTTGCCATCTTTGAATAAATGTTATTTGTTCTCATGGCGATGGAAGATCACTTTCCTATCATACAAGTAAGGACTACCCAATACCTGTTATGTCAAGCATAACCACATCTAATTCAACTCTGTCAACAAAATGTGCAGTTATTGCAAACCGCAATATACACTTCTTTGAAACCTGTAAATTTGCATCCTTACAAATCCAACCAAGTGGATATGGTTTTGGATGTGGAATGGTCTCAATATTACGTTTCTTGACCAATTCTTCATAGATTAATTTTGCTTGTGATCCACTGTCAAACAATGTATCAATATTAGTATGTTTGGATATGACCCTCACATGAAATAGTTCAATTCTCTCTTCTTCATTTGGAGCATGTATGTGACATTTTGATGTACTAGTACTAGGTTTAGTTTCAATTTCTTTCCCCTTCATGTTCTTCAATCCGATGGCTGTAATTTTAGATTCATCACCTATTTCCTCTCCTAAATCATGTTGAGTTGTAGCTACATTTTTTTGTTTCCCTTTGTTGTTGAAATACTTGAGCCTCTTTTTAGGATGTAATTTCCAACATTTATTTTCATTATGGGCTTCTTTTGAACAATGTTTACAAAGCAATTGTTCTCCCTCTTTCTTAACAGATGCATTATTTTTGCATTTACCTTTTGAGGTCTTCTCTCTTTTTTTCCCCTTAAAAGGCTTGTTTCTACCCTCATCAGAAATGTTTTTCCCTCTAGCTTCTAGATGTGTGGCCTGAACACATACCTCATTTATACTTATGGGGTTAAACATGAGGATATTATGTTTTAGGTAGCTATGTAAGCCTCCTATCTACTTGAGAAAGGTATATTGGCTCTGCAAATCTACCCCTAGTAAGAGAGCTCTTCTCCTAAATTCTTGGGTGTATTCTTGCACATTATGTCCTTTCAATCGTCTAAAATTTTTCCAGTTCATTATGGCTTTCTGAATATGAGCTAGTGGATAAAACTATCATTTTATTACAGTAATGAAATCATTCCACGATAGAATAATCTTACCATGCTTCTTGATCTCCTCCTTTGTCTTGGCTTCCCACCAAGCAAGTGTTGCACCTTCCATTCTTAATGAAGCTAATTGGATTTTGGTATCATCATCATAAAGGTTCTGGATTCTCACATAGACCTCCAATTTTCTAATCCAATTATCAAGCTTTTCTGCATTAACTTCACCATTAAACATTGGAAATTCAAACTTAACATCAAGTTTTAGAAAAGGAATTTTACTAGTGTTCTTTGACTTGTGTGACTAATGTACTGAAAATGAAGTAGAGGATGATGATGATGAGGGTGAGGATGGTTACTTTCCACTGCCTCCATTTCCTCCATTTCCCTTCTTTGACTTATCTTAATCATTATGACCTCCTAATGATCCCTGTCCTTCCTTGTGAAGTTTTGATCCTTCTCCTTCTAGTTTCTCATTCCTTTCTTGATAAAGGATTCTAACCATCTCAGTCATGTCAAGGAATTCTTTCCTGAACACTCTTTCTTCCTCTTTGGGATCCACTTCTTCATGGATTTCTTCTTCCTCTGAAAGCATGCTTAATGCTGCTTATGCTTCCTTAGGAGGTGAACTAGGTGGTGGAGAATGTGGAAATCTTGCCCTCCTTTGCTGTGGCTCACTTTGAGACCCTCTTGCTTCCACCAATTTGCCTTCTCCTCTCTTGAGATTGAGCCTAGTAAGCATGTGAAAACATGCAAACAGTTAAAAAAATATTTGCACTAAACAACACCAGAGAATAAAATCTAGCTCTGATACCAACCTGATCTGAAAGGACTGTATTAGTTTGTTGTGCTAAGTGTCCTTTTAGTGAGAGAACATGTGCATACTTGTCTCCATTTGTTTGCTTAAGTATTGAGGATTTTAACCATGAAATATAAGTGATTTTGCTGAAATAGAAGCATGAAATAAGAGAAAATAACACTAAACAACAATGTATAATAGAGAAATAAAACCACCCATAAAATTTACACAGTAGGCATGATGAATCAGTTCACCCCTCTTGGGCTACATATGCTGGTCCAACTCCCAATGACATGTCCATCTTTCATTATGCTCAAAAGTTTGCAAATACATGTGTTTACAGGCCTTTAATGGTTGTTTTCTCTGCTCCAATGGCTCCAGAATGCTCCAATTAGTCTAGAATGACTTTCCATTCACCCAAATTGGGAAAAAATTGACCCTCCTAGCCATTTTCCCAATAATCCCTAGAAAACCTCCACTAACTGTGGAGAATTGCACCTAACTGCAGTTACATTTGGCCAAAAATCTGAAATTTTGGGGGCACGCTAAGTCTAACTGCCAGTCCTAACATTAAATTTAAGGTTAAGGGGAGGGGGTGGCCATATGCCAACCCCTGAAACCCCGCGGTCATTAAACTTTGGAGTGGAATTGTAGGAGATAACTGTGGCAACAATTGTGAACTGGAGTTTAACGCGAAGTATTCTTAACTGTCAGCACTAATCGTCGCATCTGACCGCAAAGAGTGGCATGTGACAAGGCATATGCGGTTGTGAATAATTTTTATGGTATCAGCTGGGTATCAACCATCAGGCTTTACATTTGATGTTGTGGTTTATATGTGAACACTCCATGGGGCCATCGGCAGGTTGGGACCGCCAGCGGTCCCCAACCCCCGCTTAACATTACATTAAAATTTAAGTATAGCCGGTTCACATAAAAGGTTAAGTAACATTTCATAACCCACTTAGTGGAGATATCTGCATGCATACCGGAGGTCGCGGGATCAAACCCTGCAGACCTCATAAAATTTTAACACACGTTCCAGGGGACACGTGGGAGCCTCAAGGTTGGCCATGTGTCACCCTCCAATTAGCCACCAAAAAACACAACGTACAACTCATCACCCAATCTCATAGTGCCACTTGGAAGCCTATGACTGGCTCTGAGAAAAGGAATAATATTACGAATATTACTTTTTTGCTGACTGTGCACCCTCATGTTGACTGGGCATCACAGTCAAACCTGCCGTAAAATTTAGCTGTTTGGGAAATCGATCAGAACGAGATATCTCCCTCATACGACATCCGTTTTTTGAACCGTTCACGGTGCCAGAATCATGAAGAAGAAATCTACCCGGTCACTCAGGTTCATCACACTTTCGAGAAATTTGAATTTTGAGAAAAAATTATGAACTCCTGATCAACAGTAAGGTACTCAGACCTTGCGCAGAGTACGACATGCCGCTAATTCTCTGCAATGGTGTTGAGTTGTTAAAAATTCCTGAAATGATTATGGGCAGGTGGTTTGAGGTCAGAGAAAACAAATTTAGTGGTGTGGGATTATTATTCAAACTAGTTAATTTTTTTCTCCAACGAGTCAGTCCGAGTGAATATATCCTGATGTTAGTTGAGATCTTTCATGAGTATATATTAATTGAATAGTTGTTACGCTTGTTGATGCATCTCGTACATCGGTTGATTATTTTTGGCAAGGAACCTAGACCAATCGAGGACCTACCTAAAGACCACTTAGACAACTTGAGAATCAACAATAGTGTTTTTCTCAACCTAGTATTTCTAAATTGAGTTCATTAATTGTCAACCAGGGCTAGTAAACTGCTGAAGTGTGGTGCACTATATGTGCCTAGGTATTTGTTTCTCACTACATTGTGTTTAGTGTTTTATGATGTTTTTGGTTTTATGGTTTTATGTTGAAAAAGGAAAGAACTAAGTGTTGGTGAAAAGAAGCTATTGGTTGTGTTAAAACAGAACAAAGCCTAAACTATGGATGGCAAACAACAAATGCAAAGTTTTATAATGACTTCATTGCAAGAAAATAAATCACAACATGAACTTAAACTTATCCAATTCATTCATTAAAGATGTGTTGGAAGAGCTTGAGAAATGGACAAGTTAAGTATAAATGAAGTTCTCCTAATTAAACAATCAAACAATCAACTTACAATGTTACAACATCTCATCCATTATTAAAGGTTTATTGGAATATATTTGGAAAATAACATTTGTAGCACAATAAGATTTCTGCTCTAAACTAGCTTCTAATTCTGTTCTGCAACTCAATTTAACACCACTAGGCCTCACTCAAAAGTTATAGATTTCCTTTTTAGAATAGTTTTTGAGAAAAGGCTTGTTTGTGACCAAATGTAAGTTGTAAAACACTCAAATGCCTAGACCAGTTAGATTTAGTCGTCCGCATGATTATGTATAATATGAAGTTGGAACAAAAGAAGTTTTGTAAATAATGAAGACCGTGGTATTTAAATTTAACAACCAATACAATTCAAAATGCAATGGATAACAACTAAACTGGAATGCTAATATAGTGAGCTAAGACTAAACTAGAGTGCTACTAGTCTACTTGGAATACAGTGAACAATGTTAAACTAAAAAGTCATTATCAAACCAAAGTCACATTGATGTTTTAATCGAAATGTAGACTAGTTCTTCTTATGTCAGAATTAAATTAACAAGCAACTAACTCCATAACTTCATGCCCTATAATATATCGCTTAATATGAATGCTATTTTAAATATTTAGAAAACAAGTATGGTTGTATTATTCAATGCAATTGAACATAAACATAAAACTGAAAGAAAATACAACTAGAATCTAAGACACCACAGCTGTTTCTTATTCGTTGTTAATGATGTTTTGGAAGAGTTTGTAAGAGTAATACCGGCTGTGACACTTAGTGTAAGCAAGCAACTAAAACCTTCAATACCACAGCTATGCCTTATTCGTCGTGATGATATTTTGGAAGAGTTTATTAGAGTAAGTCTAACTGTGATAATTAACGAAAGGAAAATGTAATCAACCACAACATCCATAACTATGCTTATTTGTCTAGAAGGATATATTTTGGAAGAGTTTACAGTGGCATATTGTAATGATTCAATGAAACAAGTATGAAATACAACCTCCAGAAACTATTTAAGCTGAAATGAAAATCGAGACTAAAATACTTATCTAAACCGTATAAACAAGGTCGCTCGTGCAGCGCAGGCCCTCCTCTATACCACCGCAGTAGCATGAAATCTACCAAGATTGATTCAAACAACGCTTTCAAGAAATGATGCTTGATGTTTCTCTATTAAAGAGATATTACCAAACAAAGGCGTGACCTTCGGAAATATAGCAATCAACCATAAAATCTAACTTTGTCCCTCGGTTTCCCAAGCATATTTATAACAAAATTAGATAATCGTATCTAAGTTAACATAGGAATAATTGTCTTTCCTAATTAGAATCGAACTAGAACTTTGAAGGTGGTCTCGTAATATGATTAAGGACATCTGGACTGTCCTTATCCTGTTAGGAGTCTACCTCCTAATTTGAGTTCCCACGTACATAACCACTTACAGGATTCCATTCAAACTTCGTGGAGAGCAACAAATGATAAGGAGATGATGTGGAATACAACCATATGTGCTTTTCTCTAAGATGACACCTGGAACCTGTGTAGACATGAAGACGGCTGCAAAATTGGCAACTAACTATAGAATGTTTGCATTCTATAGCTAGATTTAGTTCAAAAAGTACTACAATGACAAAATCATAAAAACATAGCAATTTAGTCATGATATTCATTCTCACAGAAAATTTAACTAATTCTATTGATCATTTGAGCCTGAGATTAACAATGGACAAAAGAAATGGAGCGGAATGTGGTGGAAGAAAGAACGTTCTTGGAGCTCAACATACCCCCACTGCTAGATTCTTGCATGTCCTCATGCAACTATTCCATGAACTCTGAGATCTCTGCAAGAACATCCAACCCTCTTCTTCTGCTTTGCCTAGTAGTTAAAGGCATTTCCGATGACTAACTTGAACCTTGAATAGGGGTGCCCCATTGAATTTTTTGTTTCTCTTTTTCAATTTTTCATTGGCCTTTTCCACTTTGTCCATTTGTAGAGACAGGGTTGAATTCATATTGGTTTTTAGTTTAACTTGCTCCCTCAAAATATCATTTTCAGTCCCGATATGCCTATTAAGTACTTCTAGCTCGTACTTATCTCTTCCTAGCACATCTATTTTGGACTCTGGTGGACTAGAGGTTCTGTCTCTACTTTCTGAATCTCTTCTCTCCAATGACTCAACATAGTTGTAAATTTCTTGCTGTGCAGGGTCTATTTTAGGAGTTTCTTCATCAAAATCCTGCTCATTAGGTGTTTCTTCGTCTTCTATGTTTATGACTCCAATTTGTTTAACTTTTGTTTTCTTTAGTATCCCCGTTAGTCTGTGGCTCCTCCTCAGTTGAGATGGCCCTTCTCCTTTCTCTCTGGAAAATTTTCTTATGATCCTCTCTTTCTTAAGCTGCTTCTTAATCTGAACTAATTTTTTAGAAATCATTTCTTCACTACTTTCTTGTATTGTTTTACTAGTTTCAGTTTTGTATGATTTCCATTTTCTGCTTCTTTTTGTAGGTTTATCTTCAGGTGGAGGTTCCTTTGGTTCCTCAAAGTGATTTGTCACCAAGAAGTCATCCCAAGTATCTCCCATTTTTTCTAAATGATGTTCAATTAAAATATTGACTAAACCATGGTGGTATAAGGTTGTCTCCAGAAATTGAATTCTCTTTTCAACACTTCAAACCATTTTCTTTAAACTATGAAGCAAGAAAAAGGGCAAGTTGAGTTCTTCTTCTAGAAAATGCATTATCAATCGAATATGGTAAACATAGAAAGTACCATATCTACCTTCAAAAGTGATGAATTTTTGTAGCCTCCATTTGTTCTATAATGCAGAGCTAGGGATACCCTTTTTAAAAACGGTGACATCCATACCTGGTGACTTGAGTATCTGCTTCCATGCTTCGTTATGAAATTCTCTGTTATTAAACCACCTTTCTCCTTGTCTAGGAAATCCTGTTGCTTCTGCAATAAAAGCCTCTGTGACAGTGAATTTAATATCTCCAACTTCAACCTCGGCTCCATTAAAGGATCTTGCAAAAGTTTTAGTAACCTCTTTGTGGAAGCCACTAAATTTTTCAAGGAATTGCAACCATCCTGCTTGTTGTAAGATTTCTCTGATTTGGGGATAGCCTTCCAAGTACTTAGTGCCAACTGGTTCAGTTCTCACGATGATGCCCATAACTTCTTCTTCAATCTTCAATTCACTAGTCTTCTGCTCACGATGAGAATGGCCGTTAACAAATTGTTTTTGCCCCACAAATGTTTCCTCTGTTCACGGTGACAATGGTTGTTACAGATATGCCTCTATCTCACAGACCGAAATGGTTAAAAGTTGGCTACGGGAAAGAGTGATATGGAGTGGTTACAGAATGAATATAATGAGGTGAGGATGATGTATATGAGTTGAAAGATATCACAGAAGGAAAGACCGCGGAAATATTTTGTAACGAATTCAAAAATCATCATTAAATGCTCAGTGACGTGACTAATCCAATCACTTCAGCGCTTTAACCGTTTATATTTTTAAATGATGATCGGATATGGGTTTTGAAATGGCGGAATAGAAGGAGTTTTATCCAAAGTTTTTGCGAGAGGTTTGTTAGGCATGATCAAAAAAACTAATTAAAACAACTTTTTGAATAATATATAACTGAACTATGCTAAAAATTTTCATGATATGTCACCATAATAATTTCATACCTTTGCCTTTGCTTTGATTTTCTTGTGATCTTCATATGCTTTATTCTCCCCTGAAAATCATTACTTTTTTAGTCTTCATAACTCCCTTGAATTTGCTTGTTCTTGGATATGTAGGATCATTTTGTTGCAGATCAAATGATTACTAGATAGTGCTTTCAGGCTCTCTGGCTGCAGAATGTCTGTCTGGATGAATAATGTCTGACTGGCAGCAAAATGTCTGATTGATTGCAGAATGTACCTGTAGAGAAATTTGAATATGGTTTGAAGCTGGAATGATGAAAGGTTGTATGAAATGAATAATGAAATATGGTAGGATGGAGTATGAATGAAATGAATAATGGAGTGGAATGGATCACAACTTATGAAATGGAGTGAAGTATAAGAAGTGGGCTACAATTCATGATATGTATTATTTAATTGCAGAAAAACCTCAAACTTTAAAAATCTGGATTTGAAATGAGGTGGATGAAGTATGGAATGAAATGAATGAAATATGGAATGAAGTGAAGTATGAATTAATGAAGTGATATGGAGTGTGAATGAATGAATGAAATGGAATATGAATGGATTAAATGAGATGGACCATAAGTGAAATGGATCTGCACTTATGATTTTGTAATAGCTGCTTGCAGAAGAAAAAAAACAAAATGGAAAAGTTAGAGTGTCAGAAAAATTTTGATTTTCACTCTATCTTTTCTGTATAAACATGCCAATCAGTGATTGGTTTTCATTTTTATACTTTTATTATTATTATTATTATTATTTTCAATATATCTGACTTGATAAAATTCAATTAAGTTGATGAAGAAGAAAGATTCTTCTTCATTAACTTCATATCACTGTTTTCCTGGAACTTCTTGACAAATTCTTCTCTTGAGAGTGGTTTGTGATACAACTTCAATCTATGACCATTCACAAGAAAAGTAACCTCTTCTTCATCTATTGTCTTGATTTTTATTGCTCCATTGTCAAAAATTCTCACAATTTCATATGGCCCAAGCTAATGTGTTTGAAATTTACCTTGAAAATCCTTGAACTTTGAATCAAACAAGAGAGCCCAGTCACCTTCTTTGAAATTATTCTCCTAGATGTACTTTTCATGCCATCTAGTCCTTTGTTGTTGGACTATACTTGTCTTCTGAACTACATCTTATCTGATCTCATCCAATTTATTAATCTGCTCCAATCTGTGCTTTTGTGCCTCTGATAGATCAAGTCCTGGCTAAACTGCCGTTTTGAAAGTTTGAATCTGGAACTCTATGGGAAAGAAAACTTGCTTTCCATAAATAATTTCATAAGAAGTATGGCCTGTTGTGCTTCTCCATGTATTTCTATAGGCCCAAAAGGCTTCAGGAAGCCTATCTACCCAATCTCTTCTATATAAATGGATAGTCTTTGTTAGGATCCCTTCAATAACCTTATTAGTAGATTTCACTTGACCATTTGCTTGTGGATGATAGGGATTAGATTTTCTGTGTCTGATTTTGTACCTCTCCATCATTTGTTCCACTAGCCTTGATGTGAATTAAGCTCCTTGATCTGTAACAATTTCCCTTGGGACACCAAAACGAGTAAAAATATCCTCAAAAAGAAAATTAAATACAGATGCTTTAGTAGAAAAAGGTAATGGCTTTGCCTCTACCCATTTGGTAACATAATCAGTGAAAACTAATATATATCTCTTTTGTCTTGATGGAGGACTAATAGGTCCTACAAAATCCAAAACCCATTTTTCAAAAGGTTCAATATGTACCTGAGGTTGTAATGGCATCTCACCTGAAGGAGAAGGTTTCCCTACCCTTTGGCAACTGTCACACCTTTTGACATACTCTTTAACATATTTAAACAAGGATGGCCAATAATATCCTAAATGAAGGATCTTATAGGCTATCCTCTTATCAGCAAAGTGTCCGCCACAAGGTTCATCATGACATGCTTTGAGAATCTCAGGCATCTCATCTTCCCGAACACATCTCCTAATGATCAAATCTGGACCTGTCTTGTACAACTCATTAACAACCCATGAATATTTTGCACTGTCATAAATGATTTTTCTTTTATCTCTTGCATTCATTATTGAAGGAAATTTTCCTGAAACTAAATAATTAGCAATGTCAGCAAACCAAGGAGTTTGGGTAGAAATTGCAAAAATATATTCATCAGGAAATTGATCTTCAACTGGAGTGTCATCTTTGATGTTTTGGAGTCTAGATAGGAAATCAGCTATTGTGTTTTGTTTTCCAGGCCTATCTAGAATGGTAATGTTGAATTCTTGTAAAAGCAATAACCATCTTATGACTCTGCCATTATTAATTGATTTGTTCATTAAGTATCTAATTGCAGAATGATCTGTGTGAAAAAAAGTTTCATAACTTGTTATATAGTGTCTGAATTTTTTTATGGCATGAACAGCAGCTAAAAACTCTTTTTCAGTTACAGTATAGTTTAACTCTGCAGGAGTCAAATTTTTACTGGTATAGTAGATGGCATAAGGAATCAGGTCTTTTTGTCCCAATACTGCTCCTAGAGATGTATCCGAGGCATCTGTTGAAATATGAAAAGGTAACTTCCAGTTAGGTCCCCTTAAAATAGGTGCTTCAGAAATTTTTGTTTTCAGGGTCTCAAAGGCTAACTAGCAATCAGAATTCCATTTGAATTCACAGTCTTTGGTAAGTAATTTGAAGAGTGGAGATGTTATCTTAGTGAAGTTTTCTATAAATATTCGATAATATCCTTTAAATACAAGAAAAATCCTAACATCTTTTTGACAACTTGGAATAGATAAGTTAGAGATGCCTTCAACTTTTGACTCATCAACTCTAATCCCATCCCCTAAAATGTGATGTCCTAAAACAATTCCTTCAGTAAACATCATAAAACACTTTTCATGACTAAGTGAAAGATTTTCTTCTTTACATCTCTTTAAAAAAATTTCCAAGTTTGCTAAGGCTTCTTCAAATGTGTTTCCATAAACTGTGAAATCATCCATATATACCTCTACATAATCATGTATGATCCTCAAAAATTGACATCGCCTTGAAATGTCAAGTATTGTATAATCCAAATGGCAATACTCTCAGAAGAAAAAATTTCTGGAAGGACAAAAAAGTAATAAGGGACTGTTCCTCAGTCCTCAAGTGCTACTTGAATTTGATTATAATCACTAAACCCATCTAAAAATGAGAAGTACTTTTTGCCAGCTAATGTATCTAACACCTGATCTATGAAAGGTAGGGGAAAATGATCTTTAAGAGTAGCTTTGTTTAATTCCCGGTAGTCAATACATACCCTCCATTTACTATTTTTCTTTGGCACAATTACCAAAGGAGAAACCCACTGACTATCTGAAATGGGATAAATAAAGTTGACATTTAACAATTTCTGCAATTCTTCCTTAACAATCTCCCTAAGATTTGGATTCATCCTTCTCTGAGGTTGTCTGATTGGTTTACAATTTTCCTCTATGTAGATGTGATGAGTGCAAGTCTTAGGGCTTATCCCTTTCATATCAGTGTACTCCCATGCATATGCAGAAGAATGTCTCTATAAGATCTTGACTAGCTCTTCTTGTTGATATTTCTCTAGGTTCTTGTTTATGTTTAAAGTTTTGCCTGGAAATATCTCAATTGTAGAGTTGCCAAATTTATCCATGGAATAAAGAGACATCTGTCTTGATGATAAAAACTCAATGTTGGATTCTTCTTGAAATTTTTCATGTTTGTATTCCGAAGAGGATTCAAATTTTTCTAAAGTATTCAGAATTTGACTATCTTCACTAATTTCTGAAATTGTGAAGAGAGGTTGTAAGTCTTCTTCATCCTCTATCCATTGAGTATCATCTAAATCTGTAATTTTTCTTGCAGGAGGATACAAAGTGAATTTCTTAGTTGAACTACCATCAGAGATGTACATATCACCGGATCTACAACTAATGAAAGCATCAGCTGTAGCTAACCAAGGTCTTCCTAATATAATTGGATGCCCTCCTAGATTATTCTTAGGAGTTAGGATCATGAAATCCACAGGGTACTCCCAAGAATCTAGGGACACCGGAATGTCTTCTATTACCCCATCAGGTTTGATCACAGATCTGTCTGCTAATTGTAATAATGTGGGTGTAAAGAGAAGATTAGGAAGTTTCATTTTATCCATGATTTGTCTACTCATGATATTGATTGTTGCTCCTAAATCAATGAGTGTGTTTTGGATTTCAATTCCATTGATGTGAATTTTAACAACTGGATTTCCCGGGTCTAGATACTTTGGAATAGCAATCTTACCCATCATGTTATCTGCTATTTTTCCTGCCAGTGGAATTTTCTTTGTCTCTCTTATTCTTTTTCTTGTTTTCTTCATACTCAACTCCTTTATTGTTTTTGCTAAAATTGGAATTTCCTTGATGGCTTGTAATAATGGAATATTAATGCAAACATTTCTCAGCTCATCTAGGAAATCATAATTAGGCACCATAATTTGTTTTTCTACACCCCTATCAATTTGTAATCTTTCTGGAAAGGGAGGTGTAGGAGTGGATGTTGATGGCTGCTCTAATACAAGAGTTGAAATTATTGGTTCTTTTTGTTTTGATTTTTCAATGTTTGGGTCCTGAAAAGATGTGTCTTCTTCAAGAATTTTATTTTCCCGTAGAGAGTCTTTCTCAGAGTTGTCTTGTTCTTGTATGATCACAGAAGGTTTCCTCTTTTCA
Organism: Pinus albicaulis; assembly: GCA_034641835.2. Taxonomy (NCBI): domain Eukaryota; kingdom Viridiplantae; phylum Streptophyta; class Pinopsida; order Pinales; family Pinaceae; genus Pinus; species Pinus albicaulis. The sequence goes on from JAXQQM020091266.1 coordinate 26,588, forward strand.
AGTATTCTTCCAGACCTAAGTTGAACATCACTAAGGTCTAGAGGAGTAATTAAATAAGTTGGAAACTGTTGGCCTTCTATCATGTATGTATTCTGAGGATTTTTGTTGTTGGGGTTTGGTATGGGTTGAGCAGGAAACTGATTTGATTTATGAGGAAATGGTAATGGGAGTGGTTGATTTTGATGTTGTGGATTTTGAGGATTTTGTTGAAAATTTTGTTGAGGAGGAAAATGTGGATATGGTGGATAGGATGGTGGATACTAATAGTACTGAGAGTATCTTCCATAGGGATTTTGTGAACCTTGTGCCCAAGCTTGAGATTGATTTTGAAATTGGGGCCAAGGTTGCTGCCAAGAATTCCAATTTGGTGGGGGTTTATTATACATTTGATCATGAAATCCTTGTGTTTGAGGTCCTTGCCAAGGCCTTCTAGAGACAAAATTAAGAGATTCTGTGGAATTTGCAAAAGTTTCCTCTTGAAAGACAGCTTTAAGACCAGGAAGTGAAGGACAACTCTTGGTCTCATGTTTTTCTGAAAAAATTACACAAGTCTCTACAACTTTTGCATCCAAAGGACATTCTCTCAAGGCATGCTTCTTTCTACATTTGGGACAAAAGATTGCTAAGGCATCAGATTCAACTTTTTGCTTGTTTTGTAACTTAAGGGTGTCTATTTGTTCACTAAGACTCCCTAAGATGTTAGATTTGAATTCATCAAGCATATGCCCTATCTCTGCCCTACTTACTGTCCCAGAAGCAGACTTACTTACCCTTGCAAGAGCAGGGTCTCTTGGGCCTTTTATAGTTTTAGATTTCCCTCTTGAAAGGTTGATACATAACTCAACTATTTCAGGTAATGTGAGCTGATATATATCCCCTTTTCCCATCATGTTAAGGATATCCAACCATTCATCCCTAATTGTTTTCAACAAGAGAGCTTTTAAGGTGTCTTGATCTAAGTTTTCCATTTTTGCTCTTTTGATGTTGTAATGAAATCTCTCCAAAAAATCTTCCAAATTTTCATCTTCTTTTTGTATCATCTTAAACACTTCCTCCTTATGATTGATTGGCATACAATAATCCAAATACCTCTCTAGAAATGCTTGTTTCATGTCTTCCCATGTCCTAATAGAACTGTTGATCAAACTCATAAACAACTTCAATGCTGCTCCTTTCAATGTTGAAGGAAATAGTTTAAGTTTTTGAGCATCTTGTAAGTAGTCATAAGTTCTACATAGGACTTCAAATTAAAATAGGAAGGTTTCAGGATCTTCAGTTTTAAGTCCATAGAAGTTTGGAAGGACAGAGGGTGAAATGTTTTTCATAGCTGTATTGGTTTCTTCATCTATTATAGGAAACCCAAAAGAGCTTCCCATTTCTCTTCTACCTCTTCCTCTACCTCCTTCACCTTCTGCACCTCTACCTCCTTCTCCTCTACCTATACCTCTACCTCTACCCCCTTCAAATAATGTGTGTTCTCCATTAAAGACTCCTCCTCCCCCTTCTTCTTCCATAATTGATTCTTCTGTGGAAGTGGAAAAATTTGTGTCTCTAACAGGGGTCCTTGAATATTCTTCTAAGACAGGTTCAGTGGATGAAATGGAAGGTCTTTCTAATGGAATATCTAATCTTAAGTCTTCTATAAGTCTAGGATCAGTAAAGGATTGAATGTGGGTCTGAGTTGGAGGTGTGCTGGTTCTAGGTATTGATGAAACAAGTGGTGTTCTAGGAATCGAACTTCTGCTTCTGCTTCGTATGAATCAACCCCTTGAGTCTCAATCTCTCTACACATATCATTGTTTTTGGGAGTTAAGAAACAAGGCTACCTAGTTACACTTCCCTGGCAACGGCGCCAAAATGTTTGTGCTCAACCTGGTGTTCCTAAATTGAGTTCATTAATTGTCAACCAAGGTTGGTAAACTACTGAAGTGTGGTGCACTATATGTGCCTAGGTATTTTTTTCTCGCTACGTTATGTTTAGTGTTTTATGATGTTTTTTGTTTTATGGTTTTATGTTGAAAAGGAAAGAACTAAGTGTTGGTGAAAAGAAGCTATTGGTTGTGTTAAAACAGAACAAAGCCTAAACTATGGATGGCAAACAACAAATGCAAAGTTTGATAATGACTTCAGTGCAAGAAAATAAATCACAACATGAACTTAAACTTATCCAATTCATTCATTAAAGATGTGTTGGAAGAGCTTGGGAAATGGACAAGTTAAGTGTAAATGAAGTTCTCCTAACTAAACAATCAAACAATCAACTTACAATGTTACAACATCTCATCCATGATTAAAGGTTTATTGGAATATATTTGGAAAAGAACATTTGTAGCACAATAAGATTTCTGCTGTAAACTAGCTTCTAATTCTTTTCTGCAACTCAATTTAACACCACTAGGCCTCACTCAAAAGTTATAGATTTCTTTTTTAGAATAGTTTTTGAGAAAAGACTTGTTTGTGAATTGGTAAAAAGGTTGCAAAATACTCCAGGCCTTACACTGATACTAGCTTTTGTCTAGATGATTATGTATTAATATGAGTTTGGAACAAAAGAAGTTTTGTAAATAATGAAGACCGTGGTATTTAAATTTAACAACTAATACATTTTAAAATGCAATGGATAGCAACTAAACTGGAATGTTAATACAGTGAGCTAAGACTAAACTAGATTGCTACTAGTCTACTTGGAGTACAGTGAATAGTGTTAAACTAAAATGCCATTATCAAACTGAAATGTAGTGACAGAGCTGAACTAAATGCATTCTACCTCTGGAGTGATGTAACTAAATTAACATGCAACTAACCTAAGGAATTATACAGCCCATCTCGTTCAATATGAATGATATTTTGGAAGAGTTTGTGAAAACAAGTATGGCTGTATTATTCAATGCAATTGAACATAAACATGAAACTGAAATCAAATACAACTAGAATCTAAGGCACCACAGCTGTTTCTTATTCGTTTTTAATGATGTTTTGGAATAGTTTGTAAGAGTAAGACCGACTGTGACACTTAGTGTAAACAAGCAACTAAAACCTACAATACCAAAGCTATGCCTTATTCATCGTGATGATATTTTGGAAGAGTTTATTAGAGTAAGTCTAACTGTGATAATTAACGAAAGGAAATGCAACTAAAACCTACAATACCATAGCTATGCCTTATTCATCATAATGATATTTTGGAAGATTTTATAAGAGTAAGTATAGTTCTAATGATTAATGAAACAAGTATGAAACATAAACTTCAGAAATCTACTTAAGCTAGAAATGAAAACGAGACTAAAATACTTATCTAAACCGTATAAACAAGGTTTCTCAGATAGCAAGGGCCCTCTACCACTAGAGTAGCACGAAATCTACTTCAAGATTGATTCAACGCTTTCAAGGAAATGATGCTTCTTTCATTAAAGAGAAATTACTTCAAAACATAGTGTTTTCGGACTTCTGAAATCTAGCAATCAACAATAAAATCTACCCTTGTCCCTCGGTTTCCTGAGCATATTTATAACGAAATTACATAACCGTATTTGATATAACATAGGAATAATTGTCTTTCCTAATTATAATCGAACTAGAACTCTGAGGGTGGTCTCGTAATATGATTAAGGACATATGGACTGTCCTTATCATGTTAGGAGTCTACCTCCTAATTTGAGTTCCCACGTGCATAACCGCCTACAGGATTCCGTTCAAACTTCGTGGAGAGCAAAAAATGATAAGGAGATGATGTGGAATACGACCATATGTTCTTTTCTCTTAGATGACACCTGGAACCTGTGTAGACATGAATCCGACTGCATAATTGGCAACTAGCTACAGAATGTCTGCATTCTGTAGCTAGATTTAGTTCAAAAAGTACTACAATGACAAAATCATAAAAACATAGCAAGTTAGTCATGATATTCATTCTCAAAGCAATTTTAACTAATTATATTGATCATTTGAGCCTGAGATTAACAATGGAAAAAATAAATAGAGTGGAATGTGGTGGAAGAAAGAACATTCTTGGAGCTCAATAGTCCTACCGAATGTTTAATCTCATGAATCCCTAAATACAAGCTACATGCCATAAAATACCATTTCTTTCAATGAAAGGCTATCTACGCGAGAGTCAATAGCTTCCAAGTGATAGAAATAATATGAACATACAAAAAAATTCACTACTGAATCTGATGCAAGCTAATGAAATTGAAAAGCTCTTCCCTAGAATTATATAATGCTAGAAATGCGAAAGATTTTCCAATTTTCACTATGCTAATCAAGAATGAAAAAGTTTATTTTTTTGTATTTCTCAATATATCAAAGCAAGTGCACTAAATGTTATGAAAAATAAATCAAAACACCAATTTGAGAGTGGTGAAGCGAGAGCTGAAACAAAAAAAATTTCACTCAACTCAAAACAATCATAACAAGACTCAAACCAATGACAAAATTGCTCAAATCAAAGAAAATATCTTAAAAGAGACCCAAAAAAGTTGTGTAATCTAGGCCTGGAGTGACAAGAGTAAAATGAAACGAAAGAAAGGACAATCACTCAATTAATGAAATCACTCAAATGGATCCAAGAAGCTGAATGCAAAGAACCAGAAATGAAGTTGACTGGGAAACGAAGGACCCGAAACTTCCATGGGAGGCTCAACAAGATGAAGCACTTAGAAAACCTAGGGCTAAAAAGAAACACTGACAGAAAAGGGAAAAAATCGAAGGATAAGGGCTAATCTCAGTCAAAACAAACCCAAAGAATTCAAATGAAGCTAAGAAAATACTAAGAGACACCAATATGGACAAAAAAACTTCAAAACAGGGAAAAACCTAGCACCTGCAGGAATTGGCACGAATGTCTGGCTGTAATCCACACCAAATAGGGGATGGCATGAGTGATAAACTGGAAACAAGTGCCAGCTAGTGTGACTGTCATGCTGGAACCCACGCCATTCAAGCCAACCTTGGAAAGATGGAAATTTTAGAAAAACAGAGGTCAAATTGATCCTCTTGGGCTGAACAGGGGTCTTATACTCAGCAAAGATAATCAGAAAAGAAAGCTAAGCAAGCAAAGACTATGAAGACGACCTAAAGGATGAAAGAAAAACTCACAATGTTCCCCAGCGGAGTCACCAATTTTTTGGAGAGGTAAATCCCCTCTGCAGACAGAATCGATCCCAGTAGCCCAAGAGTGGGTCTAGCAACAAATAAAACATGCTACGATATCGATTCTTAGTTAGAAAAGAAAAAGCTACGATGGATAGCTTACCTCAAGTACTACGTTGCTGTTGTCGAAGAAGAAGTGCTACTTCCATTCCTATCTTGACAGATCACAATCCTTTCGCTCACCGCCTCCGGACACCTGTACACATGCAGAGAAAAGCGACAACATACAATGTAATAATTCAAACATGTAACTATCAATCAATCGGAAAATATTGAATCAAATTTTATTACACAAATAAGAAATACAACGATGGAACCAATAACATAGTCGAGCATATATTAAAATACGAAAGAAATATTACAACTGAGTTCAGACGTTGTGCTCTTCCTTTGGCAAGGCTTCTAGCGGAGCATGTCTCACAAAGCTTGTCAGGAATTTAGACAAGGCTCTCTCCCTTACAGGGTTCTCCTTGGCTCTGCTCTCAATAGTCGCTCAACTATAGTTTTCTTCCCAAATGTTCAGCTAGCTTGCAAATAAAGAGGGAAGGCTTTTATAGAGGGAGAAGGAAAGGTTAGGATCCCTATAATCATGGGAGGGAGTCCTATCCTCTTATAATGTTCCATAAACCATTTCCTAAAGGTACAAATCCGTGGTTTATCAAGTTTAACCACTTGTAATGAGTCATTCCCGAGGTGGTTAAAGGAAACTTCCACCTCCAATTTGTTAAAAAAAAAATCCAAAATAGGTTGGCACGGGTACAACACATGGACAGAGCGCCAGGTGGCACAAACTTTAGTATATATTTTCCCCATTGGCATGAGAGATGAATTGGCTGCTCGCGCCAATGACCAAACATATGTTTTTAGTAATTTCCTGAGGAAATGTTCTTCAGGAGAATTCTTGCCCTTATGTAGAAGGAATCCATCAAGGTGCTTTCAGGACATTTTACTTCTCACAGGTCACGGGAATAGTCCTCCAATGTACAGGATGAGGGATTGTAGGGACGGTGACAAAATGTTGTGTAACAGTTAGTTAATGTTAAGTTTAAGGTTAAGGTTAAATTCAAGGTTAAGGTTAGGTTAAGGAACATTAAGGTTAACCTAAGTGATACCTTAAGGTTAAGGTTAAGGTAAGGGTTAAGGTTAAGGTTAACGTTAAGATTAGGTTAAGGCTAAGGTTAAGGGTTTAGATAAGGTTAGGTTAATCATAACGTTAACCTTAAACTTAACACTAACCTTTACCTTAACCTTACCTTAACCTTAACAATAATCGTACCCTTAACCCTAACATCAACCTTAACGTAACCTTATCCTTAGCCTTAACCTTAACCTTAGCATAACCTTAACCTTAACCTTAACCTAACCTTTACCATAACCTTAACCTCAACCTTAAGGTAACATTAAGATTATTCTTAATGTTAACCTTAACCTTAACCTTATCCTTAACCTTATCATTAAACTTATCCTAAGGTTAAGGTTAAGGTTAGGTTAAGGTTAAGGATAGGCTAATGTTAAGGTTAGGTTAAGGTTAGGTTAGACTAAGGCTAAGGTTAGGTCAAGGTTAAGGTTAGGTTAGGTTAAGGTTACATTAGATTAGGGTTAGGTTAGGTTAGGTTAAGGTTAGGATAGGTTAAGTTTAGGTTAGGTTAGGCTAGATTAGGTTTGGTCAAGGTTAAGGTTAGGTTAGGTTAAGTTTAGGTTAGGTTAAGGTTAAGGTTAAGGTTAAGGGTAAGGTTAATGTTAAGGGTTACATTAAGGTTAAGGTTAAGGTTAGCCTTACCTAACCCTTAACCTTAACCTTAAGTTTAACCTTAACCTTAACCTTAACATTAACCATAACCTTACCTTTACCCTTACCCTAACCTAACCTTAATCTTAACCCTAACCTAACCCTAACCTCAGTGTTAACCTTAACTTTAACCTTAAGATAAAACTAAGGTTAACCTTAGTCTTAACCTAACCTTAACGTTAACATTACCCTAAAATTACTTAACCTTAACCTCAACCTTAACCTTACCCTAACCTTACGCTAACCTTAACCTTAACATTAACCTTAACCGTAACCATAGGTTAGGGTTATGTAAGGTTAGGTTAGGTTAAGGTTAGGTTAAGTTAGGTTAGGTTATGTTACGTCCAGGTTAAGGTTAGATTAGGTTAAGGTTAGGTCAACGTTAAGGTTAATGTTAAGGGTAAGGTTAATGTTAAGGGTTAGGTTAAGGTTAAGGTTAGCTTGCCTGAAATTAACCTTAACCTAACCCTTAAACTTAAAATTAAGTTTAACCTTAACCTTAACATTAACCTAAACACTTAACCCTAACCTAAGCTTAACATTGACCTTAACCTTAACCTTAACCTTAACATAACCTTAACACAACCTCAACCTTAATCGAACCTTAACCTTAACCTTAACATTAACATTACCATTAACATTAACTTTAACACAACCTCAACCTTAACCTAACCTTAACATTAACCTTGACCTTAACATTAACCTTAACTTTCAGGAATGTGTGCTTATTGGGCAAAAAGGCACGCAGAAGGCGCTCTTCTTGAAGGATTAAGCACACAATTTAGCATTTAAGACTAGTTCAAATCTCATTTTCTCAAAACCTTAGAGATTTTAAATACTTTCTTGATTCCATAATGTCTTCCTACTATGTAAATATTTTGGCTTGACATTAATTAATGTCATCTTCTACTGTACGAGTTCCCAGTGTTAACAATTTCCCCTTAATGTGTGAGGTCTAGGAAGGACTGTGTTGAAAATGCAGCAAGATGATGGAGCTTAGTGAAATGAAGTTGCCTTCACTAAGTGGGCCCGTAGGCAAATTCTGGCGCAAAGTCTATTTTTAGACTATGTCTATTTTTAGACATATGGAGCATGGTCCAGGGGTTGCAGTATGTTATTCTTCGAGTATTGGTCATGTTGGTAAAAATAGATGGACTCTATTTTTTGACCTATAGGTCGATAGGTCGAAGTCTATTTTTAGATTGCCTATCCTAAAAATAGGGAAGTCAAATATTATTTACCCTTAATAATATTTGGACTCTAAACAACAGTTTACTCTCTTGGAGCACTTCAGTTCGAGCTACAGAAGTGGCTCATGCATCTGACAGAGGAATTACACTATTCCTAAGGGTTTGGTGAGCTCATGCATGGTTGAATTCAGTTAGGACTTCAGTGGCAGAAGTTTGGTGGAGTTGTGTTCGGTTTAACTTAGTTGAACTAGTTGAGATTAGTTTAACTAGCTAATCAACTAGTAATGAGTGGAGTGAATTAAATATTATTTAATTCATTAATTAGCAACTCATTATTCAACTCAAGAACACATCAGTTCACTACAGTGCATGGACAGTTCAGTGGAGACCAGTGAAAGAGGTAGATGAAAGGGTGGAGTTAGCTATCAGTGGCGACATCAGTTGTGCATGAGATTTGCACCATACTTGGAGGAATTTCCCATGATGATTGCGCTGTCAAGCCAAGGAGATTCGAACCTTGGATCTCTATTTAGACAGGCCATGATTGCGCAATAGAGGCAAGGAAATTGGTGGTGAGTTTTGAACCAGTAACCTGTTCAAAACCAAGCTAGTTTGTGTGTAACTTTATGAGATAGTACTGAGTACTTGTGAGGAGTATTGTACTAATTTTGTTACATGATTTCTCCATTATAATATACACAATAGCTGCGTGGTTTTCAGCTATAAGCTTTCCCCATACATACTGTGTTAATGTGTATGATGAATTGATGTGCTATCGCTTGTTTTATTTCCGCATGTGTGATGATCTGAGTGGAAGAGATTATGTGTTGCATATAAATTCGAATTGTATGTGATCAGGATAGTCTCGGTGGATAATTAATCATTATTCAACAAATTTCTACATGGTATCGAAGCTATTGAAGCAGAGATTGATCATCACAGTGATTACAAACTTATTTCGGTAGACAGAGTCTGCATGCGGGCCAGGTAGCCTTTGGATCCATCCTTTATTTGAAAGGTGATATATCCAGTAAATGCCCCTTGCAGTCAATATCTGTGCTAGAAATAGTTTGTTCTCATAGATCTAGAGCGGTTGAGCTTTGAGGTGGAATTCGAATTTTGCAGCAGTTTTGTTTTCTTGGTGCCAGTGTTGAAAATGTCTTTCAACAGTTTGCGACTCAAATATGGTCTTGAAGGCAGTTCGAATTATGTTTCATGGAAGGATAACATGGAGGCAATATTAGAAGATAATGGACTGAAGGAGTTCGTAGATACGGATGTCCAAAAGCCCACTGATCCTGCTGAAGTCGAAGCTTGGCAAAAGAAGATGGCGAAATGTCGAAGGATCCTGTTGGAGGGCGTCAAGGATCATATTGTATCCAGCCTGCATGGAAAGGCTTCTCCATATTTAATGTGGAAATCTTTGATGGATCTATTCCAGAGTAAGAGCGACCAAAGGAAGCTGGCGCTCAAAGATAAGCTCAGGAACATCAAGATGGAGAAAGGCGACAGTATCGCCAAATACCTCACGAAGTTCACTCAGTGCAGAGATGAGCTGGGAAGTGTGGGGGTGACTGTCGAAGACGAGGAAATGGTCGACCTGGCTCTCCTTGGTCTTCCGAAGGCTTGGCACTCATATCAAGATAGTGTCAATGGTCGGGAGAAGCTGCCGGGATGGGAGCGCCTTTGGGCGTATCTCATGCAGGAGGAGATAAGGAGGACTACTCGAGATGGATCTTCATCAAAGGGAGCCGATGAAGAAAATTGCGCTTTGGTGGCCAAAGCAAAGAAGGGGAAGGGTAAGAAAACCTCTCATTCTGGTGCAAAGGGCAAGAAGCAGGATATGGCGAAAGTGAAGTGTTTTCACTGCCATGATCACGGACATTATGCTACCAATTGTCCAAAGAAGAAGAAAAACAAGTAAGCGGGAAGATCTGCAGATGGAGAAGCTTTGGATTCACAGTTAGAGCTTGACTTTTCACTGATCGCATGCTTGGTTTAAAGTGTGATGGGATCGGTGTGGTTCTTGGACAGCGGTGCATCATTTCAGTGAAGGAAAAGCCTTCCTGCGTAGTAAGACTATTGGAGAGACCCAGAAGATAGGGGTTCGAACCAAGAACCTTTATCAGTTGCAGGTAGATGGATGTGCAGCAATGGCATGCAAGGCGGGAGAAATGGTGAGCCGGGATGATGAGGGTGAACTGTGGAAGAGGAGATTGGGCCACCTTCACCATGGAGCTTTGAAGATCCTGCAGCAGATTTCTACTGGGCTTCCTACGGGAACTCTTGCGCAGTCAGATCAGTGCAAGGGGTGTACCTTGGGGAAGTATGTGAAATCCACCTTTCACGAGAAGGATAGTCGCGCCACGACGATCCTTGAGAGAGTTCACACAGACGTGTGTGGTCCTTTCTCAGTTGCTTCGACAGCAAAGCACAAGTATTAGGTGATCTTTGTTGATGATTTCTCTCGAAAGTGCTGGATCTTCTTCATGCAGAAGAAGAGCGATACATTCGCGAAGTTCTGTGAGTTTAAAGCACTGGTCGAGAAGGAGTCGGGGAAGAAGGTGATTGCTCTAAGGAGTGATAATAGTGGTGAATTCATCTCGGCTAAATTCAAGGAGTTTTATAGCGCAGAAGGGATTCGGAGATAGCTCATCGCACCCCATAACCCACAGCAGAACGGGGTGGCTGAGCGGAAGAACAGAACGATCGTGGGTGTTGCATGGGCGATGTTGCATGATCAAGGCCTACCCCTTCACTTGTGGGCTGAGGCATGCAATACAGCAGTGTATGTGCAGAACCGTTGTCCTCACAAGGTTCTTGGCATGAGTACACCGGAGGAGGCTTATTCTGGCAAGAGGCCTGATATTTCCCATTTGCAGATTTTTGGTTCTCCTGTCTACATGCATGTGACAAAGGATGCAAGAAGGAAGCTGGATCCAACCGCTGAGGTTGGAATATTTGTGGGGTACACTGATACACCTCACAACTATTGGGTGTATTTGTCAGATAGTCGCAAGACTGTTGTGCGACGGGATATAAAATTTCAGGAGGAGAAAGCCATGCAGTGTTCGCTTGAGAGGGAGCTACACTTGCATGCAGATGAGGAGCTGTTAGTTCCCAAGGAGGAGCTTCCGGATGTGGATCAGCCACAAGAGGAAGTTCAGGAGGTGGAAGAAACCACCCAGGCAGCGCCAACCATCAGAGGGCGCATGCGCACTACAGAAGCTGAGCGACTGGCTCGGGATGAAGAGAAGGTTGTAGGACCACCTACAGCACAGCGCAGACAGAGACAGTCACCGGATCGGTACACTGGATACATGGCTCTTATGAGTCAATGTGTTGTGACAGAGCCATCCTCTTTTGAGGAAGCTGTGGAGGAACCCGCATGGGTTGATGCCATGATCGAAGAATATGATTCGATCATCAGGAACAGGGCATGGGAGATTGTCCCAAGACCGGTTGGGAAATCAGTTGTAGGTTCGCGATGGATCTACAAGGTGAAGCAGGCGGCTGACGGGAGTGTGGAGAAGTACAAGGCGAGATTTGTCGCCCGTGGCTTCTCACAGATCGAGGGGATTGACTATGAGGAGACTTTTGCACCCGTCGCAAGGTACTCTTCCATACGGACGATCCTTGCTCTCTCAGCGCAGATGGGGTGGCACATTCATCAGATGGATGTGAAGACTGCGTTCCTCAATGGAGTTATTGAGGAAGAAGTGTACATAGAGCAGCCTGAAGGTTTTGAGATCTTCAGCAGTGAGTCGCATATGTGCCGACTCAAGAGAGCACTGTACGGGCTGAAGCAAGCACCTCGTGCTTGGTACACTCGGATAGACAGCTACTTCACCGGGCTTGGATTCTCCAAGAGTGAGGCGCATCCTAACCTGTACCAGATTGTGGTGGAGGGGAAGCTGTTGATCATCGTACTGTATGTAGATGATCTGATTTTGACTGGCGATGAGCAGTTGATACTTTCATGCAAGGAGGATC
>JAXQQM020089740.1:0-34361 GCA_034641835.2 Pinus albicaulis
GACTTTGGGCGAGATTGAAAAAATTTGCGGAAATTTCCGACATTTGGTCAAAAGCGTCGGAAGCGAGTGTCGGAATTTCCGCCAAATGTAGTAGTTTAGCGACGCTTAGGGCCATGGTGTCGCAATTGCGACAGGGTTTAGGTGTCGGTATTGCGACAGGTTTCTATAGACGTCGGTATAGCGACGGTTGCGGGCCGGATGGAAAAAATTTGGGAAAATTTCCGACATTTGGTCAAAAGCGTCGGAAGCAAGTGTCGGAATTTCCGCCAAATGTAGTAGTTTAGCGACGCTTTGGGCCGTAATTGTGTAATTAAATCTTCCTCGGACGTGCATAATTACTACCTGCTAACAATTTTAGCGTCGATATTGCGACAGCATTCTATAGATGTGTTATAGCGATGGTTCAATCGGGATGGAAAAAATTTGGGAAAATTTAAAACATTTTTGATCCAGCGTCGGAACCAAGTGTCGAATTTCGCCAAATATACTAGTGTCACGGTGATAGTGTCACCCTTCCTCTGCCTCTTTTTGGTTCAGCGCTATCATTCAGGACAATTGCCTTTCTGCAGCAAATTTTTCTTCTTCCTTTCGTTGATGGCTTCAACTCTACTTGATCTGCAACAACTCTGATACCATGTAAATATTTCTGAATCTAAGTTATAGAAATCCTACAACAGAAATCTGATTTACATTACGTACTTGTTTTCATTAATTTAACAAGTTATTTCTTGAATGTAATGAATGTTTCGGGGAAGTATGGATGTATGTATTCACAGCCTCAAGAAATATCTGAGATGAAGTAATGAAAAAATAAATAAGAAAACCATACAAAGGACACACACTTATTTTTGGACAATTATCCACTGGAGAAAACCGTGCGGGAAGCAGATGCGGCGGATATGAAGATTTTGTATTATTAGCGACAATATTCTAAGTACATCTAGGGTGCCAAAATATGGCTCACCTTGAGAGGCAAATCCTCAACAAACGGATAAATAGTGAGTTTTACCACACACTTCAAGGCCTGGTTGATAGATCGAGCGGCGAAACCCGAAGCTACCTTTGCATTGCCTCTGCGCAATAGATGTGTATGCCTGCAGCATGGGTTTGGATGAGGACTATCACCCCTTCTCTGTGTTGATCTACCTCTCATAAAATCGAGTTTCAGCCCTTCTGGCTCATAGACCCTAACCTTCACCAATTTCTGGAATGTCTCTCGAATGCTCTGTGCTGCTCCTATGTGATTTCTACATGGTCTTGCATCAACCCCTCTTGGAACAGTGTCACCTTTCCTAGTGGTTCTGATGCTTCCTATGCATCTCTATTGCCCTTTCTCTGCTATGTAAACTTGGTCCTCCGACCAGCAACTGCTTCTGCCCCTCGCTGCAACTAAATCACTCAGATCTTATCTTCGTCTGATCACTGCTCTGTTAGAAGAATTTGATCTCTAGATTCATTGTGTGTGTTCTCTAACTGACCCTCAAGCATTCCTTTATGCTTTTCCTGTTCAAAAATAAATGGTCGTGATCTAATCCTTAATCAATGGCTAAGTTTAAATTAGACTTGATCTTCTTCACTTAGAAGCTTCTCACCCACATGTTTAAATTAATTCACTTTAATTATTTAAAGTCCATAAGTTTTAACTTAGGCTCCATTTAAAATGATTAATTATTTGAATCACTTTCACTTCAAGTGGAATTTCTCCAAACGATTTTTGGGTCTTCGAGATCTCATGTGTTCTAGCCCCTCCACAAAATTTTGGAGCTAGAGCACATCCAATGCTACCCAAAAATAAACAAGCATTTCCTCATCAATATATCAATTAGTATAGCAATTTCTTCAATAATAACCCTAAGTAGGTTTATAGTTTCACACATTATCAACATACCCTTAGGTTAGGGTTTTCCAAAGAACATTTCCAGGTTATTTTTATGCAAATAATCATAGATATATGAGGTGGGTAGATTCATCAAATGATGAATCTTCCCAAACAAGAATCTTTTAAGATCCAAGAAAGCTAGACACAAAAATAGTTAATAATGTAGAATGGATATACTAAAGAGAATAACAATACTTTATAATCTAAGACATACCTTTGATACTTTGAAAAACATTTTTGATTCCAATTCTTTGTCTAGTGAGGCCTTATTTCTTAATCCTTGAGGCCTTCTATCATGATTCTTGAGCACTCAACATGTTAATTCCTAGACAAGGAAATAGAGTTATAAAGGTGATTAGTATTTAATATAATCAAAACTTTAGATAAGTATATGAGAAAAATAGAGAGGGAATGAGATACTTATCTTGAGGATTTGTTGTGGGCTCCCTCCAAAGCTTTGAGGGATACCTAAAAAACTTATAAAACAAGAAAATGTCTTTCCAAAAATATGTTAAACGTATAAATAAATATAAAATATACAAATTAAATATCTAAAGTTAGGAAAAAGGGACTTAGTAATGTAAGTCCCTTATGTAATTCTCTTCGGGATTTTCTCTCTTGGGAGAGGATACCTCTTTAGCCACATTTGCATTATCTCTATCTCTTTTCTTGTTTCTAGGATTGTCAGGACACTCACTCCTATACTGCCCCATTTTGTGACATTGATAGCATTCAATATTGGACATATCAACCTACCTCCTAGGCCCTTTCATCTTGAAGTTTCCCTTGTGATAAGCAACATAAGGATTTGAGGCTTCTTAATTGTTGGTTACCATTGAGATTATTAACTCTTCTTGACTGCAGGTTGTCCATAGTTCCTCAAAGGTGGGAGATTATATCTAGCTATTGAGACTTGAAGAAAATGCACTCTAAGTAGGTGGAAACCCTAGTAGGGTTGTGATCACAAGATATTTATATGTGTTATAGCATCATTTATCACCAGCTCATACTTGATTATTTATGCTTTGGCCTTAGGCACCCCTTCCCTTTAGACTTTGACATTTTCTAAAAAAACAGTATCTTAAAACCCATACGCGACTCTGCCCAGACTTTTCTGCGTATACACGCGAGTCCATCTATAGAGAACCGCGTATTCCATTTTAATCATTAAAAATATATATATATTCCCTATTTTGAGGCAGGGTTTACAATTGTTCCAGTAACTTAACCACCCCAGCCTGTGGCCTAACTATTCGCAACTATAAAAAACTAATTTGAAGGAGTATAAAAGCCCCTCAAGGGAATGTCCTAAAGGAGGAGAGAGAGAAATATAGATACTATATGCCGTTGGAGCCCTATCCAAGGTTGATATATTCCCGTGCCTCCTGCACTTCCAAGATATATTCAGGAAACCCTTGTTTCCTTGAGATGTTCATCACCCTATATGACAACCATTATGCACTAATCTTGAAAGAAATCTTGAGAGGTTAGGGTTAGACAAATCCAGAGGACGATATGCTCGAAGTCCGTGGCAGATTTCAGGTGATCTCTTCACGTTTATGTACTTTCATGTGATTAAAAATAGAAGAAGCCATCTTGTTCTTGATGTTTACGTGTCAATTATCTTTTATAAATGTGTAATGATCATTAATTGAACATTTAATATTGTTTTTACGATGTTATACATGAGCTCCACTAACATCTAGAACATATATATGTTGTACAACTAGCATTTTGTGTTTGTTCTTTACTGGTTTACAGATTTTGGAGCACAAAGTGTTGCAAGGGGTTTGCACCCCGTGAGATCTTCTTCAACCAAGGGATATCTGGGTAAGTTCTGCAACCTGTAGTTTCTAGTTATTAGCATAAAAGTTGGTTTAGTGAGTCCTTCTTCTCATGGCATTCCCCTAATCTGTGAAGGTTATCAACCCAAGACCTTTAGGGTATCATTTCCCGAAACAGAAATGGAGACTCCGCTGGGGATCACATTCTTGTGATTTCCTGTTTGGGTTGTTTTATCTATCTTGTAGGTTCCTGATAGGTTTTATCACTTTTTATATTCTAGCAAGTCTTTTTCAGTTAGAAAGAAGACCTGGTCCCTTGATCAGGCTTGACTTCTTTTGTAATATTCCAAAATTATCATGTAGCTAATTGGAATATTGATTTTTTATTTTGACACCTAGGAGATAAATAAATGGGTAAGGAGGCCCACACATTTCAAAAATAGGAATAAAATCCCTCATGATGTGAAAAGGGATAATTATTATGGCTGGATTTCACACCCTCATGTGTGAAAAGGGGCAATTACATGTAGACAAGGTCAAGTTTGACCAAGTCAGTAATGCTGGAATAGAATGTAGAGATCATATATGGAGACAGTGCAGTGATAGTGGGAGGAAGATTCCTTGGTGAAGGAAACCCTAATGAGTGGGACCCAAGATGAGAAGGCTTCCACTTGTACATAAGGAGGGAAAGGTAGCCATAGCAAGACGTTATGGATTATTGATTTTGTGATATGTATGACTATTGTGCATTCTTCAGTTGTTTAGTTGAGATTGTTGTGCTGCTTAGCACAAGGGATTCTTGTTTAGGAATTACATCTCCTTTCTTGAGAGGCCTCTTGAGGGAGATTGCACTTCATTTCTCCACATTCAGGCTTGAGTCCAAGCTACCTCCTTCAGCTACAGTGCAGTTTCTGTTTAGAACTGGGTTGTGTTGCAAGGTGTTGCAGTGAAGGGTTGATAACACCACTTGCGAAGCTTGTTTTTCAGAGGAGGAAGCATTTTTTCCTTTGGGAGATTAGTGAGGAAGATTCTGGAGCATATTTCCCATCTTGGCACTTGGCCAACATATTTTCCATCTCCTACAGCACAATATCCCTCTATGACTGCGTTATTTCAGTGAGCAATTGCAGTGAGGGGTTGCAGTTTTTTATCAGAGGGTGAGATCTTCAGTGTTAGGATCAGCCTTTCACTTGGAAGATCCACTAGAGGAGTTCTATCATCTTATGCCTCATCTTCAGCCATCTCCATCCAGTTCTTGAGTTGCAGCTACTACTCATCCCTAGGGTTTCACTCTAGCATTTTTTCACTTTTGCATATTTCAGGAAATCCTTTCAAAATTGTCTTGGAATTGATTTTGGGAGTCTATATCTTTACTCCTGGCACTTCTTGAGCCATAAATTTGTAGATCCATAATATTGTACATTTCCAGTAGCAGTGCACCATCTATGACTATGTTGTTCTTGTTCATGAGCATTCTGCTATGAAGTATCATTTCACTTTTGGCATATGTATTCATGGGAGGCTTGTTTGCCTTGATTATCTGAGTTGTGCCCACTTCTAATGTACATATTTGCTGTTGATTTATATCATAAAATCGCTCTATGGTTTTCATCCATTTTGATGTAATGTTATTCACTGCTATTTCCATTATTATGTTCATATATTGTTGCTTTCCCAATTGGGAATATTACATTTTTTTTTCCTTATCTTTATTTCCATACGCAGTTTTTTCTTTGCACAGTCACATATACCTGCTATGTTTTCCAAAGCGACCCACTTATATGCGAGTTTCCTTTGTTACAGTCGCGTATACACGCTAGTTGCACACTGTAAAGCACGTATGGCTGGGAAAATTTGAAATTTTTAATTTTCAGCCACTGTGGTCTATTATGTCTTTGTTGAACCATTCATGTGGTCTCTTTAAGGTCTCTGGACTGTCTATATGGTGATTTTATATATGTTTCTCTCTTGTTTTATGGAAACCTAGCCATTTGGTGAATTTCCTTGTTTTGTGTTTTTGCAATTGCGGTTGAAGCACTGAGAGCTTTTCCTGAAGTTCTTGGTTGTTCTGACCTATCAGAACAAAGAGCCTATGCTTGTTTTCTCTTCTTGGCCCTATGCATTGCTTCATTTATGGTTTTTACCTCTTTGGTCTATTTCGGTTTTCTTGATTTCTTGAACTTCTTGTTGTGATTCTTGAAAAGTCTCTTTTTTATTTTTTGGGTGGTTGTTCGTTGCAAGATTGTGCTATTGTGCTAAATCAATTGATTGAGTTTCTTGGTTCATTTTGCTCATTTAAGTCCTACTACAAAAGTAGCACAATTGGCTTGAGCACTTTGAAGCTTTTTTTAGGCTCATTTGTCTTGATTCCAGTTCTTGGGTAGTTTTTTTTTGTTTTCTTGAAATCTCTTTTCTTCCATTATAAGAAAAAAACACAAAAACATTTTATGTTTTCCGTATCTTTTGCTTTGAGTTTGTTTTTACGGTTTCATTACATCTTTTGGAGCTTCTTAGTTGATTCCTAGCCTTCGGTTCTTGGCTTGATTATGAAGGAAGTTTTCTTTTGTTTTCACTCTTTTATCAAGTGCATTTTTAATGTTCTTATGCATAGGAGTTCTGTTTGGAACTGGCATTGTTTTCTGTCAAAAAGTGATTGAACTATTGTCTAGGAACTCTTTTTTGCTTCTTTAGAACTAGCATCTTAGGATTTACATATCATTGGTAGTTTGCATTAAGATAATTTGAGCATTTTATTATTTTTCATAACTTTCTGAATCATGTGAAGTGTGAGTGTCTGACAAGAAAAAACAAAGTTTTTTTCTTATTAGTTTCATAGAACCCATGTAGAGATCACTTTTCATCGAAAGGAAATCGTTTCATTTTCATGTAACTAGGTTTTCATTGATTTCTTTTGCGTCTAAAACACCATGAGTTTCACTTACGTGAGCCCTTGACTTAATTAACAGCCAATTTAAAATTTAGGTTGTAGGGCCTTGGATTAGGTGAGTGAAGAGTTAACTCTCCAAGGCTGCTCAAATTGTTAAACATAGACAATTTATTAATGCGTGAAATCCAACACTATTAAGTGGACCGAGAAAGCTCTCCTCTAGAGAGTCAATTGCTAGGGATAGTGCAGGAAGAGAAGAGAGATACCCTCTCTCCTATTTGTTGAATCATGACCTAAGACCATTCCACTTGGCTGCCAATACGGATTGGTGCCCATAGTTTCCTATCCTAGGGACGGCATAGGTGACTGCAAGGGGGGGTACTTGTGATACCTGAGACAAACGTTGCATCACTTCCATCAGTACTTCTGGAGGGTGCCCTTGAAAATCTTGGGGACTTGCACTAGCAAAGGTTGTTGTTAGGAGGTTAGCGTAATTGTTTATGTTACCTTCGCTAGTAGGCCTGGGGCGTAATTACCCCAGACTATTTTTGAAAGGCCCTATTATTTCGTCGTCTTGTATTTTGGTGTCCAGTCCTCATCACCCACAGTGGAAATACTTGAGATCTGCTTGCTTGGTTGTATCTTAGGAATTTTTTTAGAGTGTGCTCTTTGATCCTAGATTGCTTAGCTTCATCTATTTTTTGAGTCTAATTTTAATCTCTTAAAGTGGCTGACCAATCGCCTCGTCAATCGAGGAGGCTTGGTGGGTTGTCTCTCGTGAGTGTCAAGCCTTCTTCAAAAAGGTGTAGGAGCAATTCGAAGGGTGATTTTCACCCGATGGTTTCAAATGCAGTGGAGAGATGTCCTCCATTGAGGCTTGAAATTTATGTGGGTAGTTCAAGTGTCGGTGTCAATATAGAGAGGAGTGCTTCACTTATCTCTAGAGTTTTATTTCCAGCAGAAGAAGTAGAAATAGAGGAATTCCCTCAGCCTGTTGAGTCTCTTCCATCTCCTCTTCTTGCTAGTTATCCTTACATTATTCAGTACATCGGACCCAAGTCTCATAGACCTGAAATTCCTTATCCGTCATATTCATACCTTTTGATGGCCATGACTGGGAACACAGTTTCGGTTGTGAACATTGCAAGTGTTCAGACTCCTCTTTCGGTCGAAGGAGGGGGCACTATTTCTATATCGAAAATCACTTCTAGTGCTATTGTGTTTGGATTTGGTTAAACCCAAGCACATGCTTCTCAATCTGGTCCCTTTTCTTTTGGAATGCCCACTAGTGGGATTCCTTCTTTCTCCTTTTCTACTGCTTCAGCTGTCTCCACACCCATTTCTTCTATGGCTAGTGGATCAGCTTCGTTTCAAGGATTACCCTTTGGAGGTGGGCACATCCCTCATTTGAACCCTTCCTTAGGATATTTACCTTTTACCTATCAGACTTCAGGTTTCAATCCATTTTCGAGAGGTCAAAGTTCTAATGACATTACAGGATGGAACCCTATTTTTACAGCGTTAGGAGCAGGGAATCAGTTTCTCACAAGACAAGGCAAATCACATTTCTGACCATATTTAGGAATGGCGAAGAGGAAAGAGGCTCATTAAAGCCCAAATCCTAAATGAATTCCTTCTCAAATGGTTTTTGAAATCTTTACAGCCAAAAATTTCTAAGGACGTATCCATTTCAAAGGTATTTTCTGAAGAGCAAACTATTTTTAGGGCTCAGCAATTGGAACTGAATTATTCTCAATCAAGAGTCCTTAATAAAAAATTTCCGAATGCTCCTCACTCCAACTTAGATTTAGCCAAAACTAAACTTGTTCCTCATGGTGATGGACTTGTCAATTCGATTGATAGTGGTGCGGCTAACCTGCTTAGTCAATTGCAATAGTTGTCCATACAATCTGCTTCTTCTGGTCAGGTTGTGCCTTCAGTGTCAAATCCTTCCCATTCCTTGGAAATTAATGTTTTCCAAACTTCCAATTAAAAAGGAAATAAACAATTTGATGGGAAGAAGAAGGGACGGAATAACAAGAAAAAATACAAGGATGGGAAGGGGAATGCAAACAAATCCAACGATCATGTTGGAGAGGGTAAAAAGGATAATAAAAAGAAAGTGAAGTTTCCATGCAAGTTGTGCACTGGAGACCATCTTAAGCACCTTTGCCCTAAAATTCAGGATGCACAACACTTGTTATCTCAACAGGGTTCTTCTAGTTCCCAGGTTGTTCTAACAAACCCTTTTCCATAAGGGTAGCAATTAGTTGCTGGCACGAATCAAAATACTAGGGCTTCCTCTGGGGGGCATCCAGGAAGGGGAAAATACATCAAACATATACATGATGAGTTCTCATGTAGATATATCTATGAGATCTCATGACTATGGTGAAGCTGAGTCTTCGAAATCCAAGGGTGCTCCTGATAGTACTAAGCCACTTCATATTACCAGGCCTACTATTGAGCCTATACCTCATATGCTGAAAGGGTCTTCAAAACGTTCGACGATTAATCCTAATGCGAAGGCTGCCCATAACTACTCAATTGTAGAAGATCTGGCTCAAATTCCTTGTGCCATGTCCACGTTAGAGGTGCTCCAGTCTTGTCTAGCTTAGCGGAGTGCTTTGCTCACTGCTATTGGGATTGTTGATCAAAAGAGTTCTCTTATGATCACATTTGACATGTTGAATTTTAAAAAGAGACTTCCTCATCATATGGCTTTTCATATCAGGTTGACTTATCGAAAATTCAATATCTTTCAAATAGTTGTTGATGAGGGTGCTTCCATGTGTGTGATGTCTCTTGCATGGTGGAAGGGTATTGGATCTCTTGCAGTTGTTCCTTCAGCCACTCTTCTGACTGCATTTGATGGTCATTCTCACAGACCGCATGGTATTTTTCTAGCTTTTCCCATCTGCGTTGGTGGAAAAATAGTTAATATTGAAGTTGAGATAGTTGATGCAAGCTTAGACTATAACCTTATGTTGGGGTGAAACTGGATCTATGAGATGGATGCCATTGCATCCTCATTATTTTGCATCATTTGTTTCCCTCACGAAGGGAGAATTGTTACAGTTGACCAACTATATTGTTCTCTTCTAGATATGAATGCATCCTCTGACTCAACCATTCCTTTGGTGAAGGATACCAAGCCGCCTGTTGAGAATATAGGGGTTGGAATGTACACTTCCTTGATGGGTAATTTTGATTTTCTGCCTCCTTCGGTTCATATCAATGCAATTTCATCCTCTAGGGCTCCTATTTGAAGAGAGTTCTTCAGAACTCATTATTTTTCGGACCCTTGGACCTTACCTTCTCCTACCTCCACATTAGATGAAGGTCAAGTGGGTGGAATGGCATTCCCTATGTCTAAAACTGAGATTTTTTATAGCTCTATTGTTGACTCTGCAGATTCCATTCCAGCTTCTCTTTCACCAGAGGAACTGGATGGATATGTGGCTCCGGCTTGGACTCTTAGTTCATATTCGGCTCAATATTGCCTTGATACCACTCTTCCATCTCAAGAGGAAATATTTGAAGCAATGACTAGTGTAGAGAGACCAAGGGATGATTTGCATCATCAATCTTACTTCCTACTAGATTTGAACGAAGTTGACAAGTTTTCCTATCCCTCAGTCTTCTGGTCTTGTTCACCCAGTCCTGAACCCTTTAGCACCAGAAAAGGTTTTTTCTGAAGGGAACATGGCTGTGATTTCTCCTACTATCCCAGTGAACATCTCCAGAGATCCCAAGATCATAGAGAATGTCTTCAACAAAGTTGAATATTCCCCTGAAGAGATTCAAATTTACACCAATCTCTTTTGAGAGTTTAGAGATGTGTTTGCCTGGTCTTATGAGGAAATGCCTGGTATAGATCCATCTATTTTCCAGCATGAGATCAAGGTATACGAAAATGCTAAGCCTATCAAGAAAAAGCTTCATCCGGTCAACCCCAGGAAGGACACATCTATCAAAGCCGAGGTGGAGAAGCTGCAAAAGGCAGGGTTCATTTACCCAGTTCCCTTTACTGAGTGGGTTTCATATCCAGTTCTTGTGGACAAGAAACAAGGAACAATTCAAGTTTGCATTGACTTCCAAGACCTAAATAAATCATGTCCTAAGGATAACTACCCCACACCATTTATAGATCATATTATCGATGAGTGTGTGGACAATGAGACTTTCTCCTTCATGGACGGTTTTTCTGGATATAATCAAATTATTATACGTCCTGAAGATCAACATAAGACTGCATTTATTTGTCCCTGTGGTACCTTTTCTTACAATAAAATGCCTTTTGGCCTAAAAAATGCTGGAGCTACTTTTAAGCGGGCCATGTCTTACGCCTTCCATGACATCAAACATATTATCGAGGCATATTTGGATAATTTAACTGATCGTTCTCACAAGAGAATGGATCATCCTTCTCACCTCCGTCAAGTTTTTGAATGATGTCGGAATTATAAAATCTGATTGAACCTGAACAAGTGTGTTTTCACTATCAAATTTGGTCGGTTGTTGGGATTGATAGTGTCTACGGAAGGGATTCGGGTATATCCCTTCAAGGTTGAGGCAATACTTCAGTTGCCTCCCCTGACTTCAATTCGTCAACTTCAAAGTCTGCAAGGAAAAGATAATTTTCTGCAGAGATTTATCATAAATTATGCTGAGATTACAAAAGGATTTATGAGATTATTAAAGAAAGGAATTCTATTTCTTTGGGATGACTTTGCTCAATGCTCATTCAATGCTTTGAAAAAAGCATTGACCTCTTCTCCTGTATTGAGTCCACCTGATTATAGCAGGGATTTCCTCTTGGATCTTGCCGCAACAAAATCTACCATTTGTATGGTTCTGGTTCAGGAGGACAATGCTCTTTCCGAGCATGTTATATACTACCTTAGTCGAGGCTTGGTAGGACCTAAACTTCGGTATTCTCCAATAGAGAAGATTGCTTTAGCAGCAGTGCATGTTGTTCAGCGGCTCAGGCATTACATTCTTCTACGAAAAACTTATGTTTTGGTAGCAGTCAATCCATTTCAGTTTGTTCTCAGTAGGCGAGTGATTGGGGACAAATACAATTGATGGATTGTGATTTTGCAGGAATTTGATCTTGATTTTATGTCTGCAAATTCCAAGAATCATTAGTTTTTACGGAATTGATTTCTGAGTGGCTCTGTAGAGAAGAGATTGCTTATGATGAATCATTTCCTAATGAACATATTTTTCTTATTTCTTCACAGGATCCTTGGTATGGGGATCTCATAGTTTATCTCCAGACTACGAAGTTTCCCTTGACTCTTTTGAAAGATAAGCGTCGAAATTTACTTCACTTAGCCAAAAGTTAATTTATTATTGGTGACACTTTATATCGTCGCAGGGTCGATTCGATCTATTATCACCCAAAAAATAACTCAAAACATTGTATGTCAACATTGTTTTTTATCATGGTCTTAAATAGCTCTGAAAGTCATTTTTAGTTTCGGTTAAGGGTAGGCCATAGTTTTTATAAGTTTAAAGGTCATCATTTAAGTTCAAATAAATTCCTTCAAGGTCCATTCCATGATCAAAGATTCATATTTTTCATTTAGGGGTCATTCCATTAAGTTTTAGGCTAAATTTCTGCAATTATCCAAGAATCCTCCATTTCGTAGCGTCGTTAGTTCAAAAAAAGGGTTTTGCGCTACAAAAGCGCTGCTACTTTCGTAGCGCAAAGTGTGGAAAATACATTGTGTGTGCTACTAAAGCATGGTTTCTTAAATGTCATGTCAAGAAAGCCAGAATTTGTTAGAAATCCATTAGGAAATGATAGGGCAACGGTATGGTGAGTCAGTTAGAGGTCAGATTCAAAGTAATTATCCATTTCACATCCATCATCATCATGATAGGGGCATCATTCAGTGTAAAATGGGATCTCAAATTCGAGAATCTTGCCTAATTCAATCATTCCAGTTTTCATTTGCCTCCACTCAACTATTTAAGCTCCAAATCATTAGAGTTAAACCTGTGGTTGTTCTATATCAAGGCTATCTTCACTATAATCAAGCGAGGTTGTTCCTTTTTCTCAAGCGAGGTTGTTCTATGTTATCAAGCGAGGCTATTTTACTGATTCCAGAGAAGCTGACAAGTTTTTTTTTTTTTCTTAAAGGAAGCATGGCAGAGGAGAAGAAGGTCCACAGAGGGGGACATTGTCTGAGATATGAGCCTCAGAATGTAAATGCTATTTTTGAGGATCAAAAAGTGATGGAGGCTTTTAGCAAAGCTAGTTGTCTCAGATTTTGTGAAAAGATGCAAGGTTGCCACACTCAGGTGTCTAAAGATTTTGTCTTACACTTCAGTGGAACCAATACCAAAATTGGGATGTTAAATGTGCCAGTCACACTTGAGATCATTTCTTCTATGAAAAAAATACCAAGGGGACAGGAGACTTGGTTTAAAGGTTTTAAGTTTGACATGGAACCATGCAAGGAATTCATGAAACCTGAATATGCAGATATGGACCTGAACAATGCAATACTTAGGGGCTGCATAAAAGATACCTATGCCAAGTTGTTGTTCAACATTCAAAGATACTTTACATGTGAAGTCAGGTACCATAAAATTTATAATTATCATTTCAAACTGCTACTGCATTTCACAGGTAGGATATCATTAGACTTTCCTTTCTACTTACATAGGAGCCTTGCCAAAATGTCTGATAAAGTACAAGCCAAGTCTGATGGTTGTGAAACCTCTCTGTTTCACCATGGTTTGATAAATTTATTGGTTTTGAATGAGCTTGAGAAAATAAGCAGGGATTGGTCTTCCTTTTTTTTTATGAGTGGATTTGAAATGGAAACCCTAACCCCAGCTAGACACCCTAAAACTAAAAAGACTCCACCACCACCACCAGCAAAGTCTAGTCATCTTGTGGTTGCAAGAGAAAAGAGGTTTGTAAAGTTGAAAACAAGAAAACAGGTTGAGAAAAGAGCAGAGAAGACATAGGTGCTTGTTGCAAAAACTCCATCACCTACAAGAAAGAGATTATAAAGGGTCAAAGAAACAAAACAAAAACAAGTGACCAGCAAGCAGGAAATCTAGAGAAAGACAAGAAGCCAAACAATAACATCAAAGGGAAAAGCAGTTGTTTCAGGTACAAAGGACAACCCAATGATGAAAGGAAACTTGGATGACATACTTCATGCAATTGATATAGAAGAATCACCCATTTTACAAGAATATTTCATTGAATTGGATGAACACAAATAGAAAAGAGTTAAATCAGCTAAAAAACTTGAATTTGAGGGTGAAAATGCAGCATTTATTTTCCAAGCAAGGAAACTTTTAACTAGGCATGCAAAGAAACTCCAAGAAGGTAGTAAAGATGTCCAAGTAACTATTGAAGCAGCCATAGTCCCTAAAGAGGTGGTTGATCTCTCATCACCAATAGTGGAGCATGCAACCAGTAAGACAATGAAGGGAAAAGAACACATGACAGAGTGTCAACTGCTTGAAGAAAGATTGAAACTAGCAAACCAATAGATTACAATGATGAGAAAGAGGGCCAGGCACAACATTGAAAAAACAGAGTTCAAGAGGATGAAAGCAATATGGGAAGGCCAAACTGTTTCTAGGTCTGAAATTCCAAGTGCTACAGAGCAGTTTTTCACATGGACAGTGCCAGCTATCAAAGAAGCAAGATTTATTAGAGTGATTAATACTCATTTGAGAGCCAATAATAGAAGGCTAAGAGACCAAGTGGAGGATTTGGAGCTGCAATTGAAACTGTCTCAAGACGGACCAAAAAACCAAGGTGTAGAGTGAAAAATTCAAAGGTAAAATCAAATGGGTAATAAAGAATAAACTTCATGAAATGGTGCTTTAGTTCATATGGCTATTTGTCTTGAAGAAACCAGTGAATTTCTGAAATTTTGGGAAAATTTTGGTTTAATTTTCGAAGAAAATCCGAACAAAACTGCTCACTCAGTAGTTTTGTAGCGCAAATATTGCAAAAAGGGTGAAATGCGCTACGAAACTGCCGTAGCAGCGTTTTTCACCCTTTTCCTTAAATTTTTGAAGGGAAGACTTGTATATTTTGGCTTGAAAATTCTGAGGGTGTGTTAAGTGAATATGCACATAATCCCAAAGGCAGGAAACCAAATTTTGAAGGAAAATAAGTTAAAAATATTCACTATTGAAAAGCACTATGAAACTTTGTTGTTTTCGTAGCGCAGGTGTGTTTTGGATATTTTGGGCAGTTAGATGATGATTTTGTACAGCTGGAACTTACGGATGACTTTGAACACATGTTATTTCAATTCCTGATAGAAAATGGTTTGGAAGTCATGGGTTCATGGTGGTTAAAGTGCCTCAAAAAACACAAAGAAATCTAAGCCTAGAAAACAAGGGACAGTTTCCTAGTTTGCAGGAGATCAACATTGAGGACATTAAGTGCTGGAGCTTATCATTTGGATTCAACCTTATGGGAATGTAGTTGGAAAATGATGTAATATAGCTTAGATAAGGTTGTTATGAGTAGAGTTAACGAGTTTAAGTCCTATTTTTAATAGGACTATTCTCTAGGTTTGCAACTGTCATTTTGTAATAAATGCCATGTCTAATAGTTGGGCAAGGTGTCTAAAAGTAAGAATTCGATGTATCTGGATGAGGATAAGGTTATATTATGATTTAAATGATCTATAAAAGATAAATAACTAGAAATTCTAAGTGTTGGACATTTTTAGCAAAAAATACTGTGGTTATTGTAAGTGACTGTTTTCAGCTTAAAACAGAGTTTTCTACTTAGCCAACTCAAGATTCATGAAAATTTCTTGTATGTTCTTGTTCGGATAGCATATTTTTAATATCCTATTGTAGTGAGGTTTGCTTATGTTACTCATAATTCATCACTGATGCTCTGATTTCCTTCATAGACAAACTGACTGTGTGTTTTACTGTTTTACATGTGTATTCCTTGACTCAAAATCTGATATGCCTCGACTTCCATGCTAGGTAGATTGTTTGGTTTTGCTGAAGCTATTATGACTCCATAAGCAAAATTTACACTTGCTAATTTGATTTACAACCATTTTATATCATTTATCTTCTTTTATCCCATATAGAGTTATCCATCTTCATATTTATCAAAAATCATAAACCCTTGAGAGAGCCCTCTCAGGTTGAGGAGGCTAAGCCTCAACAAAAAGATTGGTCTGACATGGTTACATAAGATTAACTTGATTGGCAGCCTATCAGGTCTGATTTTGTGATAACATTTTGGTGCGACTACCAGGAGTCTAAAGATTATACTTTCCCGAGATTTTGAAGCTGAACTTCTGAAGGTAGCAAGAGCTCAGGAGGATTTTTGAGGCTGCATCTACCTTGGCGACTCCACACATCAAATAATCAATTTGAAGGTGACTCCACTGCTTGAATATCAGTAGCTTGATGAAGTTTCATAATGAGTTCCATTACAAGAATAAATGCCAGGTATGGCCCTATGAATCAGTCTCATATCCATGGTTTTCCAAATCCTATGCCAAAGGTTGAATGGTTAACTGATCTTCCTATATTCAAAGATGAAAAGAAAGAAAATGTTGCTCTTCATTTGGTTAGATTCCATATGCATGTACACAGTTTTAAGTTTTAGTTCCTTGAGGATTTTCTCATGAAGATATTTATGGCCACTTTGGAAGGAAAAGCACGGTCTTGGTATGAAAGCTTGCCAAATGGTTCATTATATTCTCTTGTTGATTTCCATGTTGCATTTTATGAGATGTATGAAGAGTGTCATCCCTCCTTATTGATGGTCAAATACTGCTGTAAACACTGTGTGAATTTTATTGAATATTTGGAGAATTGTTATGAAGATGATGAGTTCATGGATGAAGAAATTTTAGAATCTCTTCATGACAATCCCTTTCATCACCAAGAAGAAAGGATAACTTCTTTCATAGATGAAAATGAAACCCAGCAGGAGTTTATTTATCAAAATTATGATACATCCTCTGAGTTTGATAAAATGTTGCAGCAGACTTGTCAGTCTTTTGATCATCAGGAGTATGAGAATCATTGCAAACAACAAGAGGAAATACTAGAAGATAGTTTCTATAACCCTCAAGTTAAGGAAAGTGTTGATTTTTCATGTCTTTCCTTATATCAACCTACATCAAATAATGATCACACTAAGGAAAAAGTGGGTGAAAATTTTTGTTTATCCTTGTCTTCTAATCTGAAATCATTTGAGTGCAAGTCAGAAGATAAGATTCATTTTGTGGATGAAGTTGTAGAGAACGTTGAAAAGGACATTCAAGTTTCAAAAGATGAAATTCAATCTGATAGTATTCATGATCAAGATCAGTATTTTCGAATGATTTTAATGCCAGAACACAAAGAGGGGGTGTTTCTACCTTTCTTCTTAGAGATTGAGAAAGAATACATTGTTTTTGTAAATCAGTTTGAAAAGCAGTTTGAAAGCACACAACTGAAGCCTTATGTGGTTGATCAAAGCATGGATGAGTTGTCCAAAGTTGCAGAATGTCATGAGAAGCATCAAACATATCACGTCTTCTTTGATCATATAGATGAATACATGGAAGAGTTCTACATTCCATATTTCCAGTTATATTTTCATTTTAAAGATCAGTTACATCTCATGTTGCCTTGGTCATTGCATTATCATGTTTACTTTTGGTTCAAGCACAGTCAAGAGATTCAAGTGTCAGATCAGATCAATGATTGGCTTCATTGAAAGTTTCATGTTCCTTGAGTTATAAATGGAGATTGCAGTTAATAGGGTAGGTAGGAGTGTGAGAATAAGCTCAAAGTTGACAGAGCATATTTTCAGTAGGTGGAGATTTGGCTCTTCTACAGTGATCATCAAGCTTGAGCCTGAGGTGAAGGCCATTAGAGCTTGAGGAGGAAGCTTGGAAAATTCAAAGTTTTTACTATTTTGGTCAAGAAAATTGATAGCAGCACTGGAACTACTCGTTCTTAGTGTACCACAGGGGCACACTATCCCGAGTGGAGCCACTGTTATCACCCAAAAAAAAAAAAATCAAAACATTGTATGTCAACATTTTTTTTTTATCATGGTCTTAAATAGGTCTAAAAGTCATTTTTAGTTTTGGTTAAGGGTAGGTCATAGTTTTTATAAGTTTAAAGGTCATCATTTAAGTTCAAATAAAGTCCTTCAAGGTCCATTCCATGATCAAAGATTCATATTTTTCATTTAGGGGTCATTCCATTAAGTTTCAGGCTAAATTTATGCAATTAGCCAAGAATCCTCCGTTTCGTAGCATCGTTAGTTCAAAAAAAGAGCTTTGCGCTTCGAATGCGCTACTACTTTCGTAGCACAAAGTGCGGAAAATACACTGTGCACTACAAAAGCGCGGTTTCTTAAATGTCATGTCAAGAAAGCCATAATTTGTCAAAAACCGTTAGGAAATGATAGGGAAACGGTATGGTGAGTCAGTTAGAGGTCAGATTCAAAGTACTTATCCATTTCACATCCATCATCATCATGATAGGGGCATCATTCAGTGTAAAATGGGATTTCAAATTCGAAAATCTTGCCTAATTCAGTCATTCCAGTTTTCATTTGCCTCCACTCAACTGTTTAAGCTCTAAAGCATTAGAGTTAAGCCTGTGGTTGTTCTATACCAAGGCTATCTTCACTGTAATCAAGCGAGTCTATTCCTTTTTATCAAGCAAGGCTGTTCTATGTTATCAAGGGAGGCTGTTTTACTGATTCCAGAGAATTTGACAAGTTTTTTTTTTTTTAAAGGAAGCATGGCAAAGGAGAAGAAGGTCCACAGAGGGGGACATTGGCTGAGATATGAGCTTGAGAATGTAAATGCTATTGTTGAGGATCAAATAGTGATGGAGGCTTTTAGCAAAGCTGGCTGTCTCAAATTTTGTGAAAAGCTGCAAAGTTGCCACACTTAGGCGTCTAAAGAGTTTGCCTTACACTTCAATGGAAACAATACCAAAATTGGGATGTTAAATGTGCCACTTACACCTGAGATCATTGCTTCTGTGACAAAAATACCAAGGGGGCAGGAGACTTGGTTTAAATGTTTTAAGTTTGACATGGAAACGTGCAAGGAATTCATGAAACCTGAATATGTAGATATGGACCTGAATAATGGAATACTTAGGGGCTGCATCAAAGATACCTATGCCAAGTTGTTGTTCAACATTCAAAGATACTTTACATGTGAAGGCAGGTACAATAAAGTTTATACTTATAATTTCAAACTGCTACTGCATTTCACAGGTAGGATATCATTAGACTTGCCTTTCTACTTACATAGGAGCCTTACCAAAATGTCTGATAAAGTACAAGCCAAGTCTGATGGTTGTGAAACCTCTCTGTTTCACCATGGTTTGATAAAGTTATTGGTTTTGAATGAGCTTGAGAAAATAAGCAGGGATTGGTCTTCCTTTTTTTATGAGTAGATTTGAAATGGAAACACTCACCCCAGCTAGACACCCTAAAACTAAAAAGACTCCTTCACCACCACCAACAGAGTCTAGTCATCCTATGGTTGCAAGAGAAAAGAGGTTTGTAAAGTTGAAACCAAGAAAACAGGTTGAGAAAAGAGCAGAGAAGACACAGGTGCTTGTTGCAGAAACTCCATCACCTGCAAAACAAAGATCAGAAAGGGTCAAAGAAACAAAACAAAAACAAGTGGCCAGCAAGCAGGAAATCTAGAGAAAGACAAGAAGCCAAACAATAGCATCAAAGGGAAAAGCAGTTGTTTCAGGTACAAAGGATAGCCCAATGATGAAAGGAAACTTGGATGACATACTTCATGCAATTGATATAGAAGAATCACCCATTATGCAAGCAGATTTCATTGAAGTGGATGAACACAAATAGAAAATAGTTAAATCAGCTAAAAAACTTGAATTTGAGAGTGAAAATGTAGCATTTATTTTCCAAGCAAGGAAACCTTTAACCAGGCATGCAAAGAAACTCTAAGGATTCAGTAAAGATGTCCAAGTAACTATTGAAGCAGCCATAGTCCCTAAAGAGGTGGTTGATCTCTCATCACCAATAGTGGAGCATGCAGCCAGTAAGACAATGAAGGGAAAAGAACACATGATAGAGTGTCAACTGCTTGAAGAAATATTTAAACTAGCAAACCAAGAGATTACAATGATGAGAAAGAGGGCCAGAAATCACAGTTGAAAAAACAAAGTTCAAGAGGATGAAAGCAGTATGGGAAGGCCAAATTGTTTCTAGGTCTGAAATTCCAAGTGCTGCAGAGCAGTTTTTCACATGGACAGTGCCAGCTATCAAAGAAGAAAGATTTATTAGAGCGATTAATAATCATTTTAGATCTAGTAATAGAAGGCTAAGAGGCCAAGTGGAGGATTTGGAGCTGCAATTGAAACTGTCTCAGGATGGACCAAAAAACCAAGGTGCAGAGTGAAAAATTCAAAGGTAAAATCAAATGGGTAATAAAGAATAAAATTCATGAAATGGTGTTTTAGTTCATATGGCTATTTTTCCTAAAGAAACCAGTGAATTTATGAAATTTTGGGCAAATTTTGGTTTAATTTTTGAAGAAAATCTGTAATATCCCCCAAATTGGGACTATTGGCAAGGCATGCCTGAAAAATGAATTTTTCAGGAATGGATGCTATAGCACTTGAAATTATCCCTTGGATCCCTTAGATCTGATAATCTAAGACCCAAATCCAAGAGGAGATCAGAAACAAATCAAACTGAGTGGATTAAATAGATCTCCCACACCCATCATGGCTTGAAAACTGCCCAAAGAAGGGACTGTAGGAATACAAAAGAACACTACCCAGAAAATAACGCAGTTTTAGATAGCAGCAGTAAGAGGCCAATATGACAGCTCAAAAATAGCTTATACAATAGTAAATCAGATTTACAATGTGGCCCCTTCAGTGTACAAGAGAAAGATAGAAGACTTTAATGAGAAAAACCCTCTAAAAGAGGTGCTGCAACAATTGTATTTCACTGCAAAGCCTTGATAGCGTTATTTTTATGAGTAAACAGCAGTTGTAGGTTACAACTCAGATCTAGGAAAGATATGTGTACAAAATATTAGATCTATATCAAATTTGTACACTAGATTGTCTCTATTTTACATACCCCTTGGGGTTTTCAGCAAAACATGAAGCATATGGAGTAGATCTGAGATCTCATGCAGCAGATCTGCATATTTCTGTAGAATTCCTAAAGATTATACAGGAGTATTCTGATCAGATCTAAATATGACATGGATAAGAACAGAAATCCATGGATCACGACAGTGAGAGACAAATTCTCATCACTGGAGATCACTCCTCAATTGTTTCCAAAACTCCTTGCAACTTTCCTCTTGTAGATAACATAGTCCTAGAAGACAAACTACGTTGTAGACTTGATGAAAAATTTGGCCTGATGCTAAGGCATGGATCTGGAGCTTTGATGATCCAATACACTCTTTCCAGGGGGATAGAAGGCTTTCCCACTAAAAAGAGGCACTAGAATGGCTTAGATCTGAACAGATCTAGCCTCCACTTGCTGTAGCTTACAAATACAACCAAACCCTCAATAGGATCTGTGTTGTAGTTGGAAGTAGAAGCTTGGCCAAATGCCTGATAGTGGACAAGAAATGCAAGACTCTTCCAAGAGGCCTCTCAAGGAAAGAGGTGGGATTCCCGATCAGGAACACCCAAGTGCTAAACAACTAGAGAATGAGAAGTATCTAAACAGACAAATCCTTTCAAGACAATATGTTAAACAAACCTTCTTTTGTTGTTCTCCTCTTTCTTTTATAGAATGAAAGCCTTGCAAAACCCTAAACCACCTCAAAGGTTTAGCTCCTTTCACATGTGTAGCCTCCAACTAGATCTGCGTTGTGCATCTAGGAGGTACATTGCATCTGGACAGTGTTGTGGATTTGGTCCTATTGACCCAGTCAATTGTCACAATCCCTTTCACACATAAGGGAGTTTTATTAAGGAAACCAAGATTTAGCCTTGTTCACATGGGCATTGATTTATTTTTTTGTTTTAGGAGTTTAATTTATCCTCCTTTACAAATTTATTCTTGCAACAAGAAAATGAAAACAAAATAGTATATTCCTATTAGCTTGGGCTAATTAGGAATATTACAATCCTCCCCTCCAAAATGTTGCTTGTCCTCAAGCAACTTATAAGGTGAGTGATGCAACTCATCTCCTCCTCCATTGGTGTCACAAACAAAGGATAAGCTTCTCTCATAAGCTAAGTTATCACCAAACCATCCATCCATGACTTGTTCCAACAATGTTCTCATGAGATGTAAACAGCTCATCCCATAAGGAAACAATAAATCACATGAAACAACCATGGTTTGCCCAATGCCCTCCCTGAAGTATAAGACAGAAAGTATAGGGAGTGTAGTCATCCCATAGGGCACACGCATGTCTTCCCTCCTTCCTCCATACATCCCTATGAAAAGTACAAGTACATCATCCAGATAGGGAATCAAAACAATGTACATACAAACAGAAATTTCTAAATAGGGAGGTGGTTCATAGTCCCACATGTGGAACTAGTGCAGAGCATCTCCTGTCTACATCAGATCCAAGTATGGTAAGTGGTTTTCCCACCACTTACTTGCTGCCCAAGTCATCTCACTATTGCAGAAAATGTGAGATAAATTTGGTGCCTTTGGGAAGCACCCATTATGAAAATAAATCTCCCTTTGCAGATCAAGGGAGTGGCCAAATTCAGAATTTTTAATGGCCTAAAAATTGCCATGAGATTTACATGATACATTGCTCCTTTTAGGAGTCATGGCCTACATACAAATGGTAAAAGAACATGTACAGTCATAAAAATAAACTTGCTTTACATGAACATATCCTTTACCAACAAAGTCTCTCATACACATGGAGTTGTGCATGGATCTTCCTCCCCTTTCCAAAGAAGGAAGAGATGGCTGAAATGAATCTTGCATAGAGTCCCATGGCTGCCCCAACTCCACATAGCTCATGCATTCTTGAAAATGCTGATATAGTTCCTCTTTCAAGCCTTCCCAATAAAAGCTCCTCATGATGATGTTGTAGATCCTCATGGAATATAGATGGCTAAAATAGAACTCCTTGTAGGCTCCTTGTAGGATCTTATGCTTGAGCTTAGAAGCTCTAGGAAAAAAAATTCTACCATGATGATAGATGACTTCTCCTTTGACTAAGTAGCCCTCTTCATGCAGCTGTTCATCAAGTATCATACATGTGTACACATCTTTGGAATAATCCACTAGCAGTTGGGATTTCGAATACAAATCTACACTGCTCAACAATGACAGCGTTGATGATGCATCAACAGAAGCGTCTGTCATGTTGTTGATCCTTCCCTTGACATCTTCTATGCCAAAGGTGTGTGTTGGAAGGTTGTTCCTTCCATTCTCCTCCTCCCACAGTGCGGGATCAGAAAGGAGAGTGGGTGATGATGATAAGGGAAGAAGATTTCCCTCCTCCTTGAGCTTACCCAAGTCTCCCAGTGTTGTAGCTTTGTCTTCAAGTGCTCCAAACCCTCTTGGATCTAAGTTTGGAGCAGCAAGTTGTGAGGTCTTCCCCACAAGATCTGGATCAGGTGACCTCCCAAGAGGTTTTCCACTAGATAATGAGGCTTCAGGGACCATCCTCATATGCAGAATAGATGGGATCTTCATGTCCCTGCTTCCACTGTGAAATTTCAACTCTGTTTTATGTGTGGAAGTCTCATGAAATTTGGAGACCTCTCTTAGTGATGTAAGAGTGCCTCTAATTGGAGCATTTTCTCCATTTTCTTCTGATAGTGGATCACCTTCTACTATGTCAGCATTGTGATCCCTCCTTTTTTCTGTCTCATTGTCTTTTAGCAAAGACACATGCTACTCATGTCCTCCATATGGGAGATCCTTAGGAATTCCTTGCAAAGGTGCAATAACCCCTCTAATGGAAGCCATTGCTTCATCTCCATCTCCAAATGAAAATAGAACTCCGCTCATATAGCATCATTTTTCACCTCATGTGATTCATGATTGTCTCTATGGCCTCAGGGCACCCTTTCCCACAGACTTGAATAAAAGTTCATAAAAAACAGTGTTTAAAATCCCATACGCGGATATGCCCAGACTTTTCCGCATGTATACGCGAGTCCAGAGATACTTTTCCGCGTATGCCATTAAAATCATTAAAAAAATATATAAAAATCCCTATTTTCGAGGCTGGGTTGATGGTTATTCCTGTAATTCAACCACCCCAACCCGTGGCCAACTGTTTCCAACAGATTGAAACTACTTTGAGGGAGTATAAAAGCCCCTCATATGCATGGCCTAAGGGAGAGAGAAAATTATAGACATTATACTCTGTTGGAGCCCAATTCAAGTCTGATTTCCCGTGCCTCCTGCACTTCCCAGATTTTTATAGGAAACCCTTGTTTCTTGGAGATGTTCATCAGCTTATATGTCATCTCGTGTGCACAAGTCTTGAAAGAATCCTAGTGAGGCAAGGGTGGGACGGATCCGAACGACGGTCTGTTCGAAGATCGTGGAAGGATTCAGGTGATCTCTCCACTTTTCTATTATTGTACATGTTGTTCGTAATGAAGAAGAACCATCTTGTTCCCGAATTCACGTGTTAATATCTGCTTGCATATGTGAAAAGATTGTTAATTAAGAATTTATTATTGTTTATATGATGTTTCACATGGATTACACTGACATTTAGGAAAGATATATGATGTACAACTAGATTTCCGTGCATGTCTCTTCTTGATTTCTAGTTTGGAGAGGAAGAAGGGTTGCTGGGGGTTTGGACCACGTGGGATCTACATCAAACATAGGATCTAAAGGTGAGTTCTACAATCTATAATATCTAGCTTTTAGCATACAAGTTTGGTTGTGTGAGTCCTTCTTGAATAGCATGCCCTGATTTGTGGAGGTTTCTGACCCAACAACCTCTAGGGAGTTATTTCCGAAACACCGCCTCGCTATCACAAAGATACATCGAGGATCTTCTCCCGCTTCTTTCTCTCCCTTATCCTCATCAATGGAGAATGCTTCATCATCAAGAGATCCTTTTTCTTGATCTCTTAGTGAAGAAGGAACCCTCATGTCTTCTCTTTGAAAAACATATCTTGCTGTAGTGGAGCTTTTGCCTCTGGAAAATTGTGTAGCAGATCTTCAACCCCCTCAACAATGTTTAGGAATGGATTTGACTTTATGGATCCTTCCAACTCATGCAAATTTTCAGATTTCTTGGGCTTGATTGGTTCTCCCCAAGAAGTCTCAGAATGCCTTACATCAAATCTTGTCACTAGTTTCCTAGTGAACCTTGCATAAGAAGAGATATTTATCCCTTTCAAGGAAGAGGAATCAAATAGCCACCAAGCATAAGCCTTTCCTTGAAGATGCAGCATTTCTACTCTCAAGGCTTCTATTTTTGACACTTGATGCAGCTGAAAGTATGTGTGAAGCTCACTTACCCAAGACTTGGCTGAGTCTCTAGGTGATCCATAAAACGTAGGTAGAGAGAATCTACCCAAGGTGTGCTGAGGGCACCCTCTTCTTCTACTATAGGTGTTGGATCTTGCTTCTTTGAGTTGACAGAACTCTGGGAAACTGAGATTCTCTTTGAATCTCTCTGATAGAGACTCATATTCTTGGAGATAATCACCAAGATATTCCTCCTTTGGTGTTCCTCCTTTTCCTTCTTTCTTTAACTCAAGAAAGTAGGCATGTTCCAACGTTGTAGATCAGGTTGTGTGGATGAATGCTCACACACATGGTAAGAAGTATTGGTGCTTTATTGATGTAAGAATCCTCCTGAGGGACTTGCATCTCCCTCCCTCTTCATTCCCTGGATTTTGTTCTTTCAGTACATACATAGCTTGAGAAAGAGTTTTTGAAAACACTTCTCTCTGCAAACTTCCAGTAAAAGGGGTCTTGCCCTTTTCTTTTGTGTCTTTAGTGTAACCACACTTCTTCATCAGTTTTTTCTTTCCATGAAAATACATATTGGCTCTTCAGTAAGCAAATCATAGGCTATGCCAAGATAGATGCTCTGATACCACTGTAATATCCCCAAATTGGGACTCTTGGCAAGGCATGCCTGAAAAATGCATTTTTCAAGAATGGATGCTATAGCACTTGAAATCAGCCCTTGGATCCCTTAGATATAATAATATAAGACCCAAATCCAAGAGGAGATCAAAAAAAAATCAAACTGGGCGGGTTAAACAGATCTCCCACATCCAATATGGCTTGAAAACTACCCAAAGAAGGGACTGCAGCAATACAAAAGAACATTGCCCAAAAAATAATTCACTTTTAGATGGCAGCAGTAAGAGGCTAATATGACATCTCAAAAATATATTATACAATAGTAAATCAGATTTACAATGTGGCCCATTCAGTGTACAAGAGAAAGATAGAAGACTTTAATGAGAAAAACCCTCTAAAAGAGGTGCTACAACAATTGTATTTCACTACAAAGCCTTGACAACATTATTTTTATGAGTAAACAATAGCTATAGGTTACAAATCAAATCTAGGATAGATCTGTGTACAAAATATTAGATCTGTATCAGATCTATACACTAGATTGTCTCTATTTTACATACCCTTTGGGGTTTTCAGCAAAACATGAAGCATATGGAGTAGATCTGAGATCTCATGCAACAGATCTGCAGATTTCTACAGAATTCCTGAAGCTTATACAGGAGTATTCATATCATATCTAAATATGACATGGATAAGAACAGAAATCCATGGATCACAATAGTGAGAGACAAATTCTCATCACTAGAGATCACTCCTCGATTATTGTCAAAATTCCCTGCAACTTTCCTCTTGCAGATAACGCAGTCCTGGAAGAAAAACTCCACTATAGACTTGATGAACAGTTTGGCCTGATGCCAAGGTATGGATATGGAGCTCTGATGATCCAATACACTCTTGCCAGGGGGATAGAAGGCTTTCCCACTAAAAAGAGGCACTAGAATGGCTTAAATTTGAACAGATCTAGCCTCCACTTGTTGCAGCTTACAAAGACAACCATTAGGGGAATTTTGAGGTCTAAAATGGGCCTCCTAAGGAAATAATAAAATAATAGCTAAACCAATAAAATAATATTTATGAATTTGTAATTCACTTTTTGCACCAAAATCCATGTAACCATAGTTAAGTTCAATTCAAAACTTGTACCAAAATAAAATTAATAAAAATTGTATTGATGTGACTACAAATAAGAATGAGCTTTCAAGAAAAAATCATTATCATTGAACAACTAATGCATTTGTCCTTTGTACTTAAATAACTTAAAATAAAATATAAATATAAATTTATAAATTCTTAATTATATTATATGCTATTAATTAAAATTTATATTATTTAAGTTGTACAAAAACATGTAATTAATATGCTATATAAAAATAATATAATATAATAAATGTATAGAGATATGCATTGTTTCTTTCAAGAAATATGAAATGACAATAATATATTTTTATTCAAAAAGTGTGAAATGACATTTATTATGAGTACTTCACTTTGACTTTAAAAGTACTTAGAGCACTACCATGGTTAACCATGAGTTTTTATCCACCATTGAGAATGTGACAAGTAAGTACCTTTAACTCAAGCAATGCCACCTCAACCATTAGGGATGATGTCATCCCCTAAAATGTGATTAGTTCTCATAAAGTGAATTTTGATTGTACATTTTTCTTAGGAGGCCCATTTTAGACCTCAAAATTCCCCTAATGTAAACCCTCAATAGGATCGGTGTTGTAGTTGGAAGTAGAAGCTTGGCCAAATGCTTGATAGTGGACAAGCAATGCAAGAATCTTCCAAGAGGCCTCTCAAGGAAAGAGGTGGGATTCTCGCTCATGAACACCCAGTGCTAAAAAACACTATTCTCAGCTAAACAGCTAGAGAATGAGAAGTGTCTAAACAGAAAAATCCTTTCAAGAAAACATGTTCAACAACCCTCTTATGTTGTTCTCCTCTTTCTTTTATAGGATGAAAGCCTCACAAAACCCTAAACCACCTCAAAGGTTAAGCTACTTTCACATGTGTAGCCTCCAACTAGATCTGTGCTATGCATCGAGGAGGTACATTGCATCACAGCAGACGACAGTTGTGGTTGGTCCTATTGACCCGAGTCAATTGTATAATCTATTTACACATAAAGGAGTTTTATTAAGCGTGATTGCACTTGTATTCATGGGCATTGATTTATTTTGTTGTTTTAGGAGTTTAATTTATCCTCCTTTATAAGAAAATGAAAACAAAATATGTAATATCCTGAGGGGGAAATAAACAACAATACAAGCATACGACAATATAGAAAATGCCAGAAATAGAACATAAAGCAAATACTCATAAAAATGCCGGGAATGCTAAGCCATTTTATTAATCTGAGAATATAATGAAATACAATAGATGATCAGAATGATAGCACCTATTCTTGCTCAAGGCAAGTGAAGAACTCTCACAGAAAGACAGGAAATGGCTGCTATAAGAAATTGTGTCCCAGCTGCTGGAAAACTACCGTGAAACTGCTGTTGCTGGAATGGACTGAAACTAGGGGCTGATCCCCTTGCCGGAATGAGCTGAAAATCTGTAGCCCACCTGTAATCACCACCCCAGACAAAACTCAGAAACCATATAAAAAATGGTCAACCTCCGAAAATCACCAAAGAAACCCTCCTCAAGGAATTACGCTGCCTCTACAAGGCTCAGCGCAGATGCCAAATGATAATAGCTGAAACTGTGCCACAAACTCCTCAGGTAACCTCCTACTGGCATAGACGGATCCTCTCCTCTGGATATCAAATGAAACTCCTGCAGAAAACCCCGCACCGGAACACCTCCAAGTAGAACTGCGTCCTCTCTCCCAGGGACTGCGCAGTCACAAGAAGAGCCCAACTCCTCAGTAAAAATACCAACCAAACCTCCTTCTAAAGACTGAAGAAATAACCTTACCCGAGCAGGCACTCGAAGTCCCCCGGGGCTAAGGGCGAGATCTCCGACCGGAGACACTCAACGCACTAAACAGTGCTGCAGACAGGCTGAACATCCAACATGCGGAAGAAGACCAAAGTCTCACTCTAAAATCAACAAATCCAGAATGATCCAAATGAGGAGGCTCCTCCCTTTTTTTACAGCATTGGTTTCCCTCCAAAACCAACGTAGACTCTCTCTCCTCCACATCCTCATCCTTCTCTACACAGAAGCTTCTAGAGTGCATGTAGTCCCCCTCCTCTACGTGGTGTGTGGCCCCCCTTGGCTACCCCCTTAAGTTACAACGTTGTGCTACTAGGAAGGTGTTTTATTCCACTAAAGTGAGTTAGACCCCTTTTACTCACCTTTTTATTTATCTACAAACCACACACAGAAAAACTATACAAAATAAAATATTCTAATTAGGAATATTACAGTCCCCCCTAGCAAAATGTTGCTTGCCCTCAAGCAACTGAAGGGATGGATGCTGCAAATCGGCTCGCTCTCCCAAGTGGCATCCTCATCCGGAAAAAATTGCTGGTCCACAAGCAATGCCTGAACCGTCCTCCTCTCTCGCTGATGCTTCCCACCGACACTGCATGATGTGCCTGGGTCCCAGATGTGCCAATGAAACCTCCCTAATCTCTGAATCACCCTAAAATGAAGGGATCTCTCAATGCCAGGATCCCAAACTGACCTCTCCCTGTACCAGCCAACCAATAATCCTCCCGGATCCCATCGCCACCACGTCCAATAATCGCCCAAGTCCTGACTCAATCCCATGCTGATCCTGCTTTCCTGAAATTGGGAAGGAGTCCTTAAGTAACAACAACCAGTGCCCTCCTGCCAATTGAAATCTATATATGCTATGTCTAAGGGCCCCTGCTCCACTGTGCTCCCTACGAGAAATGTCGTACCATCAAGAGGGTACCAACTCATGATCTCCCGCCAGTCCACCCTGGAAGAAGAATCTGATGTAGCAACAACAACTGCATATGGAACATGCCTGGAATGTTGCCGCCAACCCGCAATCATCTCCCACTGCTCTTCCCTGTCTACCAAAGAAAGGTGCCTATAGAAGGAAGCCCCTCTCTCTATCATGGGCCAAAGTGGGCTAGACATGCTGCAAGCCTCATCGATGTACTCCTGGGGAGTGCTACACACTAAAAATACTACCGCTCTGCGGACTGTGTGCACATCCATCTGTGCCTTATCGGTGTGTCGACCCATCAATGGGTGCTCCACCATCTCCCACATCTCCAGAGGATATGGACCTACAACTACTATCACCGCACTCAATGTCAGTGCATCTGACTGCTCCTCCTCAATGGCTGACCCCGCGGTTAGCCGCATATCCATCACAGTCTCGATGTGAGCCTCCATCTGGCTCTCCCTCAAAGGACTATCATGCCTGATGTGAATAATTTCCTCCTCTGTCGACTCAGGCTCCATCACCTGCTGCTCTAGCTGAATCGTCACAAGTGACTCTTCACCCAGAGCATGTCCCGCAGAGTCCTGTGAATGTCCACCCTGGACACTAGAATGCAGCTTCGATCTACTGTCACCATCTCTGCATGACTACTGTCGCTCCCCAGAAGCATCCTCAACTAATCCTATGGACTCATATGAAAAATATTCCTCACCCTGGCATATAGAAGGAATGCCCTCCTGTTCTTCCTCCGCCATCTCATCTGCATTGATCATGCCATCCACTCTTGCGATAAAGTGTTGATATAATGTCTAGATCCCAGACACACATTGGGATGCTACCTCTACTGTACCCAATATCCTCTGCCCATGCATGATCTCAACATGCTCTAAGGGAAAAGTGACGCATTTCTCCCTCACGACCTTCTCTCCAAGCATAGGCTCAGCAATGACTGATGTGCCACCACTGCAGAGGATCATCTCATCCCCTATACTATGGCTGTCAACTAGCGCACTGACCCAGTGCCACTGCTGAGAAGTCTCTCGCCTAGTGTGCTGAAGGCCATCTAAATATCTTGGGTGTGCCTCACGTACCCTACTGCTCATGCCCAAAGTGCCAAAGGACAACAACAAAATCAACTGTGCCCATGAGTGATGTAGAAGGGGGTTGGGTGTGTGAGTCCCCACAGATACCATCAAGTATCGCTCCTCTGTCTCCTTATCGATCCTGGGTGAAATACCCCCAAAGGTAAGCCAGTGTCCCTGTCTGTGAGTCTCCTTGGATGCAATACTCTAAGACCCTACTGTGTAGCGCCGTACACCCTCGCATACCACCGATCATCCATGTACTCCTCAAAATGCCACTGCACACTGAGGCATTCCCCTGAATACTGTTGGACACCCCATGCTACTACTGTACCACCCTGTACCGTCTCGTGTCATGACTGTGTCCAGGCATCGGTCACTCTCCACGTGCTCTCAATGTGATGTAGGACACTCCTACTCCACAATGCAGTCCCACACTCTACGGTACACCACCATGCAACTCCATGTCCATCGGTAGTCCACTGCTCAATGCTAGAGGCTCCCACACATCCCTGGATGTGATGACCTAGAGCTATGCCTCTACATGTCGGATTAACCCCAGAAGGTATCATCGTCTCCACCATCGCATCACTATACCCACCAACGAATAGATCCACTCCAAATCCTCATCGAGGGGTCCGAGAAGTGAATATCCCTATGTGTCAGTAGTGCTACCACCACTGCTCGGCTCTGCTGCGTCTCCTGTATCTCACACAAAGGTGAAGAATACTTGGCCCCATACAAGGCACCATCTGGTGGCCTACTAATGCCACCTCCTCTGACAAGATCCTACCAAGGTATGTTGACCACCCCGTGATCCCATGTATGTGTGTCATACCAAGACAACCTAGGGAGTCTTCCCATAAATTGGTTGGCCACTGGAGCTGACCAAAACTCCCCTAGTGGATGCACATGCTCCACTGCTAGGCCAACTGTACCCTCCACGACATATTCAGCCGACCTGCCTAGGAAATGATAGGTGATCCCACCTAGATCCCAATGCCAATCTGGGGTTCCTGTATGCCCAACACCTAGGAACTCCTGCTGAACTACACCCGGGTCCACCACTATCTCTGTAACCCACTCCATCGAGTACCAACTCAAAATCTCTCGCCATCCAACCTCGACAAGTGGATGCTGCACCCTGTGCAACTCTGATCGTCTCATACCGCTATCCAAGTCAACGTATGAGATCTGACTAGGTGGCTCCGCCTCTCTCTCTCCAATGGAAAGAGGTAACCCAACAACGCTTCTAGTTCCGTTCATGCATTCCTAAAGGGGAATGAACTGACACTCCAACGTGCCCTCTGGTTGTACCATCAGGGAATCCAGTCGTTCCCCAATGC
Source organism: Pinus albicaulis (assembly GCA_034641835.2). NCBI lineage: Eukaryota > Viridiplantae > Streptophyta > Pinopsida > Pinales > Pinaceae > Pinus > Pinus albicaulis. Next base: position 31,892 of record JAXQQM020089740.1, read on the forward strand.
GGGCCAACTTGGCCACCGACTTGGCACAAGCCACTCTCATGCCCTCCAGCTCCTTGTCCTGCAACAAAATGGCCTCCCGTACTGATGTGGCCTTCCCTTTCAAAACTCGAAGGTCTGTCCGAAGTCGATGATACCGCTGTCTGCGACCATCATCCAATACCTCTGTATCTCCTAGTTCCTCATCGAATGTGGATATATCTCCTAACACCTCACCCATCTGTCGTGTGCTGCTACCACCCAAAGACTCGGGCACAACTCCGGTCATCACCTCAATGGATGGCTCTACTAGGGTAGGCTCTACCTTCTCCACTTCGATATCAACCGACACAGTCAAGGAGGTCTCCAATGAGGGTGAGTCCTGTGTCACACTAGGTGTATCCATGGACTCCCTCCAATCCTGTGTGCCCTCATCCTCCAAGTGCGAGGTAACCATTTTGGTGGTTTCCCTCTCTGAAACTCGGTCAAGATGGAAAGAGGTATCCAACTTCTCCACCCAAGCTTTTTCTGAATGCTTGGATGACCCGTCAGATGTCGGTAAAGGGAATCTGTCCACTGTGCACTGTAAGCCCCCATCATGTGAGTGCTTGTTCCCTCTGTGGAAGTTGCGAGGTCTGCTATCCCACTAGTGCTGAACAAAATCTCTGAATGGAAGGGCATCCCTGAACTCCTGCCCATATGCATGATACTCAGTGAAATAATCACCCATGTGGTCCGGCTCTGGCTCTTGCTGTGCTCCTGCCCCTGTATCTACACCAAGAAAAGCGGGCATAGTGGAACGTGTGGGTGTATGTGATGCCATATGCTGAGTGGAATCATGCTCCGAAAAATGGTGGGATGTGCTCGATCCCTCGCTAATCTGGAAACCCCTTGGGGTTTCACGCTGTCTAGCCTCAACAGCGGTGAATATCTGCCCCATTACCTCAATCTACCTTGACAGATCCTTTATTGATTTGAGGAGCATCTCCGTAAATCTCTTTGCACCATCATCACCTGCCATCGGCACTTTCTGCTATGTGTCTACAGGCTCCTCAGAAACTGCACGACTGCTGCAAAACCATACTACTGCTTGACTTCGACCTCTGATTTACCCACTGAAAACTACTCATAAAATTCTAGGAATTTGCGAAGGTGATTCTTGCTAAAAACCCAGAAAAACCTAGAAACATTTTCTTCTAATTCCAACCTTCAAAATTTGACCCTTTGTATTTTGGCCCTTTTTCCAATTTCGTTTTTGGTACTACAACTGCTATTGCTCTCCAAAATTCCAGCAACCTCTGTATGATCTCTTTCCTGATGTCATAGCCCATAGGCTAAGCCAGAATTATGCTCTGATACCACTGTAATATCCCAAAGGGGAAATAGACAGCAATACAAGCATACGACAATATAGAAAATGCCAGAAATAGAACATAAAGCAAATACTCATAAAAATGTCGAGAATGTTAAGCCATTTTATTAATCTGAGAATATAATGAAATAAAATAGATGATCAGAATGATAGCACCTATTCTTGCTCAAGGCAAGTGAAGAACTCTCTCAGAAAGACAGGAAATGGCTGCTATAAGAAACTGTGTCCCAGCTGCTGGAAAACTGCCGTGAAACTGCTGCTGCTGGAATGGACTGAAACTAGGGGTTGATCCCCTTGCTGGAATGAGTTGAAAATATGCAACCCACCTGTAATCACCACCCCGGAAAAAACCCAGAAACCATATCAAAAATTTTCAACCTCCGAAAATCACCAAAGAAACCCTCAAGGAATTACGCTACCTCTGCAAGGCTCAGCGCAGATGCCAAATGATAATAGCTGAAACTGTGCCACAAACTCCTCAGGAAGCCTCCTACTGGCATAGATTGATCCTCTTCTCTGGATATCAAATGAAACTCCTGCAGAAAACCCCGCACCGGAACACCTCCAAGTAGAACTGTGTTCTCTCTCCCAGGGACTGCGCAGTCACAAGAAGAGCCCAACTCCTCAGCAAAACAACCAACCAAACCTCCTACTAAATACTGAAGAAATAACCTTACCCAAGCAGGCACTCGAAGTCCCCCAGGGCTAAGGGCGATATCTCCGACCGGAGACACTCAACGCACTAAATAGTGCTGCAGACAGGCTGAACAGCCAGCATGCAGAAGAAGACCAAAGTCTCACTCTAAAATCAACAAATCCAGTATGATCCAAATGAGGAGGCTCCTCCCTTTTTTTACAGCATTGGTTTCCCTCCAAAACCAACGTAGACTCTCTCTCCTCCACATCCTCATCCTTATCTACACAGAAGCTTCTAGAGTGCATGTAGTCCCCCTCCTCTACGTGGTGTGTGGCCCCCCTTGGCTACCCCCTTAAGTTACAACGTTGTGCTACTAGGAAGGTGTTTTATTCCACTAAAGTGAGTTAGACCCCTTTTACTCACCTTTTTATTTATCTACAAACCACACACAGAAAAACAATACAAAATCAAATATTCCAATTAGC
>JAXQQM020058298.1:0-10849 GCA_034641835.2 Pinus albicaulis
CTCGCTTCAGCAGCATGGGCCATCTTTACCCCCTTGCATACCCTGGTTCTTGCAAATGGGGTCTGCATTGGTAAGGCCACCAATAATCAGGCCGAATATGATGCAGTTCGTGGTCTCTTAGCCGACGCCCTCTCTCATCACATCCTCCATCTACATGTTCATTTAGATTCCCTGCTTCTTGTCTTACAACTTAATGGTGTCTATCGTGTGGATAACCCTATCCTGTTTAGACAATATTTACGAGTGCAACTTTTGATCCGAGAAATTAGATTCATTACATTTAGCCATATACCTAGAGATCAAAATCACTACGTAGATCAAATCATAAATCATGTTCTAGACTGGAATTTATCACACACAACACAATAACATTTAACACCATCCATCAAATGCATATACATCATATATATTATATAACATGTGTTTTTAGAGTCCATCTACTCTAAAACATACGACATGCCCATAGCATGTTACAATAACAAAACTACAAAAATGGGGGGCACCACTCGCCCCTACATAGACACTGGGGGGCACTAGCTGCCCTACATCTAATCACTCTCTGGAGGATCCTGAGCCAATGGCTCTGCTTCTGCAACTCGTAGATCACGCACAGCCTGACCGCCCATCGCCATACGTCGCATGATACCTAGCCACTCCGAGGGTAGCCCAATACATAACTCTATGTACCGGTCGTCTAAATCCTGCCAACCACGCTCCGATACACCGGTCAGCAGCCCCTCGCATCTATGACGAATATCCTCCACTAGAGCAGCCATATCCTCGCTCTGCGCCATCCTTGATCCACTTGCACCTATAGATCCTGTCGTTGCAGGTCGTCCCATATATCCGGCCGGTTTTACCGGAGCTATATCTGCATTCCAACAAACATCACGATTAGCACCATGTATACTAGTCAGAAAATATAAAATAAACATAACAGATTAGTTACTTGTCACTTACCATTGGGTCCCCACACTCGACCAGGAAGAAGAAGCAAGTTCGGATCTCCCCAATAACTCATCCCACTATAGGGATAATCGTTTATGTATAATGGCATTTGATCCCAATGCGTGAAGAAATCTAGTCAGAACACCCGTCCGACCGCCCCTCACCCTACTCTACACAGTAGTCGCCCCCACCGATGCATCCGGGGCTCTCTCAAACCTCCATCAAGCAACTGTACACGAGGTCGTAAGGTCAGGATCTTCTCAAAGAAGAAAGAGCACAACACCGTCCCGTAGGCGCAATCATGGTTCACTTGCCGCTTGCATAGCGATAACTGTCGTTTCACTGATACCAACATCATCTGGGCCCACCCATAGTAGGTCCCACTCAACACACTCTCCACAATCATCATCTTCCCTCTAGTGATGTGATGGAACGCCTGGCTACCCAAGATCCGCAACACTGCTGCGGCCACTACCCGGGTCTCCAACCTCTCTAGATCACCAATGGATATCCGAGTCCCTTTGACTCGGACACCTGGTCGACAATGTCACTCAACAAACTCCATAATGTTACGCCCCCGTGGTAACACTGGCTGCGTATTTCCCACCATCCCTAATGGTGGGAGACCAGTCAAGAAATACAAATCCTAGACCGTCAGCTCGATCCTGTGCCCCTGCACTACAAACGCCTCATGATCTGGATCCCAATAACTGATAATTCGGGCCAAAAAGGGCTATCCAGCCCTCATCAAAGGGTTCTCCAAAAATTTCAGAACCCCATGCCTAGCCAGCACACGACGGACACCCTGATCCACCTGGATTTCCGTCCGTAATGTCCCTAAGTCTCTCTCTCTCCACTTGATCCGTATATCTACCATATCTGCACAAAAAAATCATTTTTGTCAGCCTCCAGATCAACAAAACTGCATTAAAATACACCAAAATAGAATCTCAGCCCATAACTGCACTGAAACCCCCCACATCTAACAGGTCGCACTTTTTGGGAAAAAACTGGGCCAGGTCACACTTTTCAGGCCAAAACCTGCGTCCCAGGTCGCAAATTTTTCCCCAAAAAGTGCGACCCGACCGTAATGATGAAGTAAGGGTAGTTACTGAGATTTAAAGCCCTAATCTGCAATTTGAATCCATCAAAAACAAAGCTTAGGATTAGGCCTCTTACCTGCAACTGACGGATCACAATTCCAACGGTCGGTCTGTCCGCTACGTTTGCCGCAAGATTTAGGGCCTTCTCTCCTCTCTACATTCACCACAGCTACACAACCAAATGAATGATTTTGGAGGGAAAACGCCTTATTAGAAGAAAACCCCTGTTTTTATTTCGCTTGCTGTGACAAAATCGTAGCCCCGTTTGACATATCGTCCGCACCGTTGGAAAGCTCTCACCGAACACTCAAATGGGTATCTGTCATTTTTTCATGTTTTGATACTTCACCAGGACACATTTTGTCCATGAAGGGTCTATTCACCTCTTCTTAAAATCGATTTTCTTCACTTACGACACTTGTACTTGAGGCACCACTTTGCCTCCTTACTCGTCTTCGTTCGTGTTGATTTTCGTCATGAGCTACCCTATTGTACTCATGCTTTTCTGGTCCCCCATTGGACCCGTACTATGAGGCAGCACCATTGATTCGCCCTTGTTTAGAGCATCCGAGTCGAGTCATCATCACATCCATGGAGTCTATCCCGAGTCCCTTCATACCCCACTATAATCCTCCATCCTTTCTTGCTTGATACCTCTCTCGTGTCATACATTATGGCCTTCAGTACCCTTGTCCCCTATCCCTCATGATATTGTGTCAGTTGCTGCCAAGCCATTCATGCCCTTTATGCTCTAACAAGGGAAGTCGTCCAACCGCTCCTCCGTATCCCTCATTCCATCATCATTATCAGTATCTACTTGTTCATCCCTCTACTATTTTCCCTCATGCCTTAGTTGGGGTTCCCTTATTGCCTCACCTATGGCGGACCGACTTCTGTCAACATCAACTTCCTTACTCTAGAAGCCAGGTCTAAGGGGCAGTGTAACTTGGTTCCAGTTCTTCTGAGCATGATGGTGATCTATACACTTGATGGTCCAGTGATGCAGCAGTAGCTATTGGTGATTCCCAGGCATGTGTGAGATGTCTCAACCCTCATGAGGGGGTGGCCCTACAGGTGGCCCCCCACATGCCTGGACGACTTCTTCATTTCCGCCCTTGATGCAGCTCCTCTCATTTGATGATATCGGCCCCAACCACTTGCAATGCCTCTTTGATTTGCATGTACCAGTCCGATGTTGCGAGCCGTTCCCCGTATGTAGGGGGAATTTGGGTGTATTTGTATCTCATGTACTAAAATCTCCTTGTATGAGTCCTGAAGATTATTCTAGGCATCGCATGTATGTGGGATTCATCATTTTGTTTATCTGGCTCATGTTTAGGCCAACATATGCTTCATTATTGCATTCTGTTGTTTTCCGGGTGCCTTATTCTTTGTACTATTGTCTCGGCGGGCATAGGTATGCCTCCCTCGCCGCCTTTAACACTAGTACCACTTCATCACCTAGAGACTTGTTGCACCTGTAAGTCTCGTCTCCTCCGGGTCTAGTCCTCTAGCACATTAGACTACCTTACATTCCTCTCTCTCACTTCCCTTTTGATACCTAGTGATTGAGTTCTTACAACGTACTTCGGTCATACAATTTGCTCCTAACACTCGTACGTTGGGGGGCAATCTGTTACACCATTTTTTTGGTCATCTAACTCACTATCATTAGATGAACCCAAGTACACCATGTAAGACCAATTTTACCCTGAGTAAAATTGCTTTCACCATGTCAAATAACATTGGTCCATATTTCCTGGTCATATTTAACCCAAAACAAGGAAATTAATTAAATAAATAATTGTTTATTTAATTATTTCCTAGGAACAAGTTATTTAAATCACTATTTAATAACATTCCTAGTTAAATTTGACTAAATCATTTTTAAACAATTAAATAAATCATTATTTATTTAATTATATCCCCATCATCTCCCTAAAATAATAAATAAATCATTTATTTATTTATTGTTTATAAATAAAGGAATTGACCCACGTCAAAGACCTTTTCCCTCCAACAAATATAATAAAATATTCCTAAAGGGTGGTTCTAGAATTTGATTAATAATATTTTATTCATGCAACAAGTTCTATATAACCCTAATATTTTGTTATAAATAGGAGGGTTTTCCCCATTCATTAGTCATCTTCATTGCATTAGATCACACTAGATCTATTCTTGGTCACCATTTTCCATTTTTACCTTGTGAGCTCCCATTGAGTTCTATGTTTGTCTGGGTTTTCTACCACAATAAGAGAGAGGAATGCTAGATCTGAAACACTGAGGACTCTCAAGAACTCATCCCACTGAGGAGAACCAGAAAACACCTTTCTTGTTTTCCTCTCAGGTGCCCCATTCTTTAATATAATATAAAATTCTTTTAAATACATTGTTCTTGTCTTATCTGTTGGATTCATGGAGCTATGTTATATTTTATTTGCTTAATATCTTTTGTGCTTAGATCTGAATTTGTGAAGCAAACTTAAAGATATTTTGCAGCCATAATCGATGTTAGGGCTATTTGTTATGTGTAGCTAAAGTGATATTTTACGATGAAAGATTCATACTAACACATGTAAAATATTGCATAGCCACGAATTTATTAGGATATACTCACACCCCATCTTGACTAGCATTGTGTTGGGTCATGTTGTTACACCATTTTTTTGGTCATCTAACTCACTATCATTAGATGAACCCAGGTACACCATGTAAGACCAATTTTACCCTAAGTATAATTGCTTTCACCATGTCAAATAACATTGGTCCATATTTCCTGGTCATATTTAACCCAAAACAAGGAAATTAATTAAATAAATCATTATTTATTTAATTATTTCCTAGGAACAAGTTATTTAAATAATTATTTAATAACATTCTTAGTTAAATTTGACTAAATCATTTTTAAACAACTAAATAAATCATTATTTATTTAATTATATCCCCATCATCTCCCTAAAATAATAAATAAATCATTTATTTATTTATTGTTTATAAATAAAGGAATTGACCCACGTCAAAAGACCTTTTCCCTCCAACAAATATAATAAAATATTCCTAAAGGGTGGTTCTAGAATTTGATTAATAATATTTTATTCATGCACCAAGTTCTAGATAACCCTAATATTTTGTTATAAATAGAAGGGTTTTCCCCATTCATTAGTCACCTCCATTGAATTAGATCACTCTGGATCTATACTTGGTCACATTTTCCATTTTTACCTTGTGAGCTCCCATTGAGTTCTATGTTTGTCTGGGTTTTCTACACCAACAAGAGAGAGGAATTTTAGATCTAAAATGCTGAGGACTTTCAAGAACCCATCCCATTGAGGAGAACTGGAAAACACCTTTCTTGTTTTCCTCTCAGGTGCCCCATTCTTTAATATAATATAAAATTCTTTTAAATACATTGTTCTTGTCTTATCTGTTGGATTCATGGAGCTATGTTGTATTTTATTTGCTTAATATCTTTTGTGCTTAGATCTGAATTTGTGCAGAAAACTTAAAGATATTTTGCAGCCATAATCGATGTTAGGGCTATTTTTTATGTGTAGCTAAAGTGATCTTTTACGACGAAAGATTCATACTAACAATTGGCGACTCCACACGGGTTTTCTTGTGCGGTCACTGTCGTTTTATATATTCCTGCATATCCAACTGTTTCAGACCCTAGGGTTTCTCTTCCATTTTTTGTTTTTCCTATTTTTATGGTGCTTTCCACCTCTAAAACCCTCAAACAATCAATTTTTTAACTTCCGTGTGTTTCTGGCCTTATTGCGCAGGTGACAGACATTAACTGCAGCTGAGACGACAAATTTTTCTGAAATCTTCCGCCGAGAGAGACGGATCTACAGGTCACACTTTTCTACCCTAAATCTGCGTCCTGGACAACCAACATGTCATAACCTGCGACCTGCACTTTTTTCTGCAATTTTCCAGAACTTTTTCTGGGTTTGTCTGAAGCTTCTGTCAGGGTTTTCCAGCCTCTGTCTCAGCCTGTTTAGACCTGTTTGTGATCTGTTTCACTCAACTAAGTGGGAATATTTCCCCTTAGGGCTCTAGTACCCTCCACTTTTTGTGGGCGAGTTTTTGCTGTTTCAGAAGTCTGAATTTCCAGAGTTTCAGCCTTATTGCTTTCAGATCTGATACCTTAGTTTCAGATCTCTTTCGATCAACTCTTCCCCCTTTCAAATCACCTCATATAGTTTTGTTTGGGTTAATTTCTAGGGCCGCCTCATTGCCCCTTCTCTTTTTAGCTGATCTCCCCCTTTTTTAGTAGCAACCTTGCCTCTACCTCTTTGCTGTTCTCTGCACCTTTTTTCAGCAGATTTCTCCTTTAGATCCATGTCCCTCTCGACCTTCGATCTATTGGCCTCTTTTTAACGTGCTTTGCTTCATTTTTTCCCTCTTATAGACCAGTTTTGAGAGACCCGCCTTCTTGGGTTAGATTGATGCATTAGTAGCTGTTAATTTTCTGTTCTTTTAGTTTTATTTACTGCAGATTTATTTTCAGTTACACAACACAAATTTTCTTTTAATTCTCAAAACGTCTGGGTTTAAACAATTAAAATTAACGCACGCCACACACTGACCCTAAGTGAAGAAGAGCATGGTTAACATCACCTGGCAAAGACTTTAAAATCAATTGTCACTGCACCTCTCCGCCCTTGACCTCACTTGATTTTGTCCCTCCTTGCCCTTGTCGGTTTTTCTTCTTCCCGTCATCGTTGCGCCCCCAAGGCGCTTCTCCCGGAGACTTCTTGGCCTTCACCCTCAGTTTCTGATCGGTCGACTTCCTCCTTCCCGTCATCATCGAGTAAGTCCTCCCCTGAGTCCGCACTCTGACTCTTCCTCTGATTGTTCGGGTTCTCCCCCTTCTCTTGGTTCCCCCCTGTTACCTTCACCATGTCTAGTTTCGAACCTAGCCCCAACCCCAGTTCTATTGCTGGGTCCGTGTCCAGTGGAACCCCTACGGGACCTAACTTGACTGTCCCATTACTCCCTTATATGGTTGGCCTCAGTCTCCTCGATTTCAATCAGCTCATTAATGACCCTATTCGCCACGATGTCAGTTGGCCTACTATGCCAACCAAGCTCTCCTCCGACATTCCCAAGTTCGAAGGCCTTGCTAGTGAAGATTCCTCCAACCATATCTGATCTTTCCACATGTGGTGCTCCTCCAATTCCATCACCAATGACTCCATCCATCTTTGATTGTTCCAACGCACGCTTACCAGCGAAGCTTCTAAATGGTATGTTGACCAAGCCACCTCTTCCCATACCACCTTTGCGACCATTGCCCAAGCCTTTCTATCTTATTTCCATCTCCCCCTCTGATACGACACTGTTACTGAACTCTTAACTTCTTTCCATCAATCCTCTTCAACCCGCCTTTCTGCTCATGTCCAGGAATGGTGGCGAAGATGGAGCTTGTGTCGCGCCCCCCCCTTTGAAGATCGGGTTTACATTGACTGGTTCCTTCGCTCTCTCTTACCTCCCATTGGCAAAGATGTCGCATCCCATTTTCCCCAAACCAAAGAAGCCGCCCTCCAAATAGCCTTGAAATATGACCTCATCTACGCCCAATCCGGTTATGTTTATACCATCCTTCTTGACCTCCCCAAGCCCGGTGGCTCTAATGCCTCGGGGGCATCTCACTCTGAAGACGGTATCATTGGAGCCCTCTCACATACCTCTGCTCAACCTCCTGTGGGCTACAGTTTCCCTCCAGGAGGGGCCAGCCCCTCCAGTACATTCCCCCCTCCAGGTAGCATGTACCCAGGATACGACATGCCTCCTCCTTTTTCCCACACTCCTGCTTACCTCAATGTTTCCCATCCTTACCCTTATCCTTACCCACAGCCTGGTTTCCCAACTCCTCTAGCATTTGGACCTCTCACCCCCTTGCCTTCTCCACCCCCACTGTAGCACTTACTACCCCCTCCAGGGCACATATTTGCGCAACAGGATGCGACCAATTCTCTTCCTTCTCAAAGAAAGAGGAAAGGCAATCAATCTGCCCTTGGTAATCGTGGACCCAATACTTTGAGTATTGATCCTCACATTGCTAACCAGCCCCAGGGTTCTCAGCCCAAGCCGAACATGCCAATTCGCACCAATAAGCCCTGTTCATGTTGTGGTGTTTATGGTCATTACACTCACGATTCTCCCTTATTACCACAAATGCGGTAGATGTGGGATTCTCAGGCCACCGTGCGGGGACAACACTCCTCTCCTACTGTCCCTCCCACCCCAGCTACTTCTCAACCCGCTGTGTTTACCGATCCTTTCCCTCAATAAGGATTTATGGCCACTCAACCCCGTCATGCCCCGATAACCACTCAACCTTCCCCTTCTGGTTCCTCTGATTACCAGATTCTCATGATGGCCTCTAACCCCCCTCTCACCATCGACCTTAACCTTCAAACTCGGTCGCGTCAGTATTTCACACCTCCCGTTCCATCTGTCTCCGAGTCTCCATCGTCAGGTCCTACAGAGCCTCTATCGACACCCAATGGTACCTTGCAACTCCCTCCGCCCAAAGTCGAGGTTCATCCCAAGCCTCCTAAGGGTCCATTACGCCGAAATTCTATCTCTGGTCGGGCTGCCCATTCATACAACATAATAGATGATCTGGCCCAATCTCCTGCTGCCATTTCAACACTGGAACTCCTCCAGTTGTGTCCTTCTCAAAAGAGGGCTCTACTATCTGCCGTGGGCACTGTAGATCCTGATGATGACCAATTGATTGTTTTCGACGCCCGTCAATCAGACCATCCCCCTCTTCCTCCTTCGGTTGCTTTCCAAATCCCAGTCAAAATCCGAAATGCCAATGTTGCTCGGTGTATTATTGATGAGGGGGCATCTACCTGCGTAATGTCTGCTTCAGTTTGGAAACAACTCGGATCCTCTGAGCTGGCCCCTTCCACCATCACCCTTCGCACGTGGGATGGCCATGCCTCCCAGCCCATTGGCCTTTTCCTTAACTATCCTATCACCCTTGCCGGCAAGACTGTTTGTGTCGACGTTGAAGTTAACAACACCCCTCTTGACTACAACATCCTTTTGGGGCGTAGTTACACCTATGCCATGTTAGCCATCCCATCCGTAGTCCACCGTAAGATGTTTTTCCCTCATAATGGCAAGATTGTCACCATTGACCAATTGACCTACCATGAACCAAAATCTCAGACCTCCCTTGAGTCCACCATCTCTACTGTCACTAATAAACCAACTGTTGATTCTTTGACAAATGTTTCCCTTGGCGTCTACAAAGATTCCTCTTTTCTTGGAACTTTTCCTGGTCCTCCCCCTCCTCCTATCTCTGACCCCAGCCTAGCGAATGTTTGCATGATGCAATCGTCTCAAGCTGGCCTTCCACAGCCTGCTCCAGCTAGTCAGCAACCTCAAGCTCACCCACCACCTCCTGCTCCTAGCCCTTTGCTTCACTCCACCGAACCTTTTTCACCTGAACCTTCCCATCACACTCAGGGACCTCGCTACCCTCCTGAGTCAGTTCCCTTAGGTCTCCACCATATGGGAGCCATCCCCCCTGGTCATTACCCCGCCGGTCAAATACCTTTCCTTGGCCCCCCCCGGCGTCTATTCGGTCCCCGTCATGGCCACCCTTTCCCTCCCTAATTTAACCTTAGGAATTCCAGTATGGTATCTTACTCCTCCAACCGAGACCCCACCCGGCCACCCCAAACCATACATAGCTGTGACACCAGTGCAATCGATTCCCTTCACTCCTTCCACCACCACTGTTCCCTTAGCCCCTCCGCAGCACCCTCCTAATGCTGTGACAGCTACAGGCACGAAACGAAAAACTCGCAAGGGGGCATCCAATGACAAGGCCATAGCACCTGACCCTACCCCTCCCCCACCCGCCAAACCCTGTGCCTTGTGTGATGGTATCGGTCATCCCACCCACACTTTTCCTGAGTTTCCCTGCAGCCAACCCATGGTTAAAGTCGCATTCCCTGAATCTACGATCCCTGAAACCTTTGTTTCTTCCTCATCCGTAGCCAAGAACCCAAAGAATCTTCGCACCAACAAACCCTGTGCTCTGTGTGGTCTCCATGGCCATTATTCTCACCATTTTCCTCACCTCACGCATTATCGAGCCTCTTTAGAGGTCATCCGCAAGTACGAAGTTGAAAAAAATCAATCTGCCTCTCCCATCCTTGCTCAATATGCATCCAGTCTACTCGCGGATCCTCCTACTACCATTAACATTCCTCCCCCTGATGTTGAGATGTCAGACCCTGTTGCTTCCCTTCTATACCTATCATCATCCATGTGCTCCTCGGAGTCCATTCCTTTTGAATCCACTCCACCTATTCTGCTTGATTCCCCTCCAGACACGGGTTCTTCATATTTTGACCATCTTTTTACCTGTTCTTCTGTCATTCCCCGTGATGACCCGTATCTGCGCCTCTCTTTCCATACTGATGATTTAGGTACCTTTGCAGCGTCGTATGGTCTCCTTGACCTTTCCATTCCCTCTCCTAATCACGATCATACCATCCGTATCTTCGATGTCCATCGCAGCCTGAGTGCCCACCCTTCATCCCATAGTTCTCATTCATCTCCCTCTTGTCGATCTATGAGTCCTCGACTTCCTACCTGGACCACTCCCTCCCGTAGCCATCAATGGATGTCTATCCTCTACTCACGTTGCCATCCTTTTTCTCATCCCTCCCATTTCTTGTCTTATGACACTACTACATCAGCCCTCTCGTCCACACCTTATCTGGGCTATGCCGATGGGGCAAGTCGCTATTCTCGCCATC
>JAXQQM020066670.1:0-65778 GCA_034641835.2 Pinus albicaulis
TTGAAACGTATTGATGCTGCATCAACCTTTTTTTTTTAGAGCAGTGATTTTCATGCTAATTTTGAAACGTATTGATGCTACATCAACCTTTTTTTTTAGAGTGGTGATTTTCATGTTGGTAATAAAACACAAAACTTAGATAAAAAAATATATATAAAAACAATAAAAAAAAATAATAAAAATGTAAAAAAAAACAAAAATAGCTCATAAAAATAAAAAATTTAAACAAAAATAAATAAAAAAAAACAAAAATATTTGAAAATTATATCAAAGGAAATGACAAAATTTGAAGAAAAAAAACACATAATTTAAAGAAAAAAAACAAAAATTGACCAAAAAATTAAAAAAAAAAAAAAATCAAAAACATTTTTTTCTAACTTATTAAAAAAAACAATATATATATATATATATATATATATATATATATATATATATATATTTAAAAAAAAAAAATTAAAAATTAAAATTACAAAATTAAAATTTAGAAAAAAAAAATTAAAAAAAAAGAAATTAAATTTAAAAATTTAAATTAAAAAAAATAATAATAATAAGGAAAAAAATACAAATTTTAAAATTTACAAAAAAAACAAATTAAAAAAAAAACCAATTAAAATTGAAAAAAAAAAAAAAAAAAAAAAAAAAAAAAAAAAAAAAAAAAAAAAAAAAAAAAAAAAAAAAAAAAAAAAAAAAAAAAAAAAAAAACCACGTGCAAATAATTAAAAAACAAATATACATAAATTTAGTGTTTTTTTTTTTTTTTTTTAGTGAAACAATTTATAGATTTTAAAATGAAAAACTAAATAAACGAAAAATTAAGAAAAACAATTAAATTAATTAAAATTTAAAAATTTTAATAAATAAATTTTAAATTTTAAATTTAAAAAAATAATTATTCTATAATATTAAATATAAAAAAAAATTAAACAAATTGAATTTAAAATAAAAAAAATTGAATTAAAAAAATAATTTTAAATTTTTTGAAATTCAAATTTAAAAAAAAAAAATCAAATTAAAATAAAAATATTAAAAATTAAAAAAAAAATAAAAATAAAAATAAAATCAAATAAAAAATAGATTTATATATATATATATATATATATATATATATATATATATATATATATATATATTAATTAATTTTTATTTTAAATAAAAATATTAAATTAAAAAAAAAATTTAATTTTTGAAATTTAAAAAATTAAAAAAATTAAAAAAAAAAAAAATCAATTAAAAAAAAAAGTGGTGGTGGTGAAACGACCAATTATTATATTGCTGAAGCAGCCGAAGCGGCATACGAAGCGGCAAATGAGTCTTAGGCCAAACAGGTGGGAGAACCGATTCTCCACTTTTTTAATAATTCCCACAAATATTTTTTTGTCTTTTTATTTTATTTTATTTTTTTTAAATTTAAAAATATTAATTTTTTTTTTAATCATTTTTTTTTTCTAAATAGGACTAATTCTATTAATTATGAAAATACTGATACAAAACTGCCATGACTGCTGATGTGAGAGCCAGACAGTCTGGGTTGATTGACTATGCTGTCCTTAAGAAGTCGGGGCCGCCCAGAGTGGGAAACCGACCCATTAAACATCAGTAGTTGGGCCGCCCATAGAAGGGAAACCGGCCAGAGACTTATACAAAACATGTAAATAACTTTAAAAACAAAGCAAGAGACATCATTATGCCCAACAGGTGGGCAACTAAAACAGTAAATCATGATAAAACCAGCTGTAATTGAACCCATGGAGTCAGCTCTTGTCCTCAGAAGACAGCGGTTCCTCTTCCACCCTGCATGCATATTCATTTCCTGTGCTACTGTCTTCCTTTCCTCCCTGACTGTCAGAATTCAAGTTCTGGTGCTGAGCTTCAGTGCTGGCCTCTGCGTGAGGAGCAGGAATGGAGCGAGGGTCAAGAGTAGGGGGGGGGCCAGCAGAAGGGGGAATTTCCTCACGAAGTTATACAGTGATGAGGGCAGTGATGATGGAGTCAAAAGAAGTACAATGGAAGCGAAGTTCCGCATTCTGTGTGGTCTGCCGGATGGTGGAGCCACGAACCCTATTGATTGGAGGAGAGGGCTGACTGGGAGAGGCGAAAGCTGCTGAGGGAAGAGGTTGACAGGGAGGATTAGGAATATTCGGTGGAGAGGAAAGACCGGGAGGCTCAGAGTGAGCAACAGGATTGTCAGAAGCATCTCTGATGATTTGCGTCCGTCCGCGTCCTCTGCCAACTAGGCTACCCCTACCCCTGCCTCTACGTCTTCCACCATGCGAAGATAGCGGGGGAGTGTGGTCGTTTCCGTCCGAGGAGGAGCTGAGTTCAGAGAGGGGCAGAGGAGGAGTGCCTGAGATGCGCCCCCGACTCACCCCACGACGAGGCCTCATTCTTTGTCGAAGGCGGGGCATGGCTAACAACAAATGACGCAAACGAGGCTCGCCAGAAAGGGGTGCAGGAGAAGGGGATAGAGCGAGGACATAACCAGGGTGGCTCTGCCTATGCAGGAAAGCAGAAGAGCTGAAAGTGCAATTACCAACGGGTCTCCGATCCTGAGAATTCAAATTGAGATTGGAGAAAGACGGAGTACCTGTGAAGGTGGCGCTCGAATAACCAGAAGAGGCACAAGCTCCGCAGCAAGGGCCGTTGGAGAAGTGAACGCCCGGAACCGTTTCCAGACAAGCCCATACACTGCAACGACGCCCCGTATTCGTCTTGCAGCTGGAGATTGCCGCACCAGGAGGGCATGCGCTTCTTAGCGGGAGCAGAATTCTCGTATGGCTTCCGTCTCTCTGCCCCTCTTCCATCATGAAAGCAAATGCCAAAAACATCGCCATAAGCCTGAGAATGAAGGAGCAGTTAATACCATTGTGATTCTTCCAAGGCGTATTAATGTCGCGAGGACTGTGAACACGCGAGGCCATGTGGGCAGGGCACGCAAACAGCCTTGGGAGCTGCGTGGGTGCCGGAGGCCCATTAATTCGATCAGTCAGCCGCATCCGGCGTTTTTTTAATCATTTAAAATAAAATTCGTTTTGTTTTTATTTTTTTAATTTTATTATTTTTTTGTTTTAAATTTATTATTATTATTATTATTTTAATAATTTTTATTAAATTTTGCCCATTTTTTTTATTTAATTGATTTTTTTTTTTTAATTTCATAATTTTTCTTTGTTATTAACTTTTACGTTTAGTTTTTTAATATAATTTTATAAAATTCAATAAATTTTATATATATTTTTTTTATTTATTTGGATTTAATAGTTTTTTTAAATGTTTTACTTTTTTATTATTTTTTTTTGTTAATTACATAAAATTTTTATATTTTTTTATTTCGATTAAAATTGTGTATTTAAAATTAGATTTTTTTTTAATGAAACTTAATTTTTTTAAATTAATTTTTTTTTTAATTTTTTTTTTATTTAATATTTTTTTTTCTTTTTTTTCAATTTTCCATTTTTAATTGATTTTTAAAGTTTTTAAAGTTTTTCGTTTAACAATATTTTTTTTTTCTTTTATATTTAAAATTTATTTTTTCTTTCAAAATTTATTTGTTTATTCATTTATTTATTAAAATTTAATATTTTTGTTTTTAAATTTAATTTGTTATTTTAATATTAACTTCTTCTTTTTTTAATTTAATAAAATTTGATGTATATACCTATTTTAATTTTAGTTCATATATATATTTTATTTTTTATAATTTAAATTTAATTTATTTTTTATAGTTTATTTGTTTTTTTAATATATATTGTTTTAAATTTAATATTTTCATTGTATTTTATTTTTATTTTTTATTTTTAATTAATTTTTCTTTTTCTTTTTCTTTTTTTCCTTTTAATTTGAATAGTGTTTTTTTTTTTAATTTTTAATTTTTAAATTTATTAAAATTTAATATATTTCCTTAAATTTAATTATTTGTTTTAATTTTTTTTCTTCTTTTTTTAAATTTAATAAGCATTTTCTTTTTCTTTTTTAAATTTAATTTCTATATTTTATTTTTTATAATTTCCTTCTTTTTTTAACTTGTTTTTTATTTTTTTAATTTAATATTTTTATTTTGTTTTTTATTTTTATTTTTTAATTTCTATATTTTTTTAAATTTTAATCTTAAATTTTTTTTGTTTATTTTTTAATTTTCTTTTCCTTAAATTTTAGGTTTTTTTTTAATGATTGAATTAAAATTTTTACTTTGTTTTTATTTTTATTTTTTAATCTTCATATATTTTTAAATTTTAAGCTTTTAAATGTTTTTATTTTTTAAATTTATTTTTTTTCTTAAATTTTAGGTTTTTTTTTAATGTTTGAATTTTTAAAATTAAAAAATGTTACTTCTATTTTTAAAAATGCCAAAAGTATGATACATTTTTTTTTTTTGTTATTCCAGCATCAACTGGTTTTGTTTTGAGGGTGTTTTTTCAATCCTTTTTTCAAGAAACAATTTTGTTTTTACCATAATTTTATAAAATGTTGAAATTTGACCTTTAAAAAAAACGAAGTGCGTTCTGGAATACACACTTTTTGTTTTTGGGGTGTTTTTTCAATCCTTTTTTCAAGAAACAATTTTGTTTTTACCATAATTTTATAAAATGTTGAAATTTGACCTTCAAAAAAAACCAAGTGCGTTTTGGAAGACACACTTTTTTTTGGGGGGGGGGGTGTTTTTTCATGTTTTTTGAGACTTTTTGGGCTAGAGTTCCCGTTTTGAGGTCAGGTTACCTATTTGATCGGTAACAGTGTTACATACCAAGGTTGACACATTACTTGAAATTGGGTCACAGGAAAATTTAATTTCTGAAGACTTGGTCAAGAAAATTAATCTTGAGACCATTCCACATCTGAAACCATATCCATTTGCTTGGATTTGCAAGGATGCAAATTTACAGGTTTCAAAGAAGTGCATGTTGCACTTTGCAATAACTGCACATTTCATTGACACGGTTGAATTAGATGTTGTTCTGCTTGATATAACAGGTATGGCATTGGGCAATCCTTACTTGTATCGCCATGAAACAAATACCATTTATTTAAATATGGAAAGGAGTACATTGGGAGAGCTCATCGCAAAAATCTAGACACTTCTTTAGTTAATGCAGGGCAGATGAACAGGCTCATCAATACAAGTCAAAACTTGACATTGATGATGATTAAAGAAAGACAAGTTTTACATAATATTTTTTATGAAAATGCTGATATATATAATGAGTTGTTTCAGTTTGAAAGGATGTTGTCTTTGAAAGAATATGACAAGTAGTTGCAGCAGTCGACTTTGGTGTCGAATGGTGTTGATAACCAAGTGCGAGTGAAAGAAGTTGCAAACATTCAAGAAAGGGAAAAGCAACTAGACAAAGAAGGCATAGGATTCATCAAGGCATGGTACAATGGTGAAGAAGCTTGGTCAAGAATCGACACAAGTTCAAAGTGAATTCAGCAAAAAATCGCCATAAGGATAGGATGCAAGCTAAGAGTAATTTCAAGTTTTCTTTGATTATAGACCAATGTAGAAATAAGAAGTTTAATACAACTTATATAGTTGTTCTGAAAGTTCAGTAAATGTGCAACATGACAATCTCAAAAAAAACAATGGTTGGTCAATGGAATCAAGGAAAAAAAATTCGTTTCATGAAAAGCTCCAATTAACGAAATTAGGGAAATTTTAGTGGATTAAGATTGGAAGACTGGGGACACAGTCTCCTCATATTCCTGTTTAGTAGTCCAGATAGCTTTTGGGGTCCAAAATCTTCCCAGTGGGGAGGTGTGATTGAGAGTTCATGTCTTATGCTAAAAATGAAAGTGCTTGAAACAGGTCTGAACCTGAGCGACCGGAAAGGTCTCGTTGTTACATTTCTGGTGTAGGGAACGGTTTGAAAAACTGATGTCGTATGAGGAAGATAACTAGCCTGCTTGTCTGAAGTTTCTTACCCTATAGGGTTGTCAGATTAACTTAAAGTTTAAA
Organism: Pinus albicaulis; assembly: GCA_034641835.2. Lineage (NCBI taxonomy): Eukaryota > Viridiplantae > Streptophyta > Pinopsida > Pinales > Pinaceae > Pinus > Pinus albicaulis. The sequence continues at coordinate 5,951 of JAXQQM020066670.1, forward strand.
TCAGTTTTTGACATATAAAAAAAGGGGCCATCCCCAACCATCAGGACCGACGACTATGACCATGATCTGAAGATGTAACCTCGCAGCTAATAAACTATAACTTCCATGGTCTATGTCTTTTTTCTCACATGTGTTTTCAAACCCTGACAGTAAATGTTTTAAAACCGGTGGTCATGTAAACATTAACTCCAGCGAATGATATGATGACCTGTCACATGGCGGGTTAAAGAATTTGAATGTCATGGTTAGAGAAGAACCATTACTCCATGTTCCAACCTCCGGCGGTTACCTTTCAATGTTTATCAACATAGTCACATGGTGGATGGCATCAAATGCCGTGAGTAGTGGAATATGACCACCACTCCGAGTTCCAAGAATTTTGGTGGCATAAACGTTGAACCTCGCAGATGACATCAAACGTGGTTATATGTGCAGAGTTGGCATGAAATTCCATGGTTCTCAGAACCATAATCTCCCAGTTCCTTCCAATAATGAGGATTTTTCAAACGTTTATGGCGAAGACCATGTGGTTTAGGTCAGCATGTGGCCACCCAACCACCAAATTTTTTAAATTCCATGGTTAAGTAAGCAGTTTTCGATTGGCGTAATTTATGGCAGTGCCCTATTTTTATGGTTTAATTTAAATTTAGTGACAGTTAACTGTAGTTAAAATTTAGTGGAGATTTTCTAGCTGACATTGGGAAAAAGGCATGGAGAGGTCAATTTTCGACCAATTTTGGTGAAACAAGAGTCTACATAGACTAATTGGAGCATTATGGAGCCATTGGTGTAGAGAAAACAACCATTAGAGGCGTAGAAACATATATAATTTACAATTTTGAGGATAATGACAAAGAGGGACATGCCATTGGGAGTTGGACGAGTAGGTGTAGCCCAGGAGGGGTGAACTGCTTCATCATGCCTACTGTGTAAAACTTATGTGTGAATGTTTTTCTCTATAATTCATTGTTTTTTAGTGTTTTTAAGGCTTATTTACATGCTTGAAGTTCACTAACTCATCTACTTTTCATGGTTAAAAATATCATACCTTAAGCAAACTTATGGAGACAATTTTTACATGTTTATTTAACTGGAAGGACACTTAGCACAGTAGAACTAATACACTCCTTTCATAACACTCCAACTCAAGAAATAACTCTGGATAAGCCTCACGTACAAATCCCTCATCTTCCCAAGCAGCCTCATCCGAGCTGAAGTGCTTCCGCTGCACTTTAACCTGGGTGATGACTCGCTTCCGGAGCATGATTTCTCTCTAGTCGAGTATACATTGAGGTTCGACCAGAAACTCATTGTCCAACTCTACCTGAAAACAACAAAGTTTTTTGTTAAATTGACATAAAACTTTATGTTTCAAGTAAGGATTTTCCTAATCCTATCCTACCCGAATGTTATGCCAATGGATTACATGCTTCAGATCATGTACGTATCGCTTTAGTAGGGACACATGAAACAAATTGTGCACTCGAATATGGCTAGGTAAGGCCAATCGATATGCCAAAGGCCCCACCATTTCAAATATCTAGAAAGGTCCACAGAACCTGGGAGACAACTTGGCACAAGAAGCCCATCTCAAGGTGCTCTTCTTTGGTTTGATCCTCACATACACAAGATCACCCACCTTGAATTCTTGATAATTCCTTTGCTTATCTGCGTATATCTTCTACCAATATTAAGTAGTTCTCAGGTTTTGCTTAATATTCCTTACCTCTGATTACATCTCAGCCATCATTTCTGGTCCAAGCATTAACTTAGTATCGGGGTTGCCCCATTAATGGGGGTGTGAAATTGCCATCCATATAGAGCTTTGAAAGGAATCATCTTAAGGGACTCCTAAGAACCATTATTGTAAGAAAATTAAAGTAAGTGTAAAAATTCTTCCCATTTTGTTGGCTACTGCATCCTGTACATGCACAACATGTCTTCCAAAACCTAATTTACCCGCTCAGTTTATCCATCCGTCTAGGGATGATAAGAAGTACTGAGATTTATTTGGGTCCCAAGATCTGTAAACAAATTTTTCCGGAATGTTGAAGTAAACTTCACATCTCTGTCTGAAATAACAGTATTTGGAATATTGTGCAATCTGAATATTTCTCTCATAAAAATATCTGCAATCTGTACAGTCTTGTAATTAGATTGTACAGGTATAAAATATGTAGCCTTATTCAATCTTTCAGTCACCACCATAAGGGAGTCATTGTGCCTTTTTTTATTATGGAAAACCACTAATGAAGTCTAGGGATATGACCTTCCATTTCCATTCAGGTATTGGTATGGGCTGCAACAATCAATGCAGCTGCATGTCGATGCTCCACCTTGACATGTTGACACTCCAAACATTTTTTTAAGTATTCAGCAATGTTTCTTCACATACCAGGCCAGAAATAAAATTTTCTAATTGTGGTCAACATTTTATGGTATCCTGGGTGTCTTGCATAATTGCTATGATGATATTCATTCATGATCAGCTCCTTTAGATCCACACAGTTTGGTATATATATCTTTTCTCTAAAGGTTAACATTTTTTATTTGTTAAATCCATACTCAGAAGTGTTTTGTTTCTTTCTGGCCTTCTCCATTTTTTTCCATAGGAATTTGTTGGGTATGTGTTATATTCTTTCCACGACTAGCCCCACGCGCTGTACGTTGCGCTGGGCGCAGCAGGGGGGTGACAGGGGGGCGGAAGCCCCCCCTGTCGGGGTCTGGGGCAGTGCCCCGGCGAAATTTTTTTCAGTATGTGGTCCCACTCATATGCGGACCCACCCATGTTTTGTGCATGAGTTTGCACATGGTTTTGGGGTACGATGGTTTTCGACTCCTAGTATTTTGTAGATCCGGTCAAGGGAACTACGGTTATGTTCTAATCCATGGTTAATGGATTGGGGTTTATGTATGCTTTGGCATGTATATATATGTGTTGTAACACTAAAAGGACAATAATGAAAAATCAAGCTGGTAGTCTCGATTTGGGATCCAGGGGAAAATCTCTGTGTTTATCTGTTTTATGTTTTATGCTCTCGCTATTGTTTATTTTCTGTTATAAGATTCGTGTGTAGATAATTTCTGTTCAGGGTTAAAACCTACATTTGGTATCGGAGCTGTTTCGGCTTCAAGGGGACGCCTTGTTGTTGAGGGTTTTTTGCTCGGGCCTGTGGTAGACCCTGTTAAGTGGGAGATCTGCGGGATTGATTCTTGCGGTGAAAGAAGATGGCGAGCGGCGGAAAGATAGAGATCAAGAAATTTAATGGTCAGAGTTTTGAGTTGTGGAAGCTCAAGATGGAGGATCTGCTGGTGGATAAAGATCAATGGATCACGGTAGATCCAGGTACTAAACCAACGGCAATGTCAGATGAAGACTGGAAGAAACTGGATCGGAAGGCTAAGAGCACAATATGGTTGTGTGTCTCAGATTCAGTATTGTTGAATGTATCTGGGGAAGCTACGATGAAGACCTTGTGGGACAAGCTAGGGACTTTGTACCAATCTAAGTCTCTGGTGAATAAATTGTTCCTACGGAAAAAATTGTATAACCTAAGAATGAAGGATGGAGACTCGGTGACAGAGCATCTGAATGCCTTCAATACTGTGGTAAGTCAGCTGTCATCTGTTGATATTAAAATCTCAGATGAAGATAAGTGCATCAGCTTGTTGTGTTCTCTACCAGATTCATGGGACAGTCTGGTTATTGCAATAGGTAACAATACAACTACCTTGAATTTTGATGACATTGTCTCAGCCTTGCTGTCGGAGGAAATGAGACGGAGAAATATGGAGGGTCAGAATGGAGATGCCTTATCTGTACGAGGAAGGTCCCAGAACAGAAACAAGAATAAGGTTTCGAGTCGGAGATCTAAATCTAGAGGGAGATCTAAATCTCCTGGAAAGTTTGTAAAGGTGTGCTGGAAATGCGGAAAGGAAGGGCACTACAAAAAGGAATGCAGATCTAAAGCTCCTGAGAAAGGAAAGGGATCTGATGAAGCTCCTTCTGCAGAGCCAAAAACCACCTCGGATGAAGGTGGGGATGTGTATTTGGCTTCTTCTTCAAATACACATGTAGATCATGAGTCATGGTTGATTGACTCAGGTGCATCCTTTCACTTCACTCCCCATAGGGAGTGGTTCTGCGAGTATGAGAAATATGATGGTGGTGATGTCCTCCTAGGGGATGATAGGAAGGCCAGAATTGTCAGACGTGGAAAGGTTAAGCTGAAGCTGTAAGGTGGGAGGATTAGAACACTTCCTGGTGTTCTTCATATTCCTGCATTGGCCAGAAATCTGATTTCTGTAAGCAAGATGGATGATGCAGGTGTAAAAACAGTGTTCGAGAAAGATGCCTGGAAGATGGTTCGGGGAGAACTGGTATTAATGCGGGGAGTTCAGACTAGAACTTTGTACAAGCTACAAGGTAGCACTATTATTGATGGGTGTAACAGTTATTTGGTTCCTGAAAGTGGGACGGAAAGTCTAGCCGTCTCTGGAGAAAAGACCACGCTATGGCATCAAAGGCTTGGACATATTGGAGAGAAGGGCCTTCTGATACTGCATAGAGATGGTATGGTAGAAGGTATGTCTAATTTTTCTCTAGATTTCGATTTCTGTGAACATTCTGTATATGGGAAGCAGAATCGGGTGAGTTTTCCTTCTGGTGCTAAGAGGGCGAACAAGATATTAGCACTTGTGCACAGTGATGTGTTTGGACCTGTGTCAGTTCCATCACTGGGAAATTATGTGTACTATGTTTCATTCATAGATGACTTCTCAAGGAATACATGGATATATTTCTTGAGGAAGAAATATGAAGTCTTTGAAAAATTTAAAGAATTTAAGGCTCTGGTGGAAAACCAGACAGAGAAGAAGATAAAGGCGTTGAGGACAGATAATGGTGGGGAGTTCTGCAAGAAGGAATTTGAAGAGTTCTGTAAGAAGTGTGGTATAGCACGGCAGAAGACTACTCCATACACACCTCGGCAAAATGGAGTTGCAGAAAGAATGAATAGAACACTGATGGAAAAGGCAAGAAGCATGCTCAGTGGTACCGGGTTAGGACAAGAATTCTGGGCAGAGGCAGTGGAGACTGCATGTTACTTAGTTAACAGATCACCTTCATCGGCGTTGGAGGATAAGACTCCACATGAGGTATGGACTGGTAAGAAACCCTCTCTTTCACATCTAAGGGTATTTGGATGTGATGCATATGTACATGTTCCAAAGGAGAAAAGGACCAAGTTGGATAGTAAATCTGAAAGGTGCATCTTTATTGGGTATAAGGATGGTTTAAAGGGTTACAAGCTTTGGAACCCAGAAACAAGGAAGGTTGTGTACAACCGAGATGTGGTGTTTAGAGAAGTGAAGGATGTTGTTAAACATGAAGTCCTACCAAAGGAACCTGAGAAGATAGAGTTTGAGCTAAAGGAGGATGAATCAGACTCTACAACAGAAGAAGACTCAGAAGATGAAGAGCCACAAACTCCAGCTTTGAGAAGATCAGTTCAGGAAAAAAGGCAACCAAAAAGGTATAGTCCATCTGCTTTCTGTTTAGTTTTTGCCTTAACTATAACTGATGATGAACCCAGAACTGTTAGGGAGGCAGTAGATTCAGAGGATGGAAAACTGTGGAAGGAAGCCATGGTTGATGAAATGGAATCCTTGCATAAAAATGATGCATGGGATCTGGTAGAGTTGTTGGTTGGAAGGAATCCCATTGGGAGAAAATGGTGTTTAAAAAGAAAATGAATGTAGAAAGCAAGGTGGAGAAATACAAAGCTCGGTTGGTAGCAAAAGGTTATTCCCAGGTGCCAGGAATTGATTTTGGTGATATTTTTTCTCCTGTTGCCAAAGTCACTTCTATTAGATTACTTTTATCTGTTGCTGCTGCATTTGATTTTGAGATAGAACAGATGGATGTGAAGACAACATTTCTTCACGGAGATCTAGAAGAGGAGATTTACATGAAGCAACCTGAAGGATTTATGGTGAAGGGGAAGAAAGAGCTGGTATGCAGGTTAAAGAAGTCTCTGTATGGGTTAAAACAATCACCAAGGATGTGGCATCTGAAATTTGATACCTATATACGGGGACTTGGCTTCACCGGAAGCAAGGAGGATCACTGTGTTTATTTTAAATAAATTGGTGACCATGTTATTTATTTGGTCTTGTATATGGATGATATGTTGTTGATTGGAAATGACAAAGAAATTATACAAGATTTGAAGACCCATCTGTTCTCTAAATTCAACATGAAGGATCTTGGTGCTGAAAACTATCTTTTTGGCATGGAAATTAAGGGAGATTGGGCAAAGAGTAAGCTTTGGTTAAACTAGAGGAAGTATGTCGAGACAATATTACAGAGGTTCAATATGCAGGATAGTAAACTGTGAGTGTCTTATTCCCGTAGGTAAAGGTTGTCTGCTGAACAGTTGTCCCAAGACACAAGAAGAAGAGGAGGATATGTCCTGTTCCATAGGCATGTTGGGGCAGAATGATGGCAATGTCCTGATTAGACCAGACATTGCACATGTGCAGTGAGTATTTATATGTTTATGTCAAACCCAAGGAAGGAGCAGTATTGGACAAATAGCAGAAGCGGGTTTTCAGATATTTATGTGGCACTAGTGATTATGGCTTGTGCTACCAGGGAAGACCAGGATTGGAAAGAATGTTTGACATTCGTGGTTTTGTTGATGTAGACTGGGCTGGAGATCTGGACCAAAGAATATCTACAAGTGGGTATGGGTTTAGCCTATTTGGAGGTGCAGTCAGTTGGATGAGTAAAAGACAGTCTATAGTGGCTCTTTCAACTACAGAGGCAAAATACATAGCATCCACTCATGCAAGCAAGGAAGAAGTTTGGTTGCAGAGATTGTGTTCAATTATGGGGTTGGTACAACAAGCTATAAGGATAGACTGTGATAGCCAAAGTGGAATTTTCTTGGCTAAGAACCCTGCTTATCATTCAAAGACAAAGCGCATTGATGTTCAATATCACTTTGTTAGAGGTATGGTTGAGGCTAAAAGGGTGTTACTGGTAAAGGTGGACACTTTGAAGAATGTTGCAGATGCATTGACAAAGTCTGTGAGCACTTAGAAGTTCTCTTGGTGTAGAGAAACAATGGGTGTTGAAGAATTGGCCAAATGGGATTGCTTCCTCTCGCGCGACTTATCCACCAAGAAAACAACAAGTGAGAATGTTATGTAAAAGCAGATTCTTTCCACGACCAGACCTATGCGCCGTACAAGCACAGTAGCACTGCTGGGTGGTCCGGGCAACGCCTCATGAAATTTTTTTTGGGGCATGTGGTCCCATCATATGCGTACTCCACCCATGTTTTGTGCATGAGTTCGTACACATGGTTTTGGGGTACGATGGTTTTCGACTCCTGGTATTTTGTAGATCCGGTCAAGGGAACTACGGTTATGTTCTAATCCAGGGTTAATGGATTGGGGTTTATGTATGCTTCGGCATGTATATATATGTGTTGTAACACTAAAAGGACAATAATGAAAATTCAAGATGGTAGTCCCGATTTGGGATCCAGGGGAAAATCTCTATGTTTATCTGTTTTATGTTTTATGCTCTCGCTATTGTTTATTTTCTGTTATAAGATTCGTGTGTAGATAATTTATGTTCAGGGTTAAAACCTATAGAATTGGTATTCAAGATCCTTCTATTCTTCCTCTTTTACTTGATCTAAAAAAATGCTTTCAAGTTGGTTATAACAAAGCTTATAAAAATAATGCATTTTTCTACTTAAAGCATCTGCCACATAGTTTTCCTTATCCCTCACGTACTGAATATTCATATCAAACTCACTTAGGAAGGCATTCCATGTTTCCTGTCAGGAGTTTATATCATCTTGCTTGAAGTAACTAGTTAGGCTACTGTGATCAGTCTTTAATACAAACTTCTTTCCCAACAGGTAGTGTCTCCATACCCGGAGTGCATGTACTGTTGCTGTTAATTCCAGATCATAGGTTGAATATCTTTGTTCATGCTTTTAAATTCCTTGATTCATAAAAAACTAACTTTCCTTACTGCGATAAAATTGCCCCAACTCCTTCCTTACAAGCATCTGTACAAACCTCAAATTATTTTTTGGGGTCAACTACCCTCAACACTGGGGCAATGGTCAACAGATTCTTTAACTTTTCGAAACTATTCTAGCACTCATTATTCCACTTAAATACTTGTCCCTTTCTCTGCAAGGAGGTGATTTGGAAATCAATCCTAGAAAACCCTTCAATGAACATTAGGTAGTACCCACCCAATACCATAAAGGATCGAATATCCGCCACATTTTGGGGAATTTTCCATTCCATAATTGTCTTAATTTTCTCTTGATCAACTATTATCCCTTCTGCTGAAATAACATGGCCTAAGTACTGGATTTATTCTTTGAAGAAATCACATTTGCTGAACTTCGCATACAGCTAGTCTTTTCTTAACATCTCGAACACTATTCTTAGGTGCTCCTTATGTTCTTCCTGATTCTTGGAATAGATTAAAATATCATGAATAAATATTAGCACAAATTTATCCAAGAAGGGGTGAAATATACCATTCATTAACCTCATAAATGTTGTTGGCGCATTTTTTAAACCGAAGGGTAGTACCACAAACTCATAATGCCTGTACCTGGTACGGAAAGTCATCTTGTAGATATCCTCATCCTAAATCTGGATCTGGTGGTATCGAGACCTTAACTCTATTTTTTAGAATATTGTTGCCCCTTTCACGTGATTAAATAGGTCATCAATCTGAGGTAAGGGATATTTATTTTTTACTATCAATTTATTGAGTTGTCTATAATCCATGCACATCTGCATGGTTCCATCTTTCTTTTTTACGAACATCACTGGTGCTCCCCAAGGGAACACACTCAGACGAATGTATGATTTATCCAGTAGCTCTTGCAATTTCATTTTTAATTCAGTTAGCTCTGTAACACTCATTCTCTAAGGAGCCCTTTAAACTAGTGATGCTCCTAACATTAACTCAAAGGTGAAATCAATATCTCTTCTTGGGGGTAATCTGGGTACATCTTCTGGAAATACATCCATGAAGTCTTGTACCACCAGTATTTTTTCCATTGTAGGGGTATTCTCCTTGGAATTGGCATATCCCACCTGGATAGAATAAATCTCACATCCCTTCCCCATACATTTATTCATTTGAGATGCTTTAATAGGACGCAACCATGGTTTCTTGATTCCTGGAATCTCTTTGTGTGTTCCATCTTGCACTCAGTATTATATAATATTTTCAATATAGTCCACCAATGTCCAATTTTTCTCTGACCAATCCATACCTAGCAAAACATCATAGGATCCTAATGGCAGTATGTTCAGGTCCACGTTTAATTGTTGGTCTCCAATTTCCAATGTACAGTTTGGAATTTTGGCACTTACTTTTCTTTTTTCTCCTATGGCTAGCTGTACCAACAAAGGATTTATGAATTTCTGACTTTTTAATTTACATACTTCTACTATTTTGGGGTTTACATAACCTAGACTCACACCTGGGTCAACCAAAATAGAAACAAACTGGGAGAGTAACTTACCTTCCAACTCTATCATCTTTGGTTGATAATCCACCTGACGATCTTCCAATGTGTTAGTCATCAGTTTTTCTCACTATATTTTGATGATTATAGAATGATGCAAGACTTATAAAAACAAATTTTATTGAAAGGTTATGTGTTTTCATAAATCTCACTGCCTTCATTATCCTTATAAAATAATTTTCACTATTCTTTAGTTGGTCTTCTCAAAGTCACCTTGTTGTTCCTAAGAGACTCATTATGGGCTTATGCCTCCCATTTTCATCTTTCTTTCCTTCCTATAACCTCATTGCCCTGTTTTCCCTTATCAATAGGCTCCATCCTCCCTCTAGGGTTTCCTGTTGCCAACTCATTCCCATGTCCTTTTTGGCACAATAACATATAAGAATACCCTGTTTTCAATTGAAAATATTCAAGTCAAATTTCAACCAAAATCAGGTCAAAGAACACTCCTCACTAGGTCATTAGGGTTTTACATTGTTTAAGGTCATCCTTGGATGTTTCAGGAACTTCTTTTCCTTTTCTAGTATTTGGCTAAGATGTAATAGAATGTCAAGAAATGGTTATTCAAGAAGGACCTAAAAGTTTCCAAAGAGGATTACCTTCTCAGTTCAGAACCTGCAAGTGAGAAAAATGGAAATAGTTCACCACTTCTGCAGGAGTGCTGAAATATTTATCACTAGAAGGTATTGATGATGTAGACTGTCTACTCCTGAATGAAAACAACTTATATCAAGGGAAAGGGAAACACTTATTCTTGAATATGATTAGGTTTTATACACGTTTTAGTCCATTTGAGTGCCAAACAGTGATTACTTGTAGGAAAATGACATGGAGGAAGCACGCAAGGCCAAGTGGGAAGAAATTTTATCAGAAAATATTGATGAGATATGGAAAAATTTGAGGTGACTGGATAGAAATGAATGAACTAGAAAGGGCTATAGAGAACTTAGAAGAAAACACTGGTGATTTCTGTGAAGAACTGTAGAAAATTAGGGTTTTGAAGAAAGTGGCCAAAGAAGGTGGAAAAGATAAGTTAAACTTAATGCAGGAAAATACAGAAGGTTTTGAAGATGTTGCCATGTGATTAAATCCCAAAATTGTCAAAATGAGCTTGTCATGCCTAAATGAGGAAAATAAAATTCAACTTCATGACTTCATCAACCTGCAAGGAAAACGTGTAAAGGAATATTAGTGAAAAAGGGAAAAAAGGTTTCAAACTTTAGAAAGTGGGTTTTTATAATTAAATCAAATTCCTCTTATCTATAAAAGCTCATTTTGAACTTCAAGAGAACCATTGTTTCCTTTCAAAAAATCAAGAGCATTCAGAGGAGAAGTGTTTACAAATTTTCAAGCAAAATTTGGGCAAAAATCCTTGGCGTTGCGCGTTTAGCATCACGTTGAACGCCTGGGAGTTGGCACTGTACATTTGACATTTTTCCTCCACACAAATTCTGAAGGTACTGTGCACCTGGGAGGTGGAATTGTGCGCTTGACAAAGCATTATGTTCTTGCCAAAAAATACCTTGTGCTAAAAACCCTTCGCGCTACATGCTCAGAACTGACGCTGCGCGCTTAGGCTAAGCAGTACGTCCTCAACATTCGTGCTGTGCGCTTGGAAAAAGAGGGTTTCTCACTCTTCTAACCACTAAAATCACTCTAAGTCACCTTCAAACTCTTGCCACAATCATCCAAGAAATATTAAAGAGGAAAGTACATATCATAACCCATTTTCAAGCTATTTTGGTGATTTCTTAATCAATGGAGATGAAACCCTAGAAGAAACCCTCGGTTTTAAGCTTGAAATCACTGTTTCATTCCTACTTCATCCTCCTTGAAGAAAATATGTCATAAGCAGGGGTCATTACATTGCTTGAGTGCTACCATTCATCTTGCTTGTCACAACATTCATTCCCTTAATTCTCACTCATTTCCTTCATTTTGCAAAGCTTCCATTTCATTCCCTCCCTTCATCTCACTTCACATCGGCCCTAGGGTTTCCAAACATATTTTAACATGTCTGAGGGAGAAGACATTGGCAGTGGTGTTGAGGCACAAATTCCAAGGAGGCATGATCACAAGGGAGGAAAGATAAACATATTTGAATATTTGAATACAAGGGAACTCATAGAATCTCCTCTTACTATTTCCTGCTTCAAACATGTAGGCTGCTTTGAATTTTGTGAAAAGTTACAGCAAGTCCAAAACCACCCAGAGATAACAAGGCTATTCATTATCAATTTGCATAAAAAACAAGTCAATCTTGCTGTGGTCACCTTTGAGATGTCCACTGATGCCATTTTTGTTGCTACAGGGATACCAAGTGTGGAAGAAAGCTGGTTCAAGCAAGCAAACCTAAACATGAGTTACTTTGAACCATATCTAAAACCTAGGTATAAATATCACCACAAGACCATCTTCGCATTTTCTCATCTTCCTGATAGATATGCACCTATGATGAGGATAATAATGAATTATTTCACATGTAAGGGAAGGTTTTCCCGCCTCTACTCTTACCACATCTATCTTCTTATGCATTTCACCAGAGTTAGGATGCTGAATATACCATATGATCTCTTCCAAAGCATTGACAAAATGGCCTACATAGTGAAAAAGAGAGACTACTATCAGCAAATGCATAGCCTCTTCCATCATTCACTTATCAATATGGTGGTTATGCATCAACAGCAGGAGAATAACATTTCATGGGAGACCTTCATTGCCCATGAGGTTTTCACCACTCCACATGGCCATCATCAGCAAGATATTCCTTCATCGTCCCATCCTCCCATGCCTACTTCTCCATGACATCCCATTACTCATACATCTCCTCCCACTCATATTCCTTCACCTCATGTTGACCCTTCCACATCATCTTTCCACAACCCTTCACCCTCATATCATGATGAAAAAGCATCAAGCAGTGATGGGAACATTGAGACTGATGGCACTAAAATGCACAACATAGAACCTTTTCCTTTGACATACGGACTGGCTACAGGAATTTGTTTGCTGCACTTGAGGTGCAAGGGTCCATGCCTTCTTCACCAACAAAAAAACTTGATAAGGGTAAGGAAAAGGTTGCAAAGTAGGTCATTATTGAAGAGGAGGATACACATGAAGCAAGAGTTTCAACTAATTGACCCTGAATATAAGGATGAAGAAAGGATCAAAAAAATATTGCTCAAAAGCAAGGATGCCTAGATTAGTGAGCTAAAGCTAATCTTGGTAGGGAAAAGAATTTGATCAACTTTTATTAGCTTGAAAATGAGAAGTTAGTGGAAAAGAAGGCCATGGATGAGGTCAGAGCAATCAGAGCTTAGAAAGAGGCTGGGAGAGCGAAGGCATTACTAGATGAAACCTTGGGCACTTTTGATGACAGTGAGGATGAGGAAGAACAACATCCTAGGAAGAGGCCAAGGACAATTGGGTTGAAGAAAGCTTTAGCCAGGGAAAGAGAGGAGGCTGAGTTGGCAGAGCAGCTCACTCCAAGTGAGCTTCTTGCAATAAAAATTGATGGAGATAGGGAATCTTGGCTAGAAAGGGAAAAATTTCACCTGGAGAGTCAACTTGAGAGGGAAAAAAGAGACATTGACATACAGAAGAAGATGGCAAGACATTATGCCATGAGAAATGTGATTGCAAGGGCCAAGCTCAGACGAGCCCTTCCAAAGATTCAAGCCCTAAATGAGGCAAAGGAGAAGGAAAAAAATAATATCCTTGGTGGTGTATCCCTCCAAGCATATAAATCATGATCAACAAAGTAAGTTCCAAATTTTGGCACTTGGTGCAATTTTTTTATTTTTGACGGTTTGGCTTGCAAAAAATTGGGCCAAACACGTAGTGCTACTATCGCTGCACTCTTTTTTGGGGGACTCAAATACAAAAAAATAATTATATTCATGTTCCTCATTCGAAGGACATCATCCTCAGAAAATTTGATGTCATTTGGAGCAAAACTGGTCCCTAAAAAAGGCTAAAAACCACCGAAAAATCACCTTTTTGCCCTGTTTTCAATAGTGACGTTGTGTGTTTAGAAGTATTTGGAGAGGTAATTTTTGATAGGGAAAATGGGTAACATTCTGGAAATTAAAGGGAGATCTAGAAACCAGACAAGGGAAGATTTCCAATGAGCTATCATGGAGCTCATTTGGACACCGGGAAGTCCTCCAAAACCCAGCTTCAAAACAGGTGATGTTTCCAGTCTTCGCACTGCGTGCTTGGCTTGGTGCTGCGCCCTTGTACCTTGGCACTACGCCCTTACCAGAAAGTCAGCAAAAGACATCAGAAGTTATTTGAAAATATATTTCAAGGCCTTAAGGACAAATATCTCCAAAATTATCTCAATAGATATGTTAGAAGTTATTATTGCAATGAATGAGTTATAGATATTTTTGCCTTGGGCCTCACATGGTATCAAAGATCAAATGAATTTATTATGTAATAAATGGAATTTGAAACCCTAGTTATGGTTTACGACCTCACTTGGCAGATAAATACTGCATGGAGGCTTCATAATTTTGTTGGTTGATTATTGAGATCAATATTACATAGACTTGGAGTTGTGAAGAAATTGGCTTTGGATATTTGTAACTATTTTGGATTGAATTTCAATGAACCAGCACATTCATAGGATTCATGAACTCTGCTAGATGGTGATGTTATTCCACTCTTGTCAAATTTTTCCTTTGCTTTACATTATGTTCATTACTTCTCTGATAATGGAACATAAATTTTAGATTGAGATATGTTGTTTTGGTACCTCAACTCTGTCTTTCATTATTATCTCTATGTTTTCCTCTAAAAGTAATAAAAAATAGAATTCTTAAATGCTCTCTAGGATTATTGGATTGTTGTTTTGAGGTCTGTCTAGTGAAGTCTAGCTGAAGAATTCTTAAATGCTCTTCAGTTTTACTAAGCTATTGTCTTGAAGGCTTCCCTTGTTTGGAGTATAGTTAAAGGATTCTTAATTTCCCTTTAGTTTTACTGAATTCATAACTTACTATCATCATATACTCATTTTATCTAAAGGATCCATTTGGCTTTGTTAGCTTTCCCTATCAAACACCCTTCATTTATTTTTTTACTCTTCAAATATTTCACAGACCCCATAGCCCAATGGTTTGAATTTATCTCACCCAATATTTTCTACTTAACAAGCAACCCAACCAATCAAAACAAAACAAACAAACCCTATCATTATAACTAGCCTAAAATCTGCATCCTAAATGAATCAAGTCATATATTTTATCAAATATAGAGAGAGCCCTCTCTGAGTCCAGGAAGGCTAGGTCCTAGGACTCGAAAGTTGGTTTGATGTTACCCTTGTCTATTTGGTCTTGGAAATCTGACAAATTACGTGGACCTAACATAATGATGATCACGGTGGGAACACTTATTGAAAATCTTAGTGGTAAATAAAGAACTCAGAAAACCTAAAAATATTTCAAAATTGGTGTCCAAATGTTGATGGTGGACAACAAACAAATCCTCAAAACAGTTAGCATCATCCACCTGGTGACTCCACTAGTCTCTAGTAAACTTGGTGACTCCACTGTTTCTCACAGACTCCTCTGGGAACGTATTAATAAATACTGATATAAGGAAACCCAGTCACATACTGTGAATTTAGTATTCTTACAAATTGGTTATGTTTTTAAAATTCTTATAAAATTTTAGCCTCTTTGTGTTGTCTGCCTGAAATATGGCTTCATAAAGAATCATCACCAGATCTCACCCATACCCAAACCCTCCTGATATAGTTGATGACCCAGAAAAAATCTTAAGAAAAAATTCTAGGATTGAAGATTCAACTACTGTTAGACCAATTCATAAAGCAAGTTCCTTTTCTGAAAACCTTACATCCTTGAAAAATACCCAATTTTACTTACACCATAAAATAATCCTATTCAGAACTAAATCTCAAATTTGGATAGACCAAACAGACCTTGAGCCTACAAGCTTACACCAGAGTCCTAGTAGAGAAGCCTCTCCTTCCATTCCTCCTGATTTTCATCTTCTCCAACACTTTGACTCCTTTTGTTCCAAATCTGCTCAATATCAGCTAGCTGGTCCAAGTACATCTTCTACCCCCACTCATACATCCACTGTGAAAACCACTCCATTTCATCCTCCACCTCCACTCATAAACCCTCCTCTTATAAATCCTCCTTGGGTTCCATTACCTCCTATCATGGCAGCATGGTATGCCCCCCTGGTACTACCACAACCTTTATTGCCTATGCCATAAGACTATAAATCTATAATCCCTCACTTTAATGGAACTAATTCTACAACTGCCCAACAACATGTAGAAAAGATGAATGATGCTTTTTATTACCAAGAAATAGAAGATGAAACCATACATATGAGAATGTTTGCCCAAATTTTAGGGGGAGAAGCAAAGAAATGGTTGAAGAACTTAACCCCTAATAACATTCATGATCTCCCTTCCCTTTATCAAACATTCATAAACAAGTGGGAGACCAAAAAAAACCCTCTTCAACTCCTATCAAAATATGATAACATTAAAATAAATGTTGGAGAGAGTTTCCAAGATTACTGCACTTGGTTCAATAGTGTATACAATGCACTACCTCCCCACATGAAACCCCCATAAGGCCTATCCTTATTAAAATTTCCAGATGGATTTGATCCAGACATGGCTTATCAATTAAGAAAAAGAGATCCCCTTACCTTAGAAGACATGAAAATGGGAGTAGTAAGTGTAGAATTTTACCTAATTTCTAAAAGGGCTAGAATGAGAGTAGAGAAGAAGGTTACATACAAAGAGGAAACTATGCCCTCCACATCTGATGCTAAAATTGACATTCTAGTTAGGACAATGGAAAGGATGATGGAGATAATCAACTTGAATGAAAGAGAACCTCCTATGGAAAACCAAACAAACCCTCAACATAGAAGAAGAAACCAAAACTTTAGAAGAGATCCTCCTCAAATAAGACAAAGAGAAAATGACCAGCAATCAGACCTCCTTTCCAAGAAAACTATTTAGATGAAGAGGAGAGAGAGACTAAAGAGCCAAAAGAAAATCATGTCAATCTAATAGACTCCAATAATAAGGATGATGTTTTTGTCACAGAAGAATAACACGGTATATTTTCCTCAAACCAAAATGAAAGAACATATGAGGATTCTGAAGAATACAAAATAGGGTTTGAAAATGCTATCATGAAGGTTCATAGGAAGTATGACCTTAGAATTAAGAAAGCCCAAGATGCCTCCAAAAGGAACTATCCAGAAATTTCTGCTAGGAAGACCCCTAAAAATAGCCCTAGAAATACAGTTGAAAACACCAACACCATGGCTAAAAAATCTAATCAAATAAAAAACAAAATGAGCCAACATAATGGTGACCAAATTTTCCCTAGTTCATCAGCTAGTGGCCGTCAAACTTTTTTTTTAACTAGGATTCCGAATCAAAATCAGCAACTTAAACTTGCTGACAAGACAATGTCTGACAAAACTGATTTAAATCTACGAAGAACACAGACACCATTCAATCTTGAGAGTGAAATTGCCAACATAAAAATAGCCATACCTCTTACTGAATTAGTGACTCAATATGTATGTATATCTCAAGTTTTGAAAGCTTTAAACATAGGAAATGACATTGATACTCTAAATCTGACTGATGACAAACCATAATTGTTATTTGGAGTAGAGTTAGAGGGAAATTTTCAAGACAGAGTTGTACCTCCATTCTATTTCAGTTTGAACATTCATGAAAAAATTGTACACAATGCCATGCTAGATTCTGGTGCATCATATAAACTCATGCCAAAGGTAGTGATGGATAGACTAGGCCTTGAAATCACCATACCATACAAATAATTGTATTCTTTTGATTCAAGTAGAGTTAAATATCTGGGCCTGATCAAAGATCTGTGTGTCAATCTGGCACAAATACCATCCAAGAGCGTAGTCATGGATATTGTAGTGGTTGACATACCCCCAATATATGGCATGATTTTATCTATATCATGGGGAGCCAAACTCTACAGAAACCTCCAAATGGACATGAAATATGCTACCATTCTAGTCTTTAACCAAACAAGAAGACTTTACAGATAATCTCACATGAAATACATGGTAAGCAGCCAAGATAGGGCAAACAACACCCCTCTATATTCTATCCATTTAGACCTTCATTCATTTATTTTATACAATGAAGATGAAATTAATGAACAAGTAGATGAAAGAGAGGAAGAGAAAGACTCTCAGAATAGTCAAACCAAACAAAAAATGAAGAACATAACAGCTAAAACCCTAGCAGCTATGAACAACAACATAATGATGAATCTGAACTTGAAACACTTTGGAACATGATCTTTGATGGCTCTTGTGGCAAAGTTGGTTCAGGAGTGTTACACTAAAATTTTTCACCTTGACATTATGTTGACTGTATGAGCTCGTTAACACTCATACATACCTCCTTTGCAAGTCTTACAACCTTTACTCCTCATGTCAAGCCCTAAAACAGGAGGAAAAACCCTAAAAATCTCTGAAACTTTGGGTGCGCAGGTAACATGAAGCCTGCTTGCATTCCTAGCTTGGGTACACAGGTAATACATTTCTTATCTACGTTCTAGAATGCATTTTTCCTTTGCAATGCCTGCGTACCCTCCTTAAGTCAAAAAAGGCGAGAAAGTAAAGTTAAAAGCTGGTTTGAGGTCAATTCTAGAAGGTTCTAGATGAGAATTTTTGGGGAAGAGTATGCTTTGATAAGGTGCATGTATCCCTCACCTTAACGAACTAATCCCTTGATGTGAGGATTCTATCCCTTTGAAGGAGGATTCTATCCCTTCAAAGGTGGAATCCTAACCTCCTCATCTGCTCTATAAAAGGAGGCATTGGGTAGCCTCAAATGGTTAGATTTTGGAGATTGAGAATTGGAGTTCAAGCTTTATGGGTGATTGAGTTGAAGTGCTGTTGAGATTTAGACTTCTTTCTGCTGAGATTTTGACAGGAAAGATCACATACCTCTTTGTGCTCCTAGAGGAAGAGTGCAAGACTTATCAAAGTAGAGGAGATTCCTGCTTCGGACCCCAGGAAGGCCTTTTAAACATCAAGGCTAAGGTTGTAAGGTTATTCTGTTATTTTTAATATTAATATAATCAAGTTCTGTTTTTCTCAATAAATTGTCGTTCGATTGTTTATTTCAAAAAGCTTTCGTTTGATCGTTTATTTCATATATTCCTTGATCACTATGATAGGTATGTTTTATAATTATTTGTTATAAAGGTGTTATTTAATATTTTCTTGTTTATGATTGCAGGTCGACGAAAGATGACACTTTCTTGCGATGAAAGAACTCTTGTTGCGACGGAAGGATTATTCTTGCAACGAAATAACTCTTGTTGTGATCGAAGATCTCTTGTTGCGACGGAAGGATTTTGATGTGACATAAGCACTATGAATGCAAATAAGCATTTGGATCCAAGGTAGGATCGACACCTTTATAACATTTATTTGTAAAACGAATATATTTAGAGAAAGACAAACTTAGTTGTTTGTTTTTTTCTAGATTGTCTTCTAACACTAGGGAGATCAGTCTTGTCTTCAAGAAATATTTATCTGGCCAACAAATTGGCGACTCCGCTAGGGAAAGAACTTGTTGTTTTTTGTTCTCTTTTATTTTGATTTGAGGAAAAGTTTTTCCTAGTTTTTGATTGATGGATATCTACCTGGGTACCTTAGGTTTTCTCTGTTTTTGAAAATTTGAAATCTTTTAAGTTTTTCTTGAACTTTTTTTGGGACCGCACTTTGTTCTTTTGCACAGTGCGGGAAGTTTCGCACTTTCCTTGAGTAAACAGTGCGGGACCGCACCTGTTACTTCTGGAATCCTGTAGACCGTGTTAAATTTTTTGAAAATCTTTATATTTATTTTTTCCAGTTTAGTTTAGATTTAATTTAGGATTTTTAGCATCTACCCAGATCTGTATTTTTCTGTCAAAAATCCTTGTTTATGAGTTTCTTTCAGCAAATTCTTCATCTCATCAATCTCCATTAATTTAATTGGGTGTTTTGAGTCTCTTTTTTGAGAAATTATTAACTTGATTTCCTTCGGTCATTACTTGGAGGTTTGTCTCAGTCTTTTCACAATTTTGCATATTTTTGCTTTTGTTTTTGCAAATTGTGTACGAGTGTTAATCACCTTTGAGTGTTTTTTGATCTTTGGAACTCTCACCTGATTTTCTTGACTTGCACTTGATTGGTTCTTAGATTACATTAGAATCATATTGTGTTTGATAATTCTCTTGCATAGATCACATTTTCATAATTAGAATTCTCATTTTCAGAATATGAATGAAAAATGTGCATAGATTACGTTTGCATAATTTTCAAGTGAATTGTGCATAGATCACAACTGCATAGTTTACATTCTAAAAAATAAAATCGAAGATTTAGATCAGTTTTATTTGATTTGAATTTAGATGTTTTTATGCTTATTTTAAAAACACAAAAAAAAAAACTTTTTTGGAATTGATTTGCATTAGTTTTTCTTGATGAAATTAGTGCATTAGAGAATTTGTTATATTTTCTCTTAGTGATCAATTTTTTGCATTGTTGGAAGTGATGGAAACTCTCTCCTTTCTTTAGTTAGGATTCATCGAATTGAAAAGATTACATTATCATATTCGATTGCATTCAGTTTTGAGTTGGGTCATAACACCATTGGTTTCATATCCATTTACCCTTTTGAGTAATAACAACCTAAATAACAGAGCGCTTAATTAAAATTCATCTAGAAATATTTTTATTTCTACGGCTCTTATCACCAACATAGATTAGGCTAGTATCTTGGATTAGTGAGTAATTAACTCTCCAAGATAGTAAAAACAAACAAGTAGATAAATCTTGCGGTAGGAAATAAATCCAATTGTAATTGGTACAATCTGGGAAGCTTCTCTTAAAGAAGTCAATCACGAGATCATGTGCGAACCTTTGAGACAATCAATTATGTTTCATTTGGGAAGATAGAAGATTTTTCGTGCATTACAAACGATAAACCTCGGATTAATCATTATCGAGGAGCCTGGGGTCACTTGTCGGTAAACCTCAGATTATGTCGAGGAGCCTTCAAGGGGATTGAGCTTTTTTACTCTTCCCTTGCGCATGGGATCGGATCGTAGAATATTCCCCCATTTGTATTTGTTATTGTTGGTAACCTTAGTGTCAAAAAACTTAAGATTATTTCCTAAGGTGACGGTGAAGGAAAGATCTCACTGTACCTGGAGCAGACGTCGACTAGACTCACCTTGACTCTCTGGGGGGTTTTCTTCACTCAAGATGGTTTTGTGAAGAAAATTGTGCCAGTCTGTTTCATTAAGCAAGTTGTCAGGGTAACTATTTCAACCAACATTTCTTCATTAAAATTATACGATGTTGGATTTCATCACCAACTAGTGTTTTTAGTGCAGGAATCTATTGTTTTTGTGTGGTTTGACTCCTAGATTTGATAGTGTGTGTTAATTTGTTTGTTTTACTTTTAGAGACCATAGGTGTGAATTGCCAATTTTAATTGTTAGGTGTGAATTGTGAATTTCTAATTTTAGTTTTAAATTGTTAATAAAATTCACTGAATTTGAATATAATGGCAATTGTTCCAGAATTTACCAACCAAGGAACCCCTCTTCACGAGAATCCTAGTACTTTTCCTTTGGAAATGTTGGTCCTCCTTATATGGCTACTTTTTCATTACCTAGATTTACAATAGGTTTACCGATATGGTTATTTTCAACTTCGTTGGCCCCAAATACTCCAATTGTTCCACCTCAACTAGATGCTTCACTTCAACAGAGTTCACCATCTCAAAATCACCAACCTTCTGTTGACCCTTTACCTTCTTCGCCTAATATTTCTTCCTCCATTTCTTCCTCTTCGCTTGGTAAAATCCTTGACGCTAGTAACCAGGTGGCTAAGAAGAAGAAGAAAAGGAAGAAGAAGAAGAAGACGAAGCAAGATAATAAAGAATTCAACCAACCAACCATGGCTGTAAGTGTTATTTGTGTTGAGGAAACATCCAACATGCATCGTAAACCCAAATACCCTTGCAGGCTATGTAAGGGTGACCACTTCCTTATCAATATTCCCGGTATTCCAAAGGTCTTGGAAGTATGGTAAAAAAAATCTCATCAACTTTCCGTTGATCCATCAACCAATGATTGTCAGGTTCCTGGGAAAAAGGGTAAAGTTAGGTTTCCTTATAAGTTATGAAAAGGGAGTCATCAAACTCACATTTTCCCTCACATGGATGAAGCCTCAAAATTATTGGAAAAACTTACTGTTCCACAACAAGAATTTCCAACTGGTTACCGTAAAATTTCTCCCAACCTACCGTCAACTGATGGAGTGATTGATCTAATTTCAAGTACAGTCGATCTCACTCTTCCATTGGAGAGTGAAACTCATATCACTGAGGTTGATGATCCATTATTTGATCAAGTGGTCTATTCGATTTCACATTCGATCGATCCCATTCTCCCTGTAGAGAGTGAACTTCATACCGCTTAGGTTCTTCTTGTTACATTAGATTCTTCTACATCAGGGGACATTTCACCTGTTTCTACAGAACCCCCTCCAAGTACTAAGGTCTTTTCCTTTGATTTGAATAGACTGACAGAACCTCGTCTTCCTTCCTCCATCCCTTTCCAAATCATTGTGAAGGCTGGTCGTAGGGATATATGCCGCACACAGGTCTATGAAGGTGCTTCTGTTAGTACTTTATCCTCAACTGCTTGGAAATCTTTGGGTTCCCCTCATCTTGTGCCTATTACGCAGAATCTGAAAGCTTTTAGCAGAACCATTATTGAACCTTTAGGGATCCTTCCTAATTTCTCTATTACTTTGGAAGGTAAAACTGTCTGTATTGATCTTATGGTAGTTCAAGGTCCCTTGGATTTTAATTTACTCCCTGGGCGAGACTATGTCTATGCAATGAAAGCTGTCATATCGACACTCTTTCGCATGATGTCTTTCCCTCACAATGGCAATATTGTGACTGCAGACCAGCTTTCGTTCCCTAGTCTTGATTCGACTACCAATGATCCGACATCCCTGAATGTTCCTCATACGCAAGTGGTATCTACCCTGCCATGGGTTAATTATGTGGCAGCTAGTCCCATGTTTTCAGTTACCGATGTAAGTGAGCCTCTCACTGTTTTCTCGTCTTCCTTTGACTTAGATCCAGTAATTGGCATGGAAAACGCTATGGCATTATTTGAACATGATGTTCTTATCCCTTTTGAGTCACTTGACATGTGTTCCTTCCAGAGAACTATTCTTCCTTATTATGAAGACCTCTTGGAAGCCATGATCAAGGTGTGTCCATTGACATGTGTTTCTTCCAGTTGGAAGCCACGATCAAGTAGAGTCTGAGGATAGTTCCTTTTACTATTTCAACCTCGTTAAAAAATGAATCAGTGATCCAAGGAGATTTCCCTTTACTGTGTCAACCTCGTTTAAAAAATGAATCAGTGAGTTCAAGGATAGTTCCTTTTCCTGTGTCAACCTCATTAAAAAATAAATCAATAGGTTATATAGGTAGATTGTAGAAAGTAGATACGAGGATAGTTTCTTTTACGGTGTCAACCTCGTTAAAAAATGAAACATGTAGATTTGAGGACAGTTCCTGTTATTATGTCAACCTCATTAAAAAATGGAACACGTTGCCATGAGCATATTTCTTTCGATGTGTCAAGCTCGTTAAAAAACGAAACAAATCCTCCGCTAATTGAGTCGAGTATTTGACTAGATCTCGTAAATGTTAAGTCATATATTTAGGTCAGTTATTTCAGTTTTTTGCATAATTTTCTTATAGTTTTAGGTCGGGTCTTTCATATGATCTCGTAAATGAACCTTCATTCCATCCAGCTATTAATTACTAGTTGTGTACTTAGTTGAATGAAATGAAGCTAGGGGGGCATGCGCTCTAGCAGTTATGCTTAGGGGGCATGAAGCACAATTTTCTCTCTGTTTCAAGCTTGTGTAAAAATGAAACTACTCTGAAGCATAGTTTTTCTCTGTTTCAAGCTTCTCTAAAAATGAAACCTATCTTGAGTCAATTTCGGTTATTATTTTCAAGACTCATTAAACTCATGAAAATCCCGAGATTATTTTGCTATCTTTCATTCTCGTAAAACACATGAAAATGCCGAGTTCTTTCCATCTTTTCCTGCTTGTAAATTAAATTGAAAGTTGGCCACAGGAGTATATTTTTATCCCTTTTTCGAACTTGTTAAAAATTATGAAAAAGTGAAAACCATGAGTACATTTTGATCCCTTTTTCGAACTCGTTAAAACTTATGAAAAAGTGAAATTTTGAGTTCTCTTTTAAGCCCTTTTCAGACTCTCTAAACATGAAAATATTGTCGAGAACTTGATTATTCGAACTCGTTAAAGTAAATTAATAATCGTCCTTTCAGTATAAGTTTACCCCTTTTACGGACTGAAATGGAATATTTACGAAAAATGTATACGTTGACCAATTATGGTCAATAGAATTCTCTCCCGCATTATTTTATCCTTTTTCAGGCTTGAGAGACTAAATTTACGAAAAATTACACCCATGGAGTTTTCTTAAGTTTTTTCTTCTGACTCCCTAAAATTGAAAAACACCAAGTTTCTCCTATACTGGACTCGTTAAAATTTAACAGTAAAGGACCTGTTCAATTTTAAACAGGAACGAACCACTCCTTCTTAGGGATCGAATCTTAAACTAAGTTGGACTCATCCGAAGGATGAGATTATAAACAAGAAAATGTTATCATCCTCAAGCCTGTCAAAAATAAAGAGGTACTTGCCATAAATGGTGGGGGAAAAGAGAGAAAAATGAACCTATTTGTTGTATTTTGATTATTCGGAAAATCGTTAACCACTCTTGAACACGACACTTTTTGTTCACCTGGGTTGGGAAATCCTTTGCCTAACAGTTAATCAACCCATATTGAAAGTCTTTAGCTGGTTTCTGGGTATTAGATTTGGGTCAATTGTCACCAAGCCATCTGCAGTGTCGTTATGTGTTCAAGAGGACAGTTCAAACAAACCATTCATTTGCGAAATATCTGTCATCCATTTTGACCATCCCTGAGTCAGTCCTTGCCAACATATTTCTTCAAAACTTGATCTATGATTTCGTGTTGTGGGCTTGCCTACAACGGATCACTTTCTATCGACGATGGCTCATTATCTAGGAAGTTGATCTAGAAATCGTCTGTACCTTGAAATTTGCATGCCTCAATGGCAGGTTTCTCGCCTTCGATGACAGGTTGCATCATTGACCTTTGATCGAATGATTCTGTGACATGTTTGACTTCATCTCATTCATTCACATTTCATGGACTGTACTGGGTACTTTGAGAGCCATTGACATTACTGGTGGTTTCTCTCACACTTGATTAACAGTTCACATCATTGACTGGTAATCAAGTGGTTTCTACCATGTTCGACTTCAACACATTTAATCGCATGTATAGAATCATACTAGTTCGGGAAGTATAAATCAAGACCCTGGATCTAGTTTCCACCATCCAGGCTGCGAGGAATTTTATTATTATAAAGTAGACTATTCATTACAGATGGTTGCGCCCATGTTGTGTCTACACTATTGATGTAATATTAAAATCATTTCTGTATCAGAACAAGTTTAGTTAGTTTTTGATCTGAGTATGGGAATTCCTACCTTAGCGATGATATGATTACATATATATATTTTGCATTGAATTTTTTTACAGGTTCCGACTAGGGTGTCCACAGGAGGATCCTTGAAATAATAAAATACTTCACTCTTCATATATGATAGACTTCATCTTCATATATTTCATACTTCGCACTTTAGGAGGAAATTTGTTACACTAAAAATTGTCACCTTGACATTATGTTGACTATATGAGCTCATTAACACTCATACATACCTCCTTTGCAAGTCTTACAACCTTTAATCCTCATGTCAAGCCCTAAAACAGGAAGAAAAACCCTAAAAATATCTGAAGCTTTGGGTACGTAGGTAACATGAAGCCTACTTGCATTCCTAGCTTGGGTACGTAGGTAATACATTGCTTACCTGCGTTCTAGAACACAGTTTTCCTTTGCAATGCCTGCGTACCCTCCTCAAAGTCAAAAAAGGCGAGAAAGTAAAGTTAAAAAGTTGGTTTGAGGTCAATTCTAGAAGTTTCTATATGAGAATTTTTGGGGATGAGTATGCTTTGTTAAGGTTCATGTATCCCTCACCTTAAGGAACTAATCCCTTGATGTGAGGATTCTATCCCTTTGAAGGAGGATTCTATCCCTTCAAAGGTGGAATCCTAACCTCCTCATCTGCTCTATAAAAGGAGGCATTGGGTAGCCTCAAATGGTTAGATTTTGGAGATTGAGAATTGGAGTTCAAGCTTTATGGGTGATTGAGTTGAAGTGCTGTTGAGATTTAGACTTCTTTCTGCTCAGCTTTTGAGAGGAAAGATCACATACCTCTTTGTGCTCCTGGAGGAAGAGTGCAAGACTTATCAAAGTAGAGGAGACTCCTGCTTCGGACCCCGGGAAGGCCTTTCAAACATCAAGGCTAAGGTTGTAAGGTTATTTTTTTATTTTTAAGATTAATACAATCAAGTTCTGTTTTTCTCAATAAATTGTCGTTCGATTGTTTATTTCAATAAGCTTTTGTTTGATCTTTTATTTCATAGATTCCTTGATCACTATGATAGGTATTTTTTATAATTATTTGTTATACAGGTGCTATTTAATATTTGATTGTTTTTTATTGCAGGTCGAAGAAAGACGACACTTTCTTGTGACAAAAGAACTCTTGTTGTGACGGAAGGATTATTGTTGCGACGAAAGAACTCTTGTTGCGACGGAAGATCTCTTGTTGCGACGGAACGATTTTGATGCGACGGAAGCACTAGGACTGCAAATAAGAATTTGGATATAAGGTAGGATCGACACCTTTATAACATTTATTTGTAAAAGTAATATATTTAGAGAAAGACAAACTTAGTTGTTCATTTGTTGCTAGATTGTCTTCAGACACTAGGGAGATGAGTCTTGTCTGCAAGAACAATTTATCCAACCAATAAGGAGTAGGTGTTTAGATCAACAACACTAATAAAGGTCACTCTTACAAGTTGGATTTTCCATGTACAAACAATATTGCAAAGTATGAAGCTCTTCTCTTAGGGTTACAAATGCTAAAAAGTATAGGAGCTAAAAGGATTTCTGTTCAAGGAGAATATGAGTTAATTATTAGGCAAATCAAAGGAGAATATTCAACCAAAAATCCTACGCTAAGAGAATATAGAAATTTTTCCTTAGAATTCCTGAAAACATTTGAAAAAAATGAACTTAGTTGTCCTAAGAACTCAGAAAAGCCTTGCAAATGAACTAGCCCTTGTTGCCATCACTTGTAAAATTCCTCATCTCGATGAACAATACAGAGTAAAGGTCAAATATAGACCAGCAGTCCCTGATAACATAGATTATTGTCAAGTGTTTGAAAGTTAAAAATAGTTTGAAGTCTTCTT
Source organism: Pinus albicaulis (assembly GCA_034641835.2). Lineage (NCBI taxonomy): Eukaryota > Viridiplantae > Streptophyta > Pinopsida > Pinales > Pinaceae > Pinus > Pinus albicaulis. The sequence goes on from JAXQQM020066670.1 coordinate 33,066, forward strand.
GCAACCCAAAACTAAGTTTGAAATGCTAAAATCAGACTCAGATCATAAGGGGGACTACTCTGCTGAGGAGCAAACACACAAAACAAATCCACCTTATCCTGCTGATATAAATCTGCTAGAACACCCTCATGAGGCATAATTGTGTGAAGATTTAGAAAAAAGGGACCTTGAGGTATTGAAATGCAAAGATAACTTATTGCCAAGAAGATTCCCCCCCTTAGAAGAGTTTTTTGATTTCAATGGTGTTGCTAGGAAGCCTAAAATGGAATCCACTGAAACAGATTTCAGAGAATGCAACATAAGTAGTGAAGAAGAAACTAAAATGATAAAGTTGTCAAAAACACTACCAGCCCTTATAAAATAGAAATACATTGAGCTATTTAAAGAATTCAAGGATGTGTTTGCATGGGGCTATGAGGACTTGAAGTCCTATGATACAAACATAATCCAACATAAGATTCCTCTCAAGGAAAACAAGAAACCATTCAAGCAGAAATTGCATAGGATAAACCATGTCCTAATGCCTCTAGTTGAGAGAGAAATTAAAAATATGTATGATGCTGGAATAATAGTCTCACTTAGATACTCGGAATGGGTCTCAAACCTTGTATCAGTGAGGAAGAAAACAGGGGAAGTTAGGCTATGCATAGACTTCAGAAATTTAAACAAGGCCTCCATGAAAGGCAACTACCTTTACCCAAGATATATCATATACTGAAAAGGGTAGTTGGTTCCAAAAGAATATATTTGCTTGATGGTTTTTCAGGGTATAATCAAGTGCTAGTACTTCTAAGTGATCAGCACAAAATCACCTTCACTACACCTTGGGGCACCTTCATGTATGTCAAAATGGCTTTTGGGCTAATGAATTTTGAGGCCACTTTTCAAAGGGCCATGGACATTGCATTTTATGAGGAAATAGTTTACTTCATTGTGATATATCTTGATGACATCACTATTTACTCAAAAACCGATGAATAACACCTAGCACACTTAAGAAAAGTCTTTGAAAAGTGTAGAAAGTATGGTTTATCTTTGAATCCAAAGAAAAATATGTTTGGCCTTCAAGAAGGGAAAATTTTACGCCACATCATATCTGAAGAGGGAATTAAGATAGACCCACAGAGAATTGAGGGTATATTACAGATCAATCATCCTAGGAACATCAAAGAGCTGCAAAATTTCATTAGAAAGATCAAATTCTTAAGAAGGTTCATACCAAACCTTGCAGAACTCCTAAGAAAAATTACAAACATGATGAAAAGAGAAATAGGAGTAAACGCAGGTTGCTAGTTCCATTCCAGCTAGGAGCCCCCTTTCCGCACCTGGAAAGGTTCCTCTCCGCAAACACAGGTAAATCCCTTGGTTCCAGTTGACAGCACTTTTACCGTCTATTTACCTTGTTCAACCCTCAGGTTATGTATTTAGTTTATGATGTTTATTCCTGAATGTCTTTCCTGTCCCTCATTTTTCAGCTCAACACTCGGCATGTCAAATGGTGAATTATCATTGCAGGTAAATAAATTTTTGGGTTTTATTTTCTCGATAATATAGAATTTACCAGGATTCTACTTATTACATGATGTCAACAGTAATGAGTACCATTGCTTGTCATTGCAGGTAAATCCTTTCCTGAAAGCAGGGTCTCACTGCAAATTTTCCTTCAAGGTTCAGCACTGAGGTTTTCTTACTAGCTACCTTTCCAGGTACTCTGTGTCATACCAATCTATACAAATGGACTTCTTCCTCTTCTTCAGTGTGTTTAGTGTAATACCACTTGCGTTTTTGACTCATATATTATGGAGTCGGTCGAGTTGCTCGTTACTTTCCTTTCTAACCTACGAGTGTAGAATTCGACTTACTTGCAATTCTTATATGGAAATCGTAATAGTTTTATGGTTATGCTTTTATTTAAGTTTAATGAAGTTTTAATGGGTTTCCTCTGAACCATTCCCTTTTGGTCTCGGGTTGACATTTCCAAACTCAGTTTGTATATTTTATAGTTTTGAAGTGTAATTCCTTAAGGACTTGTTTCAATTTTAGAACTGTTCCCTACTGGGTTTTTCCTTTTGCTTCTTATGGTGGAATTTTCATGGAAATTCTTAATGTATTAGAAGATTTTGTCCCGATGTGGTATATACATATATTCACTATTTTTGTTATATATATTTTCATGTTATTTTTCTTGTTATGGTAAGTCCAAGCCCCTGGTCAAACCATGAATTTCGTTCTCCACTGTATTTCATTCTCACTATTCCTTGGTTTTGGTTCATCTTATTCTTTAGTTGGGCATCTGTGTACGATACAAATCGTGGAACAATAATTTTATTTTTGCATAGTTTTACCTGTTTTTGTTTAAGATTACCAAAAAAGGATTTTGTTTCTTTTCTTTTAGGTGACCGAACCACCTCTATTCCTGTCCGAGTATAAATAGGAAAGGGTAACAATGAAATTTGGGTTGAGGTTTCCACCTCGAACCCCGAACCAATAGTTCACTCCCCAATAGCTCTAATTGATAAAATTTTATAATATAACTCTTTGCTCGAGTTTTCACTACATGTGTTCAATACTGTATTACATTCTTTTTCTAGTTATCCTTATTTGTTCATCTTAAGCATATTTAAATCTTCACAATGTAAATGACTCAGCAATTTACTATTTCTGTAACAGGTTTACACAGTGATTCTTGTATTTCCTTATTTATGGCCAAATGCAGTTCTTTTCTATAGTATTCCCCCTTACAGTAATATTTACAGAATTCATAAATAATTTTCAAACCTCGATTCTTTTCTTTCACATATTTTTCCATCACAATGTTGCTTTCCTTGAAGCTAGTTAAACACATATCAATGTACATATCCAATAATAAAATTTCTTTCTAAATAATCTAAAATAAACAGTTACTTATTTGAATGTGAAATCCGCTGATGATGTCCACCCAACCATCAGGAGAGGTGATTACTTCCTTCTCTTTCCCTCGTGCTCCACACGTGAGGAGTATAGGTTGACAGATATTTCTTTTGAGACCTCAGGACCCCAAGTCCAGTCAATACTAGAAATCCTCAGAAACGTTGAGTGTTTTTCACTGGTCTCTACCAGCTCAAGAAATTCCTCACTCTATTCAATAGTTCATGAGTAGAACCCCTTTTCGTCATTGGCATGTACTTTTTATTGTCACAGGATAAGATAATTGTTCAAAACTGTACAACCACTTCTCAGTTATTGGAATAATTTTACCATAAGTATTATTTTACTTCTATGGAACTAATTTTCTAGACTAATTTTATTTCTCATAAAACAAAAATAATATTTTCCAGAAGAATAAATGTTTCAGTCTTTCTTCAAAATAATAACTAAAATGACATATTACTAGTTAAAAACTAGTTAATAATTAATTCAGCTGTCACAAATTCGCCCTGGAAGTAACACCATCCTCGGTGTTTCACTCCATGATTAGGAGATCATGTCTTATGCTAAAAAATGAAAGTGCTAAAAACAGGTCCAAACCTGAGTGACCGAAAAGGTCTCATCGTTGCGATTCCGACACTGTGAACATTTCAAAAAATCGATGGCGTATGAGGAAGATATCGTGTTCTGTTCGTTTTCCCAAACAACAAAATTTTGGTGACTAGATGCCCAATCAGCTTGCAGGTAAAGTCTATGGAATATTCTTGGAATATTCCAATTCTTCTAAGCCAATGGGATGGTGCCACATGGCATGTTCTAAGCCATTTATTGTTTAAGGTGCATATTTTTTATGGGTCTTTGATGAGTTTAGGTAACTTTCGTCAGATGAGAGACACGTGGCAAGCCCACAAGGTGCCATGTGTCCTGAGATTATTGTTATCAAATTTTATTTGGAGTCAATGGGGGTTGAACCCATGACCACCGGCCTACATGCCAAACCACTAAACCAACCCTCTTAGCCAAAGTTTCTTACCGTATAGGGCTGTCGGATTAACTTAAATTTTAAATTAGTTTTCGGCGGATAAAAAAAGGGGCCAACCCCAACCATTAGGACCAAAAACTATGACTGTGATCTGAAGACGTCACCTAGCGGCTAATAAACCATAACTTTTGTGTTCCATGCCTATTCCCTCACATGTGTTTTCAAACCGTGACAATAAATGTGTTCAAAACCGGCGGTCGTGTAAATGTTAACTCCGGTGGATGATATTATGACCTATCACATGGCGAGTTAAATAATTTAAATGTCATGGTTAGACCAGAACCATTACTCCAAGTTCCAACCTTTGGCATTTTTCTTTCAACGTTTATCAATGCAGTCACATGGAGGATGGCATCAAATGCCATGAGTAGCGCAATATGGCCACGACTCCGAGTTCCAATATTTCAGCAGCATAAACCTTGAACCTCGATGGTGACATCAAATGTGGTTACATGTGCGGAGTTGGCATGAAATTTCATGGTTCTCGGAACCATAATCTCCCATTTCTGTCCGATAATACAGATTGTTCAAATGTTTATGGTGGAGACCACATGGTTCAGGTTTGCATGTGGCCACCCAACCACCCAAGTTTTTAAATGCCACGATTAAGTAAGCAGTTTATGACTGGTAGAATTTATGTCAGCGCCCAATTTTTAGGGTTTAATTTAAATTTAGTGACAGTTAACTGCAGTTCTCCATAGTTAGTGGAGATTTTCTAGCTGACATTGGGAAAAAGGCATGGAGAGGTCAATTTTCAACCAATTTTTGTGAAACAAGAGTCTACCTAGACTAATTGGAGCATTCTGAAGCCATTGGTGCAGATAAAACAACCATTAAAGGCCTAAAAACATATGTAATTTACAATTTTGAGCATAATTAGAAAGAGAGATGTGACATTGGGAGCTGGACCAGCAGATGTAGCCCAGGAGGGGTGAACTGCTTCATCATTCCTACTGTGTAAAAATTATGTGTGAATTTTTTTCTCTATTATGCACTATTGTTCAATCTTTCTAAGGCTTATTTACATGCTTAAAGTTCACTAATTCATCTAATTTTCATGGTTAAAACTCTCATATCTTAAGAAAAATTATTGAGAAAATTTGTACATGTTTATTTCACTGAAAGGACACTTAGCACAACAGAACTAATAAACTCCTTTCAGATCAAGTTTGTATCAGAGCTAGAGTTTTATCTCTGGTGGTTTTCTGTGTAAGGATTTGTTAACCAATTCCAAAGGTTTTCATGCTTACTAGGCTCAAGATTAATGGAGGAGAAGGAAAATTGGTGGGAGCAAGAGGTTCTCAAAGCGAGCCACAGAAAATGAGGGAAAGATTGCCACATTATCCACCACCTAGTTCAGCTCCAAGAGAAGAAAAAGCAACATCAAGCATGCCTCTAGGACATGCACCATTTAACTCATTTTCCATCAAGAGTTTAAAGTTGACTTTGGTGTTGAATGGTGCTAGAAACCAAGTGTCAGTGCAATAAGTTGCAAAGGTTGAAGAAAGGGAAAAGAAACTTGACAAAGAAGGAACAGGATTTAGAAATGTTCATTGTTGGTTTCAGAAATTCATGGTATAGTAGCGAAGAAACTTGGTCAGGAATTGACACAACTTCAAAGCGAATTCAACAAAAAAACGCCATAAGGACAAGATGCAAGGTGAGAGTAATTTGAAGTTTCCTTTGATTTAAGACCAATGTAGAAATAAGAAGTTTACTACAAAGTTAGATTTATGTTCTACAAGTTTAGCAAATATTCAACATGACAATGTTAAAAACAACAATGCTTGGTCAACGAAATTAAGGAAAAAATTGTTGTTTCATGAAAAGCTCTAATTAATGAAATTAGGAAAATTTCAATGGATTAAGATTGGAAGAGTGGGGACATAGTCTACTCATATTCATTTTCAGTAGTCCAAAGAGATTTTGGGGTCCAAATGCTTCATAGTGGGGAGGTGTGATCAGGAGACCATATCTTGTGCTCAAAATTGAAAGGGCTCGAAATAGGTCCAAATCTGACAAACCAGAAAGGCCTCATTGTTGTGATTTCAACACCGTGAACGGTTCCCAAAACAGATGGTGTATGAGGAAGATATCGCATTCTGTTCATTTTCCAAAACAATAAATTTTAGCGACTGAATGCCCAATCAGCTTGCAGGTATAGTTAGAGAAATATTCTTGGAATATTCCAATTCTTCTAAGCCAATGGGATGGTGCCAGAATTCTTGTTCTAAGTCGTTGATTGTTTAAGGTATAAATTTTTTATGGGTCGTTGATGAGTTTTGGTAACTGTCATCGTATGAGCGACAAGTGGCAAGCCCACAGGCTGCCACGTGTCCTATTTTTATAAAATTTATTTGGAATTGATGGGGGTTAACCCCACAACCACCGGCCTACATGCCAAACCACTTAAACAACCAACCTGTTTAAATTTTCTTACCCTATAGGGCTCTCGGATTAACTTAAAGTTTAAATCAGTTTTTTATGGATAAAAAAAGGGAACAACCCCAACCATCATGAGAGACGGCTTTGACCGTGATCTCAAGATGTAACCTGGTGGATAAAAAACCATAAGTTTCGTGGTCTATGCTTGTTTGCTCACATGTGTTTTCAAAATGTGACAGTAAATGTTTTAAAACTGGTAGATGTGTAAACGTTAGCTCTGGCAGATGATATGATGACCTGTCACATAGCGGGTTAAAGAATTTAAATTTCATGGTTAGAGCAGAACCGTTACTCTAGGTTCCAACCTCTGGCAGCTGGCTTTCAATGTTTATCAACGCAGTCACATGGTGGATGGAATCTAATGCCTTGAGTAGCGAAATATGGCTAGGACTACGGTTTCCAAGAATTTTGGCGGCATAAACCTTCAACCTCAATGGTGAGATCAAATGTTGTTACATGTGCGGATTTGGCATGAAATTCCATCGTCCTCGGAACCATAATATCCTAGTTTTGTCTGAAAATACGGATTTTTGAAACTTTTATGGGAGAGACCACGTGTTTCGGGTCGGCAAATGGCCAAAAAACCACCCAAGGTTTTAAATTCCATGGTTAAGCAGTTTTTGACTGGCGAAATTTATGGCAGCACCGTATTTTTAGGGTTTAATTTAAATTTAGTGACAGTTAACTGCAGTTCTCCATAATTAGTGGAAATTTTCTAGCTGACATTGGGAAAAAGGCATGGAGAGGTCAATTTTCAACCAATTTTGGCGAAACAAAAGCCTACCTATACTAATTGGAGCATTCTAGAGCCATTGGTGCAGAGAAAACAGGCATTAGAGGCCTTCAAACATATATAATTTACAATTTTGAGCATAATGACAAAGAGGGACATAACATTGGGATCTGGACCAATAGATGTAGCCCAGGAGGGGTGAAATGCTTCATTATGCTTACTATGTAAAACTTATGTGTGAATGTTTTTCTCTGTTATGCACTATTGTTCAGTGTTTTTAAGGCTTATTTACATGTTTAAAGTTCACTAATTCATCTAATTTTCACGGTTATACCATAAGAAAACATATGGAGACAATTTGTAAATGTTTATTTAACTGAAAGGACACTTATCACATCAGAACTAATACACTCCTTTCAGATCAAGTTGGTATCAGAGCTAGAGTTTTATCTCTGGTGTTTTTATGTGCAAGGGTTTTCATGCTTATTAGGCTCAAGATTAAGAGAGGAGAAGGAAAATTGGTGGAAGAAAGAGGTTGTAAAAGTGAGCCACAACAGAGGAGTGCAATATTTCCACATTCTCCACCACCTATTTCACCTCCAAGAGAAGCAGAAGCAGAAGCAACATCAAGAATTCCTCTAGGAGAAGAATAAATCTTGAAGAGATGGATCCCAAAGAGGAAGAAAGAGTGTACAGAAAAGCATTTCTTGACTTAACTAAAATGGTGAGATTCCGTTATCAAGTAAAGAATGATAAAATAGAAAAGGAAAGGTCCAAACTTCATAAGGAAGGACAAGGATCATGCCAAGCCCATAATGATGAAGATAAATCCAAGAAGGGTAATGGAGGAAATGGAGACAGTGGAAAGTCGCCATCATCACCCTCATCTTCATTTTCATCCTGATCATCCTCTACTTCATCTTCAGTACATCAGCCATATAAGTCAAATAACACTGGTAAAAGTCCTTTTCTAAAACTTGATGTTAAGTTTGAATTGCCAATGTTTGATGGTGAAGTTAATGCAGAAAAGCTAGATAATTGGATTATGAAATTAGAGGTCTATTTGAGAATTAAAAAAGTTTCATGATGATGACACCAAAATCCAACTAGCTTCATTGAGAATGGAAGGTGCAACACTTGTTTGGTGGGAAGCCAAGGAGGAGATCAACAAATATGGTAATATTATTTTATCATGGATTGATTTAATTTCTACAAAAAAAAATAGTTTTATCCATTAGAGCACATGTAGAAAGCCATAATGGACTGGAAAAATTTTAAACAATTGAAAGGACAATATGCACAAGCCTATACTCAAGAAATTAGGAGAAGAGCTCTTTTACTAGGAGTAGATTTGCATAGCCAAGACACTTTGCTCAAGTATATAGGAGGCTTACACACCTACCTAAGACATACAATCCTCATGTTTAACCCTACAACCTTAGATGAAGTTTTTCTTCAAGCCACACATTTAGAAGCAAGGGGAAAACAAAACTTAGATGGGAACGAGGAAAATGAGTTTAAAGTAAAATGGAAGAAAAAGAGAAATGAAAATACTAGAAAAGAGAAGGATAAATTATTTTGCAAACATTGTTCTAAAACTAGCCATGGTGAGGACCATCATTGGAAACTTCATCCAGAGTTGAAACCAGAAAGTTTGAAGGCCAAAGAGAAAGCTAAGGAGAAAGGAAAAACTGCTCCAGTAGCTAAACAAGACTTAGGGTGAGATTCAAGAGATGAAAAAAATTCATAGATATTGGACTAAATAACATAAAGTGGAAAGACATTGAAAATAAACCCTATTCTAGTATTTCTAACTATCACATAGAAGCTCCAAGTGACGAAAAGAGAATTGAACTGTTTCATGTGAGGGTCATTTTCAAACATACCAAGGTTGACACATTGCTTGACAGTGGGTCACAAGAAAATTTAATTTCTGAATACTTGGTCAAGAAAATTAATCTTGAGACCATTCTGCATCCGAAACCATATCCACTTGCTTCGATTTGTAAGGATGCAAATTTACAGGTTTCAACGAAGTGCATGTTGCACTTTGCAATAAATGCACATTTAATTGACACGGTTGAATTAGATGTTGTTCTACTTGATATAACAGGTATGGCGTTGGGCAGTACTTACTTGTATCACCATGAAACAAATACCATTTATTTAAAGATGGAAAGGAGTACATTGTGAGAGCTCATCGCAAAAAGCTAGACACTTCTTTAGTTAATGCAGGGCAGATGAAGAGGCTCATCAATGCAAGTCAAAACTTGACATTGATGATGATTAAAGAAAGAGAAGTTTTACATAACCCTTTTTATGAAAATGTTGATATATATAATGAGTTGTTTCAGTTTGAAAGGATGTTGTCTTTGAAAGAATACGACAAGTAGTTGCAGCAGTCGACTTTGGTGTCAAATGGTGTTGATAACCAAGTGCGAGTGAAAGAAGTTGCAAAGGTTCAAGAAATGGAAAACCAACTAGACAAAGAAGGCATACGATTCATAAAGGCATGGTACAATGGCGAAGAAGCTTGGTCAGGAATCGACACAAGTTCAAAGTGAATTCAGCAAAAAATCGCCATAAGGACAAGATGCAAGATGAGAGTAATTTCAAGTTTTCTTTGATTCTAGACCAATGTAGAAATAAGAAGTTTACTACAACTTATATAGTTGTTCTGAAATTTCAGTAAATGTGCAGCATGGAAATGTCAAAAACAACAATGGTTGGTCAATGGAATCAAGGAAAAATTTGTCCTTTCATGAAAAGCTCCAATTAATGAAATTAGGGAAATTTTAGTGGATTAATATTGGAAGAGTGGGGACACAGTCTCCTCATATTCCTGTTTAGTAGTCCAGAGAGATTTTGGGGTCCAAAAGCTTCCCAGTGGGGAGGTGTGATCGAGAGTTCATGTCTTATGGTAAAAAATAAAAGTGCTTGAAACAGGTCTGAACCTGAGCGACCGGAAAGGTCTCGTTGTTGCAATTATGGTGCAGGGAACAATTTGAAAAACTGATGTCATATTAGGAAGATAACCAGCTTGCCTGTCTGAAGTTTCTTACCCTATAGGGTTGTCAGATTAACTTAAATTTTAAATCAGTTTTTGACATATAAAAAAAGGGGCCATCCCCAACCATCAGGACCGACGACTATGACCATGATCTTAAGATGTAACCTCATCGCTAATAAACTATAACTTCCGTGGTCTATGTCTTTTTTCTCACATGTGTTTTCAAACCTTGACAGTAAATGTTTTAAAACTAGTGGTCGTGTAAACGTTAACTCCAGCGAATGATATGATGACTTGTCACATGGCGGGTTAAAGAATTTAAATGTCATGGTTAGAGCAGAACCATTACTCCATGTTCCAACCTTTGGCGGTTACCTTTCAATGTTTATCAACACAGTCACATGGTGGATGGCATCAAATGCCGTGAGTAGTGGAATATGACCACCACTCCGAGTTCCAAGAATTTTGGCAGCATAAACCTTGAACCTTGCGGGTGACATCAAACGTGGTTACATATGCGGAGTTGGCATGAAATTCCATGGTTCTCAGAACCATAATCTCCCAGTTCCTTTGAATAATGAGGATTTTTCAAACATTTATGGCAGAGACCACGTGGTTCAGGTCAGCATGTGGCAACCCAACCACCCAAATTTTTAAATGCCATGGTTAAGTAAGTAGTTTCCGACTGGTGTAATTTATGGCAGTGCCCTATTTTTATGGTTTAATTTAAATTTAGTGACATTTAACTGTAGTTCTTCAAATTTAGTGGAGATTTTCTAGCTGACATTGGGAAAAAGGCATGGAGAGGTCAATTTTCAACCAATTTTGGTGAAACAAGAGTCTACATAGACTAATTGGAGCATTATGGAGCTATTGGTGTAGAGAAAACAACCATTAGAGGCCTAGAAACATATATAATTTACAATTTTGAGGATAATGACAAAGAGGGACATGCCATTGGGAGCTGGACGAGCAGGTGTAGCCCAAGAGGGGTGAACTGCTTCATCATGCATACTATGTAAAACTTATGTGTGAATGTTTATCTCTATAAGGAACTACTGCTCTGTGTTTTTAAGGCTTATTTACATGCTTGATGTTCACTAACTCATCTACTTTTCATGGTTAAAAATATCATACCTTAAGCAAACTTATGGAGACAATTTTCACATGTTTATTTAACTGAAAGGACACTTAGCAAAGTATAACTAATAAACTCCTTTCATAGCACTCCAACTCAAGAAATAACTCTAGATAAGCCTCACATACAAATCCCTCGTCTTCCCAAGCAGCCTCATCCGAGCTGAAGTGCTTCCGCTGCACTTTAACCTGGGTGATGACTCGCTTCCGGAGCATGATTTCTCTCTAGTTGAGTATACATTGAGGTTCGACCAGAAACTCCTTGTCCAACTCTACCTGCAAATGACAAAGTTTTTTGTTAAATTCACATAAAAATTTATGTTTCAAGTTAGGATTTTCCTAATCCTATCCTACCCGAATGTTATGCCAATGGATTACATGCTTCAGATCATGTACGTATTGCTTTAGTAGAGACACATGAAAAAAATTGTGCACTCGAATATGGCTAGGTAAGGCCAATCAATATGCCAAAGTCCCCACCATTTCAAATATCTCGAAAGGTCCATAGAACCTAGGAGACAACTTGGCACAAGAGGCCCATCTCAAGGTTCTCTTCTTTGGTTTGATCCTCACATACACATGATCACCCACCTTGAATTATTGATAATTCCTTTTCTTATCTGCGTATATCTTCTGCCAATCTTGAGTAGCTCTCAAGTTTTCTAAGGTTTTGCCTAGTATTCCTTACCTTTGATTCCATCTTAGCCAGCATTTCTGGTCCAAGCATTAACTTAGTCTCGGGGTTGCCCCCATTAATGGGGGTGTGAAATTTCCATCCATATAAAGCTTCGAAAGGAATCATCTTAAGGTACTCTTGATAACCATTGTTGTAAGAAAATTAAACTAAGTGTAAAAATTCTTCCCATTTTGTCGGCTATTGCATCCTGTACATGCAAAACATGTCTTCCAAAACCTAATTTACCCGCTCAGTTTGTCCATCCATCTAGGGATGATAAGAAGTGCTGAGATTTATTTGGGTCCCAAGATCTGTAAACAATTTTTTCCGGAATGTTTAAGTAAACTTCACATCTCTGTCTGAAATAAAAATATTTGGAATATTGTGTAGTCTGAATATTTCTCTCATAAAAATATCTGCTATCTGTACAGTCTTGTAATTAGACTGTACAGGGATAAAATATGCAGCCTTATTCAATCTGTCAGTCATCACCATAATGGAGTCATTGTGCCTTTTTTATCATGGAAAATCAATAATGAAGTCTAGGGATATGACCTTACATTTCCATTCAGGTATTGGTATGGGCTGCAACAATCAATGCAGCTGCATGTCAATGCTCCACCTTGACATGTTGACACTCCAAACATTTGTTTAAGTATTTAGCAATGTTTCTTCGCATAACAGGAAAGAAATAAATTTTTGTAATTGCGGTCAACATTTTTTGGTATCCTGGGTGTCCTGCATAATTGATATGATGATATTCATTCATGATCAGCTCCTTTAGATCCACACAGTTTGGTATATATATCTTTTCTCTAAAGGTTAGAATTTTTTCTTTGTTAACTCCATACTCAGAAGTGTTTTCTTTCTTTCTAGCCTCCTCCATTTGTTGCCATAGGAATTGGTATTCAGGATCCTTCTATTCTTCCTCTTTTACTTGATTAAAAAAATTTCTTTCAAGTTGGTTGTAACAAAGATTATAAACATAATGCAATTTTCTACTTAAAGAATCTGCCACATAGTTTTCCTTACCCCTCACGTACCGAATATTCATATCAAACTCACTTAGGAAGGCATTCCATCTTTCCTGTCAGGAGTTTATATCATCTTTCTTGAAGTAACTGGTTAGGCTACTGTGATCAGTCTTTAATACAAACTTCATTCCCAGCAGGTAGTGTCTCCATAACCGGAGTGCATGTACTATTGTTGTTAACTCCAAATCATAGGTTGAATATCTTTGTTCATGCTTTTAACTTCCTTGATTCATAAAAAAATATCTTTCCTTACTGCGATAAAACTGCCCCAGCTCCTTCCTTACAAGCATCTCTACAAACCTCAAATTATTTTTTGGGGTCGGCTACCCTCAACACTGGGGCAATGGTCAATGTATGCTTTAAATTTTTGAAACTATTCTGGCACTCATTACTCCACTTAAATAATTGTCCCTTTCTCTGCAAGGAGGTGATTTGAAAATCAATCCTAGAAAACCCTTCAATTAACATTAGGTAGTACCCATCCAATACCATAAAGGATCGAATATCCGCCACATTTTGGGGAATTTTCCATTCCATAATTGTCTTAATTTTCTCTATATCAACTGTTATCCCTTTTGTTGAAATAACATGGCCTAAGTACTAGATTTATTCTTTGAAGAAATCACATTTGTTGAACTTCGGATACGGCTAGTGTTTTCTTAACTTATCGAACACTATTCTTAGGTGCTTGTTATGTTCTTCCTGATTCTTGGAATAGATTAAATATCATGAATAAATATTAGCACAAAATTATCCAAGAAGGAGTGAAATATACAGTTCATTAACCTCATAAATGTTGCTGGCACATTTTTTAAACCGAAGGGTAGTACCACAAACTCATAATGCCTGTACCTGGTACGGAAAGTCATCTTGTAGATATCCTCATCCTTAATCCAGATCTGGTGGTATCAAGACCTTAACTCTATTTTTTAGAATATTGTGTCCCCCTTCATGTGATCAAACAGGTCATCAATATGAGGTAAGGGATATTTATTTTTTACTGTCAATTTATTGAGTTGTCTATAATCCATGCACATCTACATGGTTCCATCTTTCTTGTTTACGAACAGCACTGGTTCTCCCCAAGGGGACACACTCGGACGAATGTATGCTTTATCCAGTAGCTCTTGCAATTTCATTTTTAATTCATTTAGCTCTGTAACAGTCATTATGTAAGGATCCCTTTAAACTAGTGATGCTCCTAACATTAACTCAATGGTGAAATCAATATCTCTTCTTGGGGGAAATCTGGGAACATCTTCTGGAAATACATCCATGAAGTCTTGTACCACTAGTATTTTTTCCATCATATGGGTATTCTCCTTGGAATTGGCATATCCCACCTGGATAGAATAAATCTGACATCCCTTCCCCATAAATTTATTCATTTGAGATTCTTTAATAGGATGCAACCGTGGTTTCTTGATTCCCGGAATCTCTTTGCATGTTCCATCTTGCACTCTGTATTATATAATATTTTCAATATAGTTCACCAATGTCCAATTTTTCTCTAACCAATCCATACCTAGCAAAACATCATAGGATCCTAATGGCAGTATGTTCAGGTCCACGTTTAACTGTTGGTATCCAATTTCCAATGTACAACTAATTGACCTTGAATATAAGGATGAAGAGAGGATCACAAAAATATTTCTCAAAAGAAAGGATGCCTATATTAGTGAGCTAAAGCTAATCTTGGTAGGGCAAAGAATTCGATCAACTTTTATGAGCTTGAAAATGAGAAGTTAGTGGCGAAGAAGGTCGTGGGTGAGGTCAGAGAAATTAGAGCTCAGAAAGAGGCTGGGAGAGCCAAGGCACTGCTAGATGACACCTTAGGCACTTTTGATGATAGCGAGGATGAGGAAGAACAACATCCTAGGAAGAGGCCAAGGACAATTGGGTTGAAGAAAGCTTTAGCCAGGGAAAGAGAGAAGGAGGCGGAGTTGGCAAAGCAGCTCACTCCAAGTGAGCTTCTTGCAATAAAAATTGATGGAGATAGGGAATCTTGGCTAGAAAGGGAAAACTTGCACCTGGAGAGTCAACTCGAGAGGGAAAAAAGAGACATTGACATATAGAAGAAGATGGCAAGATATTATGCCATGAGAAATGTGATTGCAAGGGCCAAGCTCAAACGAGCCCTTCCAAAGATTCAAGCCCTAAATGAGGCAAAGGAGAAGGAGAAAAAGAATATCCTTCGTGATGTATCCCTCCAAGCATCTAAATCATGATCAACAAAGTAAGTTCCAAATTTTGGCACTTGATGCAATTTTTTTTATTTTTGACGGTTTGGCTTGCAGAAAATTGGGCCAAACACGTAGCGCTACTATCGCTGCGCTCTTTTTTGGGGGACTCAAATACAAAAAACTAATTATGTTCATGTTTCTCATTCTAAGGACATCATCCTCAGAAAATTTTGATGTCATTTGGAGCAAAACTAGTCCCTCAAAAGGGCTAAAAACCACCGAAAAACCACCTTTTTACCCTCTTTTCAACAATGACGTTGTGCGTTTAGAAGTATTTGGAGAGGTAATTTTTGATAGGGAAAATGGGCAACATTCTAGAAGTTAAAGGGAGATCTAGAAACCAGACAAGGGAAGCTTTCCAATTAGCTATCATGGAGCTCATTTGGACACCAGGAAGGCCTCTAAAACTCAGCTGTAAAACAAGTGATGTTTCCATTCTTGGCGCTATGCGCTTGGCTTGGTGCCACACCCTTGTACCTTGGCACTGCGCCCTTACCAGAAATTCAGCAAAACACATCAAAAGTTATTGGAAAAGATACTTTCAAGGCCTTAAGGATAGATATCTCCAAAATTATCTCAATAGATATGTTAGAAGTTATTATTTCAATGAATGAGTTTTAGATATTTTTGCCTTGGGCCTCGCATGGTATGAAATATCAAATGCATTTATTATGTAATAAATGGCATTTGAAACCCTAGTTAGGGTTTACCTCCTCACTTGGAAAATAAATATTGCATGGAGGCTTCATAATTTTGCTGGTTGATTATTGAGATCAATATTACATAGACTTGGAGTTGTGAAGAAATTCGCTTTGGAGCTTTGTAACTGTCTTGGATTGAATTTCAATGAACCAACACATTCATAGGATTCATGAACTCTGCTAGATGGTGATGTTATTCCACTCTTGTCAAATTTTTCCTTTGCTTTACATTATGTTCATTACTTCTCTGATAATGGAACATAAATTTTAAATTGAGATATGTTGTTTTGGTACCTCAACTCTGTCTTTCATTATTATCTCTATGTTTTCCTCTAAAAGTAATAAAAAATAGAATTCTTAAATGCTCTCTAGGATTGTTGGATTGTTGTTTTGAGGTCTGTATAGTGAAGTCTAGCTAAAGAATTATTAAATGCTCTTCAGTTTTACTAAGCTATTGTCCTGAAGGCTTCCCTTGTTTGGAGTATAGTTAAAGGATTCTTAATTTCCCTTTATTTTTACTGAATTCATAACTTACTGTCATCATATACTCATTTTATCTAAAGGATCCATTTGGCTTTGTTAGCTTGCCCTATGAAACACCCTTCATTTATTGTTGTACTCTTCAAATATTTCATAGACCCCATAGCCCAATGGTTTGAATTTCTCTTACTCAATCTGTTCTACTTAACAAGAAACCCAACCAATCAAAACAAAAGAAACAAAACCTATCATTATAGCTAGCCTAAAATCAACATCCTAAATGAATCAAGTCATATCTTTTATCAAATATAGAGATAACCCTCTCTCAGGCCAACTAGGCTAGGTCCTAGGACTCCAAAGTTGGTTTGATGTTACCCTTGTCTATTTGGTCTTGGAAATCTGACAAATTACATGGACCTAACATAATGATGATCACGATGGGAACACTTATTGAAAATCCTAGTGGTAAATAAAGAACTCATAAAACCTAAAAATATTTCAAAATTGGTGTCCAAATGCTGATGGTGAACAACAAACAAATCCTCAAAACAGTTAGCATCATCCACCTGGTGACTCCATTAGTCTCTAGTAAACCCAATGACTCCACTGTTTCTCACAGACTCCTCTAGGAACGTATTAATAAATACTGATATAAGGAAACCCAGTCACATATTGTGTGAATTCAGTATTCTTACAAATTGGTTATGTTTTCAAAATTGTTATAAAATTTTAGCCTCTCTGTGTTGTTGGCCTGAAATATGGCTTCACAAAGAATCAGCACCAGATCTCACCCGGACCCAATCCCTCCTGATATAGTTGATGACCCAGAAAAAATCTTAAGAAAAAATTCTAGGACTGAAGATTCAAATACTGTTAGACCAATTCATAAAGAAATTTCCTTTTCTGAAAACCTTACATCCTTAAAAAATACCCAATTTTACTTACACCATAAGAAAATCCTATTCAGAACTAAATCTCAAATTTGGATAGAACAAACAGACCTTGAGCCTACAATCTTACACCAGAGTCCTAGTAGAGAAGCCTCTCCTTCCACTCCTCCTGATTTTCAGCTTCTCCAACACTTTGACTCCTTTTGTTCCAAATCTGTTCAATATTAGCTAGCTGGTCCAAGTACATCTTCTAACCCCACTCATACATCCACTGTGAAAACCACTCCATTTCATCCTCCACCTCCACTCATATACCCTCCTCTTATAAATCCTCCCTGGGTTCCATTACCTCCTATCATGGTAGCATGGTATGCCCCCTCTGGTACTACCACAACCTTTACTGCCTATGCCATAGGACTATAAATCTATAATCCCTCACTTTAATGGAAATAATTCTACAACTACCCAACAACATGTAGAAAATATGAATGATGTTTTTGATTACCAAGAAATAGAAGATGAAACCATACATATGAGAATTTTTTCCCAAATTTTAGGGGGAGAAGAAAAGAAATGGTTCAAGAACTTAACCCCTAATAACATTCATGATCTCCCTTCCCTTTATCAAACATTCACAAACAAGTGGGAGACCAAGAAAAATCCTCTTCAACTCCTATCAAAATATGATAAATTTAAAATAAATGTTGGAGAGAGTTTCCAAGACTACTGCACTAGGTTAAATAGTGTATACAATGCACTACCTCCCCACATGAAACCCCCATAAGGCCTATCCTTATTAAAATTTCCAGATGGATTTGATCCAGACATGGCTTATCAATTAAGACAAAGAGATCCCCTTACTTTAGAAGACATGCAAAGGGGAGTAGTAAGTGTAGAAGTTAACCTAATTGCTAAAAGGCCTAGAATGAGAGCAAAGAATAAGGTTACATACAAAGAGGAAACTATGGCCTCCACATCTGATGCTAAAATTGACATTCTAGTTAGGACAATGGAAAGGATGATGGAGAGAATCAAGTTGAATGAAAGAACACCTCCTATGGAAAACCAAACAAACCCTAAAAATAGAAGAAGAAACCAAAACTTCAGAAGAGATCCTCCTCAAATCAGACATAGAGAAAATGACCAGCAATCATACCTCCTTTCCAAGAAAACTATGTAGATGAAGAGGAGAGAGAGAATAAAGAGCTAAAAGAAAATCATGTCAATCTAATAGACTCCAATAATAAGGATGATGTTTTATGTCACAGAATAAGAACAAGGTATATTTTCCTCAAACCAAAATGAAAGAACGTATGAGGATTCTGAAGAATACAAAATAGGGTTTGAAAATGCTATCATGAAGGTTCATAGGAAGTACGACCTCAGAAGTAAGAAAGCCCAAGATGCCTCCAAAAGGAACTATCCAGAAATTTCTGCTAGGAAGACCCCTAAAAATAGTCCTAGAAAGACAGCAGAAAACATCAACACCATGGCCAAAAAATCTAATCAAATAAAAAAAAATATGAGCCAACATAATGGTGACCAAATTTGCCCTAGTTCATCAACTAGTGGCCCTCAAAAAAATGTTTTAACTAGGATTCCAAATCAAAATAAACAACTTAAACTTGTTGAAAAGACAATGTCTAACAAAACTGATTTAAATCTACCAAGAACACAGACACCATTCAATCTTGAGAGTGAAATTTCCAAGATAAAAATAGCCATACCTCTTACTGAATTAGAGACTCAATATGTATGTATATCTCAAGTTTTTAAAGATTTAAACATAGGAAATGACATTGATACTCTAAATATGACTGATGACAAGCCATAACTGTTGTTTGGAGCAGAGGTAGAGGGAAATTTTCAAGATGGATTTGTACCTCCATTCTATTTCAGTTTGAACATTCATGAAAAAATCAGACACAATGCCATGCTAGATTCTAGTGTGTCGCATAAACTCATGCCAAAGGTAGTGATGGAGAGAGTAGGCGTTGAAATCACCATACCATACAAATAATTGTATTCTTTTGATTCAAGTAGAGTTAAATATCTGGGCCAGATCAAAGATCTGTGTGTCAATCTAGCACAAATACCATCCAAGAGCCTAGTCATGGATATTGTAGTGGTTGACATACCCCAAAAATATGGCATGCTTTTATCTATATCATGGGGAGCCAAACTCTAAGGAAACCTCCAAATGGACATGACATATGCTACCATTCTAGTCTTTAACCAAACAAGAAATTTGTATAGAGAATCTCACATGAAATACATGGTAAGCAGCCAAGATAGGGCAAACAACACCCCTCTATATTCTATCCATTCAGACCTTGATTCATTTATTTTATACAATGAAGATGACATTAATGAACAAGTAGATGAAAAAGAGGAAGAGAAAGACCTCTCAGAACAGTCAAACCAAACACAAAATTAAAAATGTAACATCTAAAACCCTAGCAGCTATGAACAACAACATAATGGTGAATCTGAACTTGAAACACTTTGGAACATGATCTTTGATGGCTCTTGTGGCAAAGTTGGTTAAGGAGCAGGTGTTTGGATACAAAACATTAATAAAGGTCACTCTTACAAGATGGATTTTCCATATACAAACAATATTGCAAAGTATGAAGCTCTTCTCTTAGGGTTGAAAATGTTGAAAAGTATAGGAGCTAAAAGGATTTCTGTTCAAGGAGATTCTGAGTTAATTATTAGGAAAATCAAAGGAGAATATTCAACCAAAAATCCTAGGCTAAGAGAATATAGAAATGTTGCCTTAGACTTCTTGAAAACATTTGAAAAATAAGAACTTAGTTGTCCTAAGAATTCAAAACAGCCTTGCAAATGAACTAGCCTTTGTTGCCACCACTTGTAAAATTCCTCATCTCAATGAACAATACAGACTTAAGGTCAAATATAGACCAGCAATCCCTGATAACATAAATTATTAGCAAGTGTTTGAAAGTTAGAAACAGTTTGAAGACTTCTTGCAGCCCAAAACTAAGTTTGAAATGCTAAAATCAGACTCAGATCATAAGAGGGACTACTCTGCTGAGGAACAAACACACAAAACAAATCCACCTTATCCTGTTGATATAAATTTGCTAGAACACCCTCATGAGGCATAATTGTGTGAATATTTAGAAAAAAGGGGCCTTGAGGTATTTCATTGCAAATATAACTTATTGCCAAGAGGATTTTCCCCCTTAGAAGAGTTTTTTTATTTCAATGATGTTGTTAGGAAGCCTAAAATGGAATCCGCTGAAACAGATGTTAGAGAATGCAACATAAGTAGTGAAGAAGAATCTAAAATGATAAAGCTGTCCAAAACACTAGCAACCATTATAAAATAGAAATACATTGAGCTATTCAAAGAATTCAAGGATGTGTTTGCATGGGGCTATGAGGACTTGAAGTCCTATGATACAAACATCATCCAACATAAGATTCCTCTCAAGGAAAACTAGAAACCATTCAAGAAGAAATTTCATAGGATAAACCATGTCCTAATGCCTCTAGTTGAGAGAGAAATTAAAAAGATGTATGATGCTGGAATAATAGTCCCACTTAGATACTCGGAATGGGTCTCAAACCTTGTATAAGTGAGGAAGAAAACAGGGGAAATTAGGCTATGCATAGACTTCAGAAATTTAAACAAGGCCTCTATGAAAGGCAACTACCTCTACCCAAGATAGATCATATGCTGCAAAGGGTAGTTGGTTCCAAAAGAATATCTTTGCTTGATGGTTTTTCAGGGTATAATCAAGTGCTAGTACTTCTAAGTGATCAGCACAAAATCACCTTCACTACACCTTGGGGCACTTTCATGTATGTCAAAATGGCTTTTGGGTTAATGAATTTCGAGGCGACTTTTCAAAGGGCCATGGACATTGCATTTTACGAAGAAATAGTTTACTTCATTGTGATATATCTTGATGACATCACTATTTACTTAAAAACCGATGAATAACACCTAGCACACTAAAGAAAAGTCTTTGAAAAGTGTAGAAAGTATGGTTTATCTTTGAACCCCAAGAAAAATATGTTTGGCCTTCAAGAAGGGAAACTTTTAGGCCACATCATATCTGAAGAGGGAATTAAGATAGACCCAAAGAGAATTGAGGGGATATTACAGATCAATCATCCTAGGAACATCAAAGAGCTACAAAATTTCATCAGAAAGATCAAATTCTTAAGAAGGTTCATACCAAACCTTGTAGAACTCCTAAGAAAAATTACAAACATGCTGAAAAGAGAAATAGGAGTAAAATGGACCGTACGAGTAAAACAATCCTTTGAACTAGTAAAACAAGCACTTAATCAAACACCAGTTCTAATCATCCCTGACTTTACCAAGGACTTATTCATCTTCTCATTTGCATCAGAACACACAATTTCTGCAGTATTGCTCCAAAAGAACATAATGGGAAAAGAACAACCCATAGCTTTCTTCAGCAAGGCACTAAGAGATGCACCTTTGAAATATAACATTATGGAAAAACAATAATCAAAGCCTTAAAATATTTCAGAGTTTACATCTTTCATTCGCATGTCATTACTTTTGTTCCTCATGGAGTTGTTAAGGACATGCTAAATCAGGATCCTGATGGTAAAAAGGTAAGTGGATTGCTGTCATCTTAGATTATGATCTAAAAATCAATCCCACCAAGTTGATCAAAGGTCAAGGACTAGCCAAACTTATGGCTGAAGAAAACTTTCAAGCATTGGACATAAACATGATACATTCCTTGGATAAGCAAGAGCAACTGGTGACTCCACCTATTGGAGAAGAATTTCTGAACTCACTCTAGTATGTTAATATATTACATGTGCTTTTTAATCTAAATGATCCTCCTGGTTTGTCCAAAATAAAGGCTAGATTCTTGAAACAAAAAAATGTAAATTTTTGCATTCTAGACAAAGTTTTATATTGGAAAAATTATGTTGGTATCCTACTTAAATGTTTACTTGAAGATGATGCAGATAGAATCATGGATGAGTTTCATGAAAGAGAATGTGGAGGTCATCTCTATTGGGAAACCACAACCAACAAAATCCTTAGAGTTGGTTTCTATTGGCCCACTCTTTTTTTTTGTATACACAAGCTAGTACTGACTTGACATAAATGCCAAATCTTTGAGGGAAAGAGAAAACTACTTCCTTTAACTTTATAACCAATCAGCGTTGAAGGTCCTTTTCAATAGTGGGTTTTCAATTTCATTAGATAAATCTTGCCTCCTCTGCCTAACACAAATGGATCCTTACTGCAACTGACTATTCCACCAAATGGATAGAAGCCATCCCTTCAAGGACTACCACTAACTCAGTAATCATAAAATTCCTTGAAAATCATATCCTGTCCATATTTGGCTGTCCTAGAAATATTATTACCGACAATGTTGTTGCATTCAAATCCAAGAGAATGGTAGACTTTTTCCACAAGTATCACAACACATTAGGGCATTCTACAGCTTATTACCTTCAAGGTAATGGGTTGGCTGATTGCTCTAACAAAATTTTGTTAAACATCATCAAGAAGTTTTTGGAAGAGAACAAAATGTCATGGCACAACAAATTAGTGCATGCACTATGGGCAGACAGATTAACAAGCAAGAAATCAATTAACATGTCTCCCTATAAGCTAGTGTATGGCATGGATGTAGTTTTTCCAACATCCTAGGAATCCCAGTGATGAAGCTCCTCCAAGAGGTAAAATTCAAGGAAAATGATATACAAAGGAGGCTAAAAAAAACCATTCATTTGCAACAATAAAGGTAAGAAGTATACAACAAAACACAAGCAGTACGAGAGAATATCAAGAAAATTTTTGATAAGAGAACCAAAGAAAATGATTTCTGTATTGGAGACAAAGTGTTGAAGTGGGATTCAAGAAGAGAGGACGAATGAAAGCATGGAAAATTTGAAAATCTGTCAAAAGGTCCATACATCATCCATTCAATAAGAGGTAACAATGCATTATTTCTAAATGAAATGGATCGAACAAAGTTATTTGAAGGTCCTGTCAATGGCAGGATACTCAAGCACTTGTTTTGTTGAAGTTCTTAGTTTGAAGCTATATTCATTGTACATAACATTGCTTGAATGAAAGATCAGAAAAATGAAACACAAAAACAAAGAAGAGAAGAAAAAGACGGTAGATAAAAAGAAGAGGTAAAGCCCCATACCAAAAAAGAATGTTTCTAAAAGTGTGCAAGTCTAAATGCCACTACTTTTGAGAAATGAAAAAAAAATTTAGTCGTAAAACCTAACCATGATTGAACATGTTTTAAATTTATACTGATAAGATAGAAAATGAATATTTTCCAAATATTTTAATCTTGGCTTATCAGTAGACTAGGTTAGGAAAAGATGTTGGTCCCAAATATCAAATCTGAACCAAAAAGAAGAGAGAGGGATGAAGGACAAATTCCAAATTATATCCCTCAGTTTTTCTAGCTTTAGTTGTACAAAAATAAAATCTGTGTGCAACTTTTCCAAAATGCCACAGCTCATGACAAACCAAACAGCTCAACCTTTATTTGGTCATGTTTAGTAGATTAGAGAATCAAAATCTTTCAAACTATTTAACCTTGACAGATAAGTATATTAAATTGTAGTGAATAAAATGGCTCATCAGTCTAATCTGGGATTTTAGATGATATAAGGGTAGAAGTAGATTGTTTATGCTTTCAAAATAAAATATGATGTTCAGGTTTTTCCAATCCAAATGCACTCGAATGAAGAAATTTTTTTAGGAAAAATGTGATGGGTAGGTAGTGTTGATATTGACGCAATCATTGTTTTCAAATTGTAAGATCACAACTTCAAAGAACAGGAGTAAATCAACAAGCATGTGAGGCATCTCATCTGCAAAATCAGAGATCTAAGGTTCTTGACACCTCTTGAAAGGATTTACACTTCCCAAGTGGAGCCACTGTTAGTCATCAGTATTTTTCACTATCTTTTGATGACTATAGATTGATGGCGGCCTTATCAAAACAAAATTTATTGAAACATTATGTGTTTTCATAAATCTCATTGCCTTCATTATCCTTATAAAACTATTTTCACTATTCTTCAGTTGGTCTTCTAAAAGTCACCCTGTTGTTCCTAAGAGACTCATTATGGGCTTATGCCTCCCATTTTCATCTTTCTTTCTTGCCTATAACCTTATTTCCATATTTTCCCTTGTCAATAGACTCCATCCTCCCTCTAGGGTTTCCTGTTGCCAACTCATTCCCATGTCCCTTTGGGCATAATAACCTATAACAATACTCTATTTTCACTTGAAAATATCCAAGTCAAATTTCAACCAAAATCATGTCAAAGAACACTCCCACTATGTCATTAGGGTTTTACATTGTTTAAGGTCATCTTTGGATCTTTCAGGCACTACTTTTCCTTTGCTAAAATTTGGCTCAGATGTAATAGAATTTCAAGACATGGTTATTCAAGAAGGACCTAAAAGTTTCAAAATACGATTATCTTCTCAGTTCAGAACCTACAAGTGAGAAAAATGGAAATAGTTTAGCACTTCTACAGGAGTGTTGACAGATTTATCAGCAGAAGGTACTGATGATGTAGACTGTCTACTCCTGAATCAAAACAACTTATAGCAAGAGAAAGGGAAACACTTATTCTTGAATATGATTATGGTTTATACACTTGCTAGTCCATTTAAGTGCCAAAGAGTGATTACTTGCAGGAAAATCACATGGAGGAAGCACACAAGGCCAAGCATGAAGAAATTTTATCAGAAAAATTTGATGAAATATAGAAAAAGGTGGCATGACTGGACAGAAACGAATGAAATTGAAAGGGCTATAGAGAACTTATAATACAACACTAATGATTTTTGTGAATAGATACAAATAATTATGGTTTTGAAGGAAGTGGCCAGAGAAGGTGGAAAAGATAAGTTAAACTTAATGGTGGAAACGATAGAAGGTTTTAAAGATGATGCTATGTGATTAAATCCAAAACTTCTCAGAATGAAATTTTCATGCTTAAAAGAGAAAAATAAAAGTAAACTTCGTGACTTGATCAACCTGCAAGGCAAAAGTGTAAAAGCATATCAGTGAAAAGGGGAAAAAAGGTTTCAAAAATTAGAAAGTGGGTTTTCATAATTAAATCAAATTCCTCTTATCCATAAAAGCTCATTTTTCACTTCAAGAGAACCATTGTTTCCTTTCAAAATATCAAGAGCATTCAGAGGAGAAGAGTTTGTGAGTTTTCAAGTAACATTTGGGCAAAACTTCTTGGCGCTGTGCGTTTAGCTTGGCATTGCGCACGTGGGAGTTGGCGCTACGCATTTGACTTTTTTCCTCCACGCAAATTCTAAAGGCATTGTGCGCATGGGAAGTGGCACTGCACGCTTGACAGAGCGTTGCGCTCTTGCTCGAACAGACCCTGTGCTGAAAAACCTTGGCGCTACGTGTTTAGGCTTGGCGCTGCACCCTTAGAATTGGCGCTATGCGCTTGGAAAAAGAGGGTTTCTCACTCTTCTAACCACTCAAATCACTCCAATTTGCCTTCAAACCATTTCCACAGTAATCCAAGCAATATTAAAGAGGTAAGTACATACCATAACCCATTTTTAAGCTATTTTGGTGATTTCTTAATTAATGGAAATGAAACCCTAGAAGAAACACTAGGTTTTAAGCTCTAAATCACTGTTTCATTCCTACTTCATCCTCCTTGAAGAAAATCTATCATAAGCACGGGTCATTACATTGCTTAAGGGTTTCCATTCATCTTGCTTTTCACAACATCCATTCCTTCATTCTCACTCATTTCCTTCATTTTGCAAAGCTGCCATTTCATTCCCTCCCTTCATCTCACTTCACATCAGCCCTAGGGTTTCCAAAACAAAGTTTAGCATGTCTAAGGGAGAAGATAGTGGCAGTGGTGTTAAGGCACAAATTCCAAGGAGGCATGATCACAAGGGAGGGAAGATAAACAGATTTGAACGTCTCAATACAAGGGAATTTATAGCATCTCCTCTTACCATTTCCTGCTTCAAACATGTAGGCTTCTTTGAATTTTGTGAAAAAATACAGGAAGTCCAAAACCACCCGGAGCTAAAAAGGCTATCCATTATCAATTTGCATGAGGGCAGAAACGTGAAGCTGGGTTACACTTTTGTGAGAATCGGGGGCAGAAATTTTTTTTCGGCAATAGTTCGGCCGAACATTTTATAAAGTTCGGCCGAACTATATAATAGTTCGGTCGAACTTTATTAAAGAGTTCGGCCGAACTTTTGAGTCCGTTTAGATTCACGGCACAGTGATGGCGCAGCAAACAGAATTTTTGCCAGAGGTTTGGAAAACCGGCAACAGGAGTTCGGCCGAACTTATGAAAAAGTTCGACAAACTAGTAGTTCGGCCGAACTTTTAGTTTTAAAATAGTTCGGCCGAACTATTTTTTATAAATATATCTCCCGCGAATGTTACTGATTTCATTGTTGGCGCGATTTTTGCAGCTCTGTGTCATTTTTCCGCGTTGGCGCTCCTGCTGTTACGTCCGCACTCGGGCTCTGTTCGTGTTGTTACGACCGCGCTCGGGCTCTGTTCATGCTGTTACGTCCGCGCTCGAGCTCTGTTTCTGCTGTTACGTCCGTGCTCGGGTATAACAAGTTTTTGTGTTTTGTTGTTTTAAATATTTTATTTAAGTTTGATTAAAAAATATATGTTTATGCTTTATATTAGTTTCAAATTATGAAATAGGTTATTTCTGATATTAGAAAGTTAGTTTTTTACTATAAATTTAATTTGGTGAATTGTGAGGAGTTCAATTTTTTATTTTTTTTCTTCAAGGAAAACAATTCTCTTAGAGGGCTCTGTTCATGCTGTTACGTCTGCGCTCGGGCTCTGTTTCTGCTGTTACATCCGCGCTCGGGTATGTATTTACGTCCAACGTTTACTATGTTTAAGATCTTCACGTAGTTTAGCCACCTCCTCACAGAGGCGAAACAATTCTACAGTCATGGTATTGTATATGTATTTCATTGCATTTATTTTCCATACCTCCCGTTACCAAGAGGAGCAACAAAGGTGAAAACAGCAGACACACCGACACTTTCTACTTTGAAACCTAACCTGAACCCAATCCATTTGTTAGCATCAGAAGCAGGGTCAGGGGTCAATCTCATGGTTGGTTCTCCCCAGCGAATACCTTCAGTGGTCCCAACCAATGTTTTCAGGGCTCCTCACTCACTCACCCATGGATATGTTCTCGTGGGCCCGATCAATCTCTATCTTTGCCTCCCTCTCTAACGGTTCCTTAATCTCATCAATTTCTTGTAAACGAAATGCGCATTTACTGTCAAACTGTCAAAGAAATATTTTGAAACCAGTCATGAGACTGCGACCCACAACATTCTGTCAAACTGTCCAATGAAAACTGTCCATGAAAGTCAAAGAAAGATTTTGAAACCAGATGAGACTTCGACCCACTGCAATCTGTCAAAACTGTCCATTGTAAAACTGTCCATAGTTTCATTATGGTTTTTAGAATATAATTCATTATGTTCTAATATTTCAGTTTAATTTTTCTATTTTTTATTCTCAGTTTGTAAATGAAATGCGCATTTACTGTCAAACTGTCAAAGAAATATTTTGAAACCAGTCATGAGACTTCGACCCATAGCATTCTGTCAAACTGTCCAATGAAAACTATCCATGAAAGTCAAAGAAAGATTTTGAAACCAGATGAGACTTCGACCCACTGCAATCTGTCAAAACTGTCCATTGTAAAACTGTCCAATGTCAAAACTGTCCATTGTAAAACTGTCCATAGTTTCATTATGGTTTTTAAAATATAATTCATTATGTTCTAATATTTCATTTTAATTTTTCTATTTTTTATTCTCAGTTTGTAAACGAAATGCGCATTTACCGTCAAACTGTCAAAGAAAGATTTTGAAACCAGTCATGAGACTTCGACCCACAGCATTCTGTCAAACTGTCCAATGAAAACTGTCCATGAAAGTCAAAGAAAGATTTTGAAACCAGATGAGACTTCTACCCACTGCAATCTGTCAAAACTGTCCATTGTAAAACTGTCCATAGTTTCATTATGGTTTTTAAAATATAATTCATTATGTTCTAATATTTCAGTTTAATTTTTCTATTTTTTATTCTCAGTTTGTGCGTATTCTTTTCTGCATAAACAGTGATTATGGATTAAAGTTTTTCTGCATAAACTTATGAGTACTTTTATTCTCAGTTTGTGTGTATTCTTTTCTGCATAAACAATGATTATGGATTAAAGTTTTTCTGCATAAACTTATATGAGTACTTTTATTCTCAGTTTGTGTGTATTCTTTTCTGCATAAACAGTGAACATGGATTAAAGTTTTATATATTATATGAGTACGCCCCAGTTGTTGCTTTATGTGTATTCTTATATTTTTCTATTATATTATTTTCTATTTTTTATTCTCAGTTTGTGTGTATTCTTTTCTTTGCCTTCACTCTTTTTGATCTTGATAAATCACAAATAAAAAAGAAAATTGGTATTTATTTTTTGCGTAGACCATTTTAAATCTAACCCCAAGCTTATAAAGTTTTCAATTTTTTTATTTGAAAAAAATATTTGTTTTTGCATGCAACCATGTTGAAGTTTTTTGCAAGCAAATACATAAGCATTAGGCAAACACATACTTAGAGAATAAGAAAAAGAAACAACATCCTTTATCCTTCTAATATTTTTTTTATATATGCATTAATTCAATAGGTTAAAATTTACTTTATTAAATTACAAGTAGTTCCTTTTTCATTAAATTGTTGCGGTTGTTGTTTCACCTTTTTTTTGAAATTTTTTTATATGTTATATTTTTTTTCTATTTTTTTTTCATATGAATTTAATTTATAAAGTGACCTTATTGTAAACATGTTTCTCACTTATTTATAAAAGTGAGTCACTTGCATTAATACAAGTAACTAATTGTATATTTGTAAATGTGAGCTTATAAGGAAATTTAGAGAAGAAATGATTTTTTTTTTTTATTTTTATTTTATTTTATATATTTTTGGGTTTTTAAATTAACTCAATAGTCTCAATGTACAACCATCATTGCGTTGATCAACCTCCACTTCCCACATAGTACTTTTGTTCATTTTTATATATTTTTTCAAAATGGTATAATTTTGACATCCAAATTACATTTGTAGTGTCATTTTCATAAAACTAACCATTTATTTGAGAACTCCCCTTCTAAACAATTAATTTTTTCTTTTGAAATAATCTTATTTGCATATTGTAATATGGCTAGTCTAGGTAATCTCCTACGAATTAAAACTACTTTTCATGGAAATTATATATTGAGGATATACAAGAAGTAGGGACTTTACTAGGTTACCATGGAAATAAAATTATTCCTCTTAATTTCCCCCCTTGTCGCTTGTTCATAGTGATTTTTGTGATTCTCTTCCTTCTACTTATTTCTATAGCTTCAATTACTTAAATTTTATTGATAGATTCTCCAGAGACACCGAGATTTAATTTTTAAAACTTAAGAGTGAACTTTTTGGCTTACATGTTCTTGTAGAAAAACAATTAGGACATCAACTTTAGAAGTTAGGAGTATATAATGGAAGTGAATATGTTAACAAAAAAATAGGCACTTTTATTACCAACTCTATTAAAATTGAAATACCCCTATTTTTCCTCAAAAGTGATGTAATCCTATTTGAATTAGGTCTCTAGGTCAGTATCGAAGTCTAGCCTAGGTGGCAGACCGTTGTAACAAAAATCTATTGGTAGCCTTTCATACATCTTCCACCAGCAAAATAACTTAAAACAAAAAAAGAGTTATCCATTTGCAATATAAATTTGATCTTGAGTATTCATTTGTTTTCTTTGAGAGAGCCCTCTCTAACTAGAAGGGCTAACTTTCAGTCCAAAGTGATTTGAAATAGTTACATAAGGTTGACCATTGAACAACCCAATTGGTTCTAGCTTAGTGATAACATATTCTTCTCTCTTTTAGATCAGTTTTCAAAGGCTTGTGATCTAAAAATATTTATAGAAACTTCCAATGATCTAACAAGGTTTCCTCGTTCCTTAGTGGTGAATGATACTTGGGATCTAATA
The DNA here is from genome assembly GCA_034641835.2 of Pinus albicaulis. Taxonomy (NCBI): domain Eukaryota; kingdom Viridiplantae; phylum Streptophyta; class Pinopsida; order Pinales; family Pinaceae; genus Pinus; species Pinus albicaulis. The sequence goes on from JAXQQM020066670.1 coordinate 63,462, forward strand.
CCTCTTCCGGGAGGAAACCTTGTTAGATGTAAATTGGTGCATAGAACTAGGTTTTCATTAGATGGAAGTGTTGAAAGACATAACACTTATATAGTTGATAAAAGTTTCTGAACTAAAAGGGGTTGATTAGAATAAAACCTTTTCCCTTATAACAAAAATTAATTCCCTTTTTACTGTTCTAGCCCTTATTATTTCATATAAAATGGAGGTCCATTAAATGAACATTAAATCCACCTTCTTGCATGGGGATTGCAAGAACAAATTTACTTGGAATAACCTCCTAACTATATTCAAAATGACTATATTTGTTTACCACCTGAAGAAATCTCTCTAGGACTTAAGTAAGATCCTCATGTTTGGAATGCTAAAATGAACAAATTTCTTCTTAATACTTACTTTTATATATGCAATTATAACTACAATGCCTATACCAAGAAAGTAGTAACCATGTCATAATAATTGTTCTTTATGTTGATGAATTTATACTCATTGGTTGTGACCCTAAATTTTTAGCCCATGTGAAATCTAGCCTTAAAAAGAAATTTGAAAATGGCAGGCTCAGGTACTGGAACCTCTACAAAGGTTCGACTTGAAAACATAGTTTTTCCTCAGGTTTCTCCACTGGTTCCTATGTCCAACATGGATAACCTACAGTTCAATATCCTTCTTTTCATTTTTTATATCCCCTCTTGGATAACCATTTTTTATATCCTTCTTTTACATATTGGTGTACAAAACCATCAACCAAACACAAGTTGACAAAACATGCGTCTTCAAACAACTGACTCTTAAGTCAAATAATAGAGCTCATGTACAAATTTCCATATTTGTTGCATTTAAGTGTGTCTAACATAACTCTACTTTCAACATCTTTCTTCATGCAACATACTTTGAATTTGCAAATAAATTCATGAAACATCAAAATACATGCTAGGCCTTAATTGGATAAGAAATCTTTAACCATTTTTCAGCAAACCATTTCAATGGCGCTTATTTTTCTTTCAACTATGTTGAATTTAGTTTTTAGTTATATTTTTAATGTTGGAGAAAATAACTATTTATTTCAGGTGTAATTAGATTAGTGATTTCATGTGTTAGGGTTGTGGATTCAGGCATTGAAACAACACCATTATATTTCAAATTTAAAAATGATGGTTTGAATCCTAGGTAGCTTAGAATCCTACTTGTTTTCAAAATAAGGATGCACTCCCATTTGATTCTCACGGATAGGTTGTAATCACGAGGCTCTCGCTCAAGAGTGGACCTTCGCAAAATCTTGTGACGTCTTATCACAAACAAAACCATCAAACTGAAAACACATCATTTTTCTCCTTCAAAGAAAAAAAAATTCACATCATGTGAATATGTCCATGTACTCTTACATATTGGTGTACAAAACCATCAATCAAACACAAGTTGACAAAACATGCCTCTTCAAACAACTGACTCTTAAGTCAAATAATAGAGCTCATGTACAAATTTCCATATTTGTTGCATTTAAGTGTGTCTAACATAACTCTAGTTTCAACATCTTGCTTCATGCAACATGCACCATACTTTGAATTTGCAAATAAATTCATGAAACATCAAAATACATGCTAGGCCTTAATTGGATAAGAAATCTTTAACCATTTGTCAGCAAACCATTTCAATGGCACTTCTTTTTCTTTCAACTATGTTGAATTTAGTTTTTAGTTATATTTTTAATGTTGGAGAAAATAACTATTTATTTCACGTGTAATTAGATTAGTGATTTCATGTGTTAGGGTTGTGGATTCAGGCATTGAAACAACACCATTATATTTCAAATTTAAAAATGATGGTTTGAGTCCTATGTAGCTAGAATCCTACTTGTTTTCAAAATAAGGATGCACTCCCATTTGATTCTCACGGATAGGTTGTAATCATGAGGCTCTCGCTCAAGAGTGGACCTTCGCAAAATCTTGTGACGTCTTGTCACAAACAAAACCATCAAATTGAAAACACATCATTTTTCTCCTTCAAAGAAAAAAAAAATTCACATCATTTGAATATGTCCATGTACTCTTACATATTGGTGTACAAAACCATCAACCAAACACAAGTTGACAAAACATGCCTTTTCAAACAACTGACTCTTAAGTCAAATAATAGAGCTCATGTACAAATTTCCATATTTGTTGCATTTAAGTGTGTCTAACATAACTCTACTTTCAACATCTTGCTTCATGCGACATGCACCATACTTTGAATTTGCAAAGACCTGAATTCTCCACCCCCCATTAAAATGACCCTACAAGTTGATTCTTTTAGTTTTTTCACTCTATAAGCATCAACA
>JAXQQM020080013.1:0-165735 GCA_034641835.2 Pinus albicaulis
GTCCACTAAGTGTTAGATCTCTCGTAGGAGCATTTGTTTGACATGCTAAAGACAATCTTTGACTTCGGTGCTATAGAGTTGTAACCTTGGGTTGATCTAGAAAAGCCATTCCACTGCTTATTATAGAAAAAAGAATCCCATGCACTCTAATATTTTAGTCTATTATTCGATGCACTCACTTGTGTTGCAACAATTGCAAGATCTCTCGGAGGAGCATTTGTTGACACTATAAAGGTAATCCTTTGACTTCAAAGTATTTGTTTAGATTATGCCGTGCTTATTAAATTATCAGAGTAATCCTTTGACTTCAGAGTATTTGTTTAGATTATGCCGTGCTTATTAAATTATCGTAGTTTCTCCACTCCGAGCTGTAGTTTAATATGTATGTACGTTTAAACTTCATGTTCAATTTTCCAATGTGAATTCGCCTCGATCCTGTATGGAAGTGTAGTTTTAGAATAATTGTACTTTAGTTTTATTAGTCCCTGCCGCCTGCGGCATGGCAGGGACTATAGTAATCGTTATTAGTCTCTGTATTAGTCCCTGCACAAAAAACCAAGTCAACAAATTAATTTATATTATAAAGTTTGCTATATATATTTTAAAAACACTTTCTCATCTGCCAATAATCTTCACCTAATTAATTGCTTCAACCAATAGGAAACTTGGAGGTTTTCTTTGGCCTCATATCGAGGCAAGACCTATGAAAACTTAGCTTTCCATAGTGTACTGTTCTTTTATTCCATTTGTTTTCCAGACCGCTAGACTAATGCTGGCATTAATCTTACAGTATGAAATGCTAGGCTCAGGCCAAAGGTATTACTTACTAAGATGATGTCGGTGCTAGTGTGGGTGAGATGTCAATTACTTGCAAAGGTTGAAGGCTATGCTGAACATCTGTATAGGGTGCTGAAGGCTCTGCGAACATCTGTACAGAGCTGAAGGCTTCATGTACTTACAATGATCAGGCTTACTCCGTTCTGTTGGCGCTGTTGGCGGTGTACCCTAAGGGGCAACGTAGTCTAAAGTCTAAATTTGAAGTAGCAATATTCCATTCACTTACAGAGCTAAGCTGTAACCTGGTCTAATTCCTTGTTTGAAGCTCAAAGCTTCAAACACTGTTTGAAGCTCAAAGCCCAGTCCCTATTTGAAGCGTCGCTGCAAACTGATTCTCGTTGCTGTAAACATATTCTAATTGCTTGTTAATGCTCATGTGATCTAGGGCCAAAAAATGGGTTAGTGATGCTATTTCAAGCTATATTACTGATTGCATGTTGTTTCTTCAGAGTTGGATGATCTAAAACATTTTCTGATTCACACTTGTTTTACTTCTGCTAGAAAAGATTAATTATCCTGCCGAAAATCGTAACTAAGTAAATTCCCACTAAAAAATGCCCTGTTTTCGCTGATACAAAATTTTAGGGAATCTGGGTTTAAAGCAGTTTAGAGGATGCAGCTGAATGTCCCAAACCTATTTGGATGAGTTCTGGAAGTAGCTCGGTTTAATAGGTGCAATTTAATTTTGGATTGCTTTTTTGTTTTCAGTTTTCAGTTTTCAGGCTTGTAACTGAAAATAGTAGTAATTTAAAAAAATATAAATAAAATTTTTGACAGGTTTGGCTGCCTGTAAACTTGCTGAAAGTTGAAATCAAATTTTGCTTTGCCATTTTATTTTTCAGTGGTTTGCAACTGGAAAACACAGTGATGCTCTAAAGAATAAATCAAATCTTCATCTTTCACAATATAAAAACTCCAGTAGCATGTAGAACTAAGAAAATTTAAAATATGTATTTCTATTGTACCTCTCACATGTCTTAATCTTTTTCTTTTTATGCTTGTGATTTTCAGCATTGTTAACAGTACCAAAAACCCCCACAACTTGTGCAGTTTGATTGTTGCAGGATACTGCCTACCAGTGCGAGCAGTTGATGTCGTTCCATGATTTCAAACGCCCTAAAGTGGCATCCATAATTCCAGCCTTGAAGCTCAGCAACGCCGTGAGGTCTCCTCTTGTAGATTGTGGCGATCATATAGTAATGGACGAGCCACTGCAATTCAGAGACAGAGTTGCCAATATGATGCATATAGAAGAACTTATGTACAGAAGAGGAAACTTATGTACTTGGGTTGAAATTAAAATATGAAAAATTATCAAGGCTGACAAGCCATCAGAAAATTTTACCAAATCCATAACAATAATATAAATTCCACAAAAACCCCAAGGACCAAATTAATGGAAAACTATTTTCCAAGCTAGAATCCCCGAAGAATGACCCTGAAGATAGAGGAAAGAGCGTTAATTTGAAGAACAGATATGTTTTCAATAAAACCCATTGAAGGTAGAATTGTTTCTTTACAGTTAAAGGGCAGTTATACAGAAATAAGAGTATGTAGATCGGCTGAATCCATTCAGTAATGAAAGGAGAATATAGAGGAATACCTGAGTAGGGGTGCAGAGATACCAAGACAGGTATAAAGAATGCAAATGCAACAGTTGAAAATATTGCAAATTTTTTATCCAGTACTCAAACAATCTACGCTTCTCCATGCACCCCTCCTAAAAACCTCCACAATATCTCATATGATGCTAACCTGGAATGCTGCTAACCTGGAAGGATTAAAGTGCAACGAATTGGATAATAATCCTGCAGGATTTATAGTGTGTCGTCGAGCTTTTGAAGATACTTCAGAAGTTGCAGAGTCACTGTCAGAACAAGCGGGAAGCGAATGAGATGGAGATTTCCTAGCTAAGTGGGGAAGCCGTAGATGTAAACACTCAAAAACAAGTGTCGCTTAAATGTTCGATCGAATGCCAGATGGAAGTGGGGGTGGGTCACAGCTGTCAAATTTCATTCGCTCAGAAATCTTCAAACGCTTTCCCATGTTATAATTTTAGAAATTCTCTGTGGCATGGATTTATTTGGGCATAATGTTTCATATCATTGTTTTCATTTTTGATTTATTTCTAATATCATCAAAATTTTCACATTTTTACAACAATCCCCTGCAGAGGAGTCTAGCCAAGTCCAATTTTCCATGGTATGGAATTGACTTTGGTAATGGATTTCCCACAAGAAGATACACTAATGGCCAAACCATTTGTGATATAGTTGGTATTTCTTACTTCCCCCATCCACAATTCAACTTGTGAATATTTATTTGTTATATATTGGGCATTTTCGAGGTATTCATTTGATTGGGCGTTGTTGCTAATATTGCAGTGGAGAAAACAGGTTTGCCAATCCCAACACCGATCCTATCTCCATCCACTAACGAGAACATTGTGTTGAAGCAAGGTGCCAACTATGCTTCGAGTGGAGGAGGCATTCTTAATGAAACAAGATCTCTTTTTGCAATAATTATTCCATCCACCCACTTCTCTGTTTTTTTTTTTTTGGGTTAATTTTATTATTTTCCCATGTTAACTGTCTACCCATGTAGATTCAACGACTGTGTCCATGGAGGCAAATAGAGATGTTCAAGGAACCAAGATGATCATTGCCAATAAAATCGGGCAAGAAAAAGCGCAGCAATTCTTTAACGAATCCTTCTATTTAATGTCCATTGGAAGCAACGACTACATCAACAATTATTTGCTCTCAGTGCAGGCTTATTCCTGGCAATTTTCTCCCGATGATTTCATAAATTATCTTATTTCCACATTGCGCCAACAACTCACTGTGAGTTTTCCCCAACCATAAATTTGATACTATCATCATCAGTGCTGGACCTATTGTTAATAATATTTTATATGTGAAATTTGGCAGATGCTACATAAATTAGGCATACGCAGGTTGCTCTTCACAGGAATGGGACCTCTGGGTTGCATTCCACTACAGCGGGTACTGATAACAGATGGAGGTTGCCAGCATAATCTTCCATAGAATGTGACTAGGGGTAGCAGTTTAAGGGGTATCCTAATAGGGCAATGATTCGCGGTCAAACCCGATGTAATGCTCTTTCCTGTTGCTGTAAAATCATGCTCTTTGGCAGGGACTAGTTGCTCCGCAACCAGTCTTGTTTTATTTAAATTAGTTAAATTGCACTGTAGTTTTTTTTAATTTAAATAAGTTTCTCACTTATGTATTTTGTTGTGAGTATATCTTTCACTTATTAAAATGAGAACTTAAAATCATATTTTCATGACTGCTGATTTTTATCAATAAATTTATTTTTTTCAATGCTTGCAGTTTAAATTAAATGCTTTCTTCAATAATATATATGAGTTATGCTTTCCATTTTATAAATATATTTTCATTTATATTTTTAAATTTTATATATTGGATTTTATTTTTATAAAATTTTTATGGTTAGGTTTTATATATTTTCATTATTAAATTGGATATGAATAGATATAATTTATTTTAAATAATTTTGGTTGTATTTTTTTTTTATTAATACTATATATCTTACTTTATTTTTAAATATTTTATTTATTAATACTATTTAATTTAATTTATATTTTTTAATGATTTTAAAATTTAGATAATTAATATATCATTAAGTTTGTACAATCTAGTATATTTTTAAATTAAAATAATATAATGAGAAAATGTTTAAAATTATATATAATATAAAGTGATATTGTTTTTCTATTAAAATATATATTATAAACTTAAGTAGTAATGTAAGTGTTTTTAAATTAATTTTGAATACATGTTTTATTAATATTCGAAGTACTTTATGTATGTAAAAATTCCTATAAATTTAGATGGGGTTAAGTAGGGTTTAATTAAAATAAGATAATGTATAATGAAAACATGTTTGAATTATATAATATGAAATGACAATGTTATTACATTTCAATTTATATGATAAAATAAAATTATAAATTTTTTTAAGATTGATTTTAAATATATGGTTCACTATATATTTATATAAACATTTATGAATTTAGATTGATGTACAGTACACTAGGCTAAAGTAGAGTAATCTAGGCTTAGGAAAGAGTAGGCTAAGCTAGGTTAGGCTAGGATAATGTAGTCTAGGTTAGGCTAAAGTAGTCTAGTAAGCTACAGTAGGCTAAGCTAGGATATGCTACAGTAGGCTAGGCTAGGCTAAGCTAGAGTAGGCTAGGCTAGGATAAAGTAGGCTAGCTTAGAGTAGTCTAGGTTAGGCTAGAGTTGGCTACAATAGGATAGAGTAGGTTAGATTAGAGTAGTCTAGTGTAGGCTAGGCTAAAGCATGCTAGAAAGATATAGTAGGCAAGGTTACGCTACACTAGAGTAGACTAGGCTAGAGTAGGCTATGCTACAATAGGCTAGGCTAGTCTAAGCTAGAGTAGGCTAGGTTAGGATATAGTATGCTTGGCTAGGCTAGGCTAGGTTAGGCTAGAGTAGAAAAGGCTAGGGTAGACTAAAGCCTAGGCTAGGCTAAAGTAGGCTAATCTAGGCTAGGCTAGACAATGCTACGATAAAGTGGGATAAGCTAGCTTAGAGTACACTAGAGTATGCTAGGATAGGCTAGAGAAGGGTAGAGTTGGGTAGGGTAGGAAAGGCTAAGCCACGCTACCATAGGCTAAGCTACAAGAGGATTGAAAAGGCTAGGTTAGGCTAGGCTAGGATAGAGTAGGCTAGGCTAGGTTAGGCTACGCTATGCGAGGAAATAGTATGTTGACTAGGAGAAGAAGGAGTACGTTAGGCTATGCTAGAGTCCGATAGAGTTGGGAAGGATAATATGGACTAGGCTAGAGTATGCTAGGCTACAATAGGTTAAGGTATCCTCTCTTAGCGAAATTTAGGTTAGTCTTGGATAGCCAGGGATAAAGCAGGCTAGGATAGGAGAGGTTAGGCTAGGTTAGGCAAGAGTATGGTAGAGTTGAATAGGTTAGTATAGGATAGGCTAGAGTAGGCTAAGCTAATGTACGTTAGAGGAGGCTAGGTTAGGGTGGATTAGGCTAGGCCAGGATAGAATATAGTAAGCTAGTGGGCTAGAGTAAGCTAAGCAAGGTGAGGCTAGAATAGGCTAGAAAAGGTTGGATATAATAAGCTAGACTAGGCTAGGCTACAATAGGCTAGCATTGAGTAGCGTATGGTAGGCTGGGCTAGGCTAGAGTAGGCTATAGTAGGCTAGCCTAGAGTAGGCTAGGCTAGACAAGGCTAGATTAGGGTAATATAGGCTAAACTAGGCTAGATTAGGCTAGGCTAGGCTAAACTAAGATAGAGTAGGTTAGGCTAAACTATGTTAGATTCTGCTAGGCTAGGCTACACAAGGCTAGAGTGGGCTAGGCAAACAGAGGCTAAGCTAGGCTAAGCCCGAGTAGGCCTGGCTAGATTAGGCTAGGATTGAACAGGTTGGAATACGTTAGCATAGATTAGGCTAGGATTGAATAGTCTGGAGTAGGCTAGGATAAGATAGAGTTTAATAGGATATGTTAGATTAGGCAGCCTAGGGTAGGATTGAGTTGGATAGGATAATCTAAGTTAGGCTAGAGTACGCTACACTAAATTTTGTTAGGGTAGGCTACGTTAGGAAAATTTAGGGTAGGTTAGGATAGGATGAAGTATTTTAGGACAGGATACGCTTGTCTAGGCAAGGGTAGAGTAGGATAGAGTTTTCTAGGCTAGTCCACGATAGGCTAGAGTAGGGTAATCTAATGTAGGTTAGAGTAGGCTAGGCTAGGCTAGATTAGGCTAGGCTACGATAGAGTAGGCTAGGCTAGGCTAGAGTAGACAATCCTAGGCTGTAGTAGGTTAGTAAGCTAAAGTAATAAAGCTAAGCTGGGCTAGAGTAGGCTAAAAAAGGTTAGGATAGGATAGGCTAGACTAGGCTAGGTAAGGTTGTGCTAGAGTAGAATAGCCTAGGCTAGGCTAGCCTAGATTTTGCTAGGTTAGGCTGGAGAAAGCTAGAGTAAGTTAGTCTAGGATAGACTGGGCAAGGCTAGGCTAGAAAATGCTAGAGTAGGCTAGAATAGGCTAGGCTTAAGTAGGCTTAGCTAGGCTACCATAGGCTAAGCTCGGCTAGGCTAGAGTAACCTAGGCTAGATTAGGTTAGGAATGATAGTCCATAATAGGCGAGGCTAGGATAGAGTAGGCTAGGATAGATTAGGTTAGGCTAGGCTAGGCTAGAGTAGGATAGAGTTAGCTAGGATAATCTAGGCTAGGCTAGATTAGGCTGGGCTAAAGTAGGCTAGGGTAGCCTAGGTTAGGAAAAGTTAGGCTAGGTTAGTCTAGGGTAAGATAAGGTAGGATAGGATAGGATAAGCTAGGCTACACTATGCTAAAGTAGGATAGAGTTGGCTAGGCTTGTCTAGGATAAGCTTATGTGGGTTAGAGTTATCTAGGTTAGGCTAGGCTAGGATAAATTTGGCTAGGCTGGGCTATGTCGTGGTAGAAAAGGCTAGGCTACAATAGACTAGTCGGCTAGAGCAATATATGTTAGGTTGGGATAAAGTACGCTAGAAAATTTTATGCTAGGCTGGAGTAGGATAGGCTTGAGTAGGCTAGAGTAGGCTAAGTAGAGTAGGCTAGGGTAGGCTAAAGTAGGCTAGACAAGGATAAGTTAACCTAAGCTAGGCTAAGGTAGACTAGTAGGCTAGATTTGACTATTAAAGGCTTGGGTAGGCTAGAATAGACTAGGCTACAGTAGGCTAGGCTAGTCTAGAGTACGCTAGTATAGAGTAGGCTATCCTATATTAGGTTAGACTAGGGTAGAATAGGTTAGGATAGGCTAGACAAGGCTAGAGTAGGTTAGGGTATGCTAGCATAGGTTAGGGTAGGCTAGATAAGGCTAGTTTAGGATAGGTTAATCTAGACTAAGCTAGATTAGGTTAGGCTACGCTAGACAAGGCTAGAATAATCTAGGTTAGGCTAGGCTAGCATAGGTTAACCTAGGTTGGGATAGAGTAAGAGAGGCTAGATCAGGCTAGGATTGATACGGTAGAGTAGGCTAGCCTAGGATAGGTAAGGCTATGTTAGGCTAGCTTAGGAAAGAGTAGCCTAGGCTAGGCTAGGATAGAGTAGGATAGATTTGGATAGGGTAGTTTGTTCTAGGATAGATTAGACTAGGCTAAAGTCGGTTAAGCTAGACATGGCAGGATATGTTAGGCTAGGATAGGATAGAGTAGGATAGGATAAGATAGGCTAGAGTAGGTTAAGGTAATGCAAGATAGGTTAGGTTGGGTTAGGCTATGCTAGGATAGAGTACATTAAGCTAGGGTAGGTTAGAGTAGAAAAGGATATGATACAATATACTTGTAGGCTAGTGTAAGCTAATCTAGGATGTGCTAGAGTAGGCTAGAAAATGTTAGGATAGGATAGGCTAGACTAGGCTGGGTTGGAGTAGGCTAGGCTAAAGTAAGCTAGAGTAGAGTAGCCTAGGCTAGGCTAGGCTAGAGTAGGCTAGGCTAGGCTATCCTAGATAAGGCTATGCTAGCCTAGGTTAGGCTAAAGTAGGCTAGAGTATTCTAGGCTAGGTGAGGCGAAGCTAAGCTAGAGTAGGCTATAATTGAATAGGCTAGAGTAGGCTAGGATTGAATAGGAAAGAGTAGGCTAGGATTGAATATGCCAGATTAGGCTAGGCTACGATTGAGTAGGCTAGGATAGGATAATAAAGACTAGGGTATGCAAGGATAGAATAGGATAGAGTTGGCTAGTTTATGATAGGCTAGAGTAGGCTAAGTTAACATAGATTGGATTAGGCTAGGTCAGTCTCGGTTAAGCTAGGTTAGTAAAGAGTAGGCTAGGCTAGGCTAGGCTAGAGTAGAGAAGGATATGCTAGAGTACAATCGACTAGTAGGCTAGAGTAGGCTAGAGTAGGCTAGGATAGGCTAGGCTAAGTTAGGATAGGCTAGGCTAAATAAGGTTAGGTTAAATAAGGCTAGAGTAGGATAGTCTAGGAAAGGCTAGGCTAGGCCATCCTAGCCTAAGCTAAGATAGGCTAGGCTAGGCTAGAGCAGGTTAAGATAGGCTACACTATATTCCAGACTAGGCTATAGTAAGCTAGGGTAAGTTAGGATAGGCTAGGATAATATATGATGGAATAGGCTAGGCTAGGATTGATATGGTATAGTAGGCTAGGCTAGATTAGGCTAGGATTGATAGGGTAGAGTAGGTTAGGATAGGATAAGGTAGGCTAGGTAAGGCTAGGTTAGGAAATAATAGGCTTGGCTAGGCTTGGCTAGGCTAGGCTAGGCTAGGCTAGAGTAGGATAGAGTTAGTGAGGCTAGTTTGGGCTTGTTTAGATTAGGCTAGGGTAAAGTAGGTTAGGGTAGTTGATCCGAGGCTCAGTACTTTAACTCAAAAATGAAAGTGCTCAAAATTGAATGAAACAAGAATGAAAATGACTTTCTCATTGTAAGGAATCCAATGCAACTCATTTTTTTGAAAATGAAGTTCGGATGAAGGAGTTATGGTCTGTTGATCGCCATTCAGAAAATGCAATTTTTTATTAAAAAGGTGCAGAACAGGTACAAGTTGATGACATGGAAGCCTAGTCAGCATTCAGGGAATCTTCTTCAGGTTTAGTCCAATGGGACTATGAAAAGTGTCACACTGCGATTCGCCAGTTTGGTTTGTCAAGGTAACCTAGGAGGAGTGAACGCCTTCATCAAAAACCTATTTTAATGGATCAATTTTTATGATTTTGTTGTTTTTATGTTGTTTTTGTTTATCCATTTAAATTCATTCTTTATTCTTTCAAACACACTCATAAAATTTAGTTTTAATTACCTCTTTGACACACATAAGCAACAAGGGAACCCGCACATCAAGCATAAGATGAGTAAATAAGTTTTATATTTGAAATTGTAATTAGCACAACAAAAATAACATTCAAACTCAGATCAAGTTGGTATCAGGGCACAAGGTCACCAAGGTTATTTTCTTGATAGTTGATTGAATTTTTATGCAAGTTAATGGTTGCAAATTTATAATGCTCACAAGGTTAAAGTTGCAGAATGGTGAAGGGAAGTTGTTGGTTGCAAGTCTTGATATTAGGACTAGAAGAAGGAGAGCTCAAAAAACATCATCCTCACCCAAAATTCCACTCATAGCTGCATTTTTAGAACCTCAATTTTTGTCTCAAGAAGCTAAGACTGAAGAGGTTCAATTTGTACAAGAAACTTAGTTGATTGAAGAGGTACAAGCATCAAAAGTTGAGTCTGAATGAATAGCCGTCATGTCAAGTGTTGGAGAGACTCAAGGACATTCAGAAGAGGAAGATGTCAAGAGAGAATTCAAAGACATAAAGAGGATGGTTCAATTTATGTTTGATGTATTCAATGATGGGATGGCAGGAGGAGGTACTAAGCCTCCATGTGGAGAAGGAACTTCAAATGGTAAGAAGGATGAAGAGAGGAGTTCAAAGGGTAGTGGATGGAAGCCACCTCAATATCCACTATCTTCATCATCCTCATCATTGCCATCAAAATCATCTTCCACTTCTACCACAAAGACCACTCACACTCACTCAAAATCCACAAGAGTAAAAACTCCATTACTCAAATTAGATATCAAGTTTGGACTACCGATCTACAATGGCGAAGTAAATGCAGAGAGGCTTGACAATTGGATATGTCAATGGGAGGTGTATTGTAGAATTCAGAACCTTCATGAAGACAACATAAACATCCAGTTGGATTAATTAAGGCTAGAAGACGCTGCACTAGTTTTGTGGGAAGAAAGACTCAAGAGGAAATGTGAATCCATGGTAAGATATCCATTTATTGGGTTGAGTTTATTTCTTCCATTAGAAGAAAGTTTTATCCATTAGCATATATGAAAAAAGCTATAAAAATGAGTTGGCAAAATTTTAAGCAACTAAAGGGTCAAACAGTTCAAGAGTATATCTAGGAGTTTAGGAAAAGAGCATTGTTGTTAGGAATAAATTTGAATTCCCAAGATACAGCCTTGAAATACACTATGGGTTTACATTCCTATTTGAAGCATACTATACTTATTTTTAACCCAAGAAATTTAGATGAAGTTTGTGTACAAGCCACACACTTGGAGGCAAGGGGAAAACAAAGCATAGAGGAGAAAGGTGAAAGTGAGCGTAAAGGAAAAGGAAAGTTTTATGGAAGAGGAAAAAGAAAGAGCTCTGTAAAAAGAGATAAGGAAAAACTCATATGAAAAAACTATTCAAATATTGGCCATGATGAAGGCCATTGTTGGCAACTTCATTCAGAATTGAAAAAAAATAGATTGAAAGTCAAAGAGAAGGAAAAAATTGTTGCTATAGTTGAACATGTCTTAGGGTCGGATTCAGGAGATGAGAGAAAGATTACAGATATGGGTTTGAAAGGTAAAAATGTTGCAAGCACTAGTTCTTCAAATTGTTAAAATGATACTCATGATGAAGATACAAGAATATAACTTTTCCATATTAGAGTTGTCTCTAAACATACCAAGATTGATACACTTTTTGATAGTGGGTCACAAGCTATCTTGATTTCTGAAGATTTGGTTAAGGAGCTAGGCTTTGAAACAATTAGACATCTAAGACCATATGCTTTGGGTTGGATATGTAAGAATGCAAACTTGGAGGTTACAAGGAAGTGCTTACTAAGATTCACCATTAACTCAAAATTTCTTAATGAAGTTGAGCTTGATGTGGTGTCGCTTGAGATATTAGGTATTGTATTGGGAAGTCCTTATCTGCATGATAGGAAATTTTTATTTCATCTCCATGAGAACAAGTTTCAATTGTTTAAGGATGGTATCGAGTACATAATAAAAGTGCATTAGAAGAAGACATGTTTGTCTCTATTACATGCAAGTGAAATGAAGAGGATAGTGAATGCAAGTCAAAACTTGACATTGTTGATGATCAATCAAAGAGATGTAATGAATCACACTTTTCAAAAATATGCTTATGCTTGTAATGAGTTGTTTCAGGATGTTAACCGGTTGCCTTTGAAAGAAGGTGAAAAAGATGTGACAAAATTGCAGCAGTCAACATTAGTGTTGAGTAGTGCTGGAAACAAGATGACGGGGCAAGAGAGTGAAAAGGTCAAAGAGAAGGTGACAAAGAAGTTTGGAAAAGAAGGTATGGGTTTCACAAATTCTTATTGTTGGTTTCCAAAAGGTACATGGAAATGCCAAAAATACTTGGTGAAGATTCAATGCAAGTACAAAGCGAGATCAGCTAAAAATCGCCATGGTGATAGTGTGCAAGGTTAGAAAGTTTTTAAGTTTCCTTTCATTGTTGACTAAGGTAGGAACAAGGTGGTTTCTACAACAATAGATTGTTTTTCTGCAAACTCCGAAATATTGCAGCATGACGGTATCAATGATAGAAAGAGAAGGTCACAATAATCAAGGAAAATTTTGAGTTTTTGTGAAAAGCTCCAAATGATGAAATTGGGAAAATTTCAATGGATAGAGAGTGGAAGGGTGACGAAACAATACCCTCATCCACATAATCAGTAATCAAAGAGCTTTTGGTGTCCAAAAGGCTTCTAGTGGGAAGGAATGATCAGAGGCTTAGTATTTTAGCTCAAAAATTAAAGTGCTCATAGTTGAATGGAACCAAAACGACAATGACTGGTCCATCACAAGGAATCCAACACAACTTGTTTTGTTGAAAAATGAGTTTGGATGAAGGTGTTATGGTATGTTGATCGTTGTTCAGAATAGGGAAAGTTTTATTAAAAAGTTGCAGAACAGGTACAGGCTGATGACGTGGTGGCCCAATTAGCATTCAGGGAATCCTCTTCAGTTTTAGTCCACTGGGAATATGTGCTTAAAGCTATGATAGTGGGAATGGAGGGGCCAGCTCACGGGCCAACCCCTCACCATATGACCACTACCCTGTGACCAATGCAGAGGGCTTCGACCCTAAGCACGATTAACGCTAACTATAGGATTATCCTTAATCTAAAATGAGATTATCCTTAATTTAATGGCATGTTTATTTTGGCAGCAGATTTGGTGGAGCACCATTTTCGGTGGACAACTCCAGATTTAGTCGTACTTAACTCCAGTTCTCCGGGTTTGGAGGCAAAATTGCAGGAGAATTTGTTTTTCCATAGTTGAGGTAATTTTCGACCAAATTGAGCTCAGGAAGAGTCATTCTTGGTATATTTTTATGTTTTGGAGCTATTGGAATAGACTTTATAGGTAGAGGAGCTCATGTACATAGGTTTTTGTTGCCTTGAATAATTTTGAAGCTTAGGACTGTCAGGAGGAAAGGCCATGCCTAGAGCATATGGTAAGCAAATTGAGTATATAAATAGTCATTTCTGATAGATTTCAACATTTTAAACTCATTGTTACATGATCCAAGAGAATTTGATGCCTATAAACAATATTTTGAGAATAATTGAGCTAATCAGAGGCCCAAGCTGTGGAGCTGGACCAAGGAGATGTAGCCCAGGAGGGATGAACTCCATAAAAAAATTATTTTAATGGATTAATTGTTATGATTTGTTGTTGTTTATGTTTTTGTTGTTCAGCCATTTAAATTCATGCTTTATTATTTCAAATACACTCATAAAATTTAGTTTTAATTACCTCTTTGACATACATAGGAAACAAGGGAACCTGTAGATCAAGCATAAGATCAGTAATAAGTTTTATATCCGAAATTTAAATTAGCGGAAAAAAAATAACATTCAAATTGAGATCAAGTCGGTATAATAGCACAAGGTTGCTAAGGTTATTTGATTGATAGGTGTTTGAATTTTTGTGCAAGTTAATGGTTGAAAATTTGAGATGGTGACAAGGTTAAAGTTGCAGAAAGGTGAAGGGAAGTTGTTGGTTGCAAGTCCTGTGATTAGGACCAGAAGAAGGAGAGTTGAAAGAGCATCATCCTCACCCAAAATTCCACTCATTTCTGCACTCGAATAACCTCAATTTTTGTCTTAATAAGCTGAGATGAAAGAAGTGTAATTTTTACAAGAAGCTGAGTTGATTGAAGAGGTACAAGTATCAGAAGTTGAGCTTGGATCATGTCTGGTATGTGTTACATTCTTTCCACGATTAGTCGAATGCGTACGGGGGTCATAGGGGGTGTGATAGCCCCCCTATACGTTGTGCTGAGAAAACTAAGGGGGTCACAGGGGGTTGGGGCAGCGCCATGGGAAAAAAATTTTGGACCCTATTTTTTGGTGGGTGGACCCGGCCATAGTTTTGTGCATGGGTTTGCACATGGTTTTGGGGCATGATGGTTTTCAACCCCTGGTATTTTGTAGATCTGGTCAAGGAAAATATGGTTATGTTCTAAACCAGGGTTAATGGATTGGGGTTTATGAATGCTTCGACATGTATATATACGTGTTGTAACACTAAAAGGAATATAATGAAAAATCAAGTTGGTAGTCCCGATTTCTGATCCAGGGGAAAATATCTGTGTATATCTATTCTATGTTTTATTCTCTCGCTATTGTTTATTTTATGTTTTTAAGATTCGTTTGCAGACAATTTATGTACATGGTTAAAGCCTACATTTGGTATCGGAGTTGTTTCAGCTTCAAGGGGATGCCTTTGTTGCTAAGGGGTTTTTTGCTCGGGCCTATGGTAGATCCTGTTTAGTGGGAGATCTGCGGGATCAATTCTTGCAATGAAAGAATATGGTGAGAAGTTGAAAGATAGATATCAAGAAATTTAATGGTTAGCGTTTTGAGTTGTGGAAGCTCAAGATGGAGGAGCTGCTGGTGGATAAAGATCAGTGGATCATGGTAGATCCAGGTACTAAACCAATGACAATGTCAGATGAAGACTGGAATAAGTTCGATCGGAAGGCAAGGAGCACAATACAGTTGTGTGTCTCAGATTCAGTATTGTTGAATGTATCTCGGGAAGCTACGATGAAGAATTTGTGGGACAAGCTAGGGAATTTTCACAAATATATGTCTTTTGTGAATAAATTGTTCCTGCAGAAAAAGTTGTATAACCTGAGGATGAAGGATGCAGACTTGGTGACATATCATCTGAATGCCTTTAATACTATTGTAAGTCAGCTGTTATTTGTTGATATTAAAATCTTAAATGAAGATAACTGCATTAGTTTGTTGTGTTCTCTACCACATTTGTGGGACAGTCTGGTTATTGCAATAGGTAGCAATACAACTACCTTGAATTTTGAAGACATAGTTTGAGCCTTGATGTCAAAGGAAATGAGATGGAGAAATATGGAGGGCCAAAATGGAGATGCCTTATCTATACAAGGAAGGTCCTAGAACATAAACAAGAATAAGGTTTCGAGTGGGAGATCTAAATCTCTAGGAAAGTTTGTAAAGGTGTGATGGAAATGTGAAAAGGAAGGGCACTACAAAAAGGACTGCAAATCTAAAGCTCATGAGAAAGGAAAGGGATCTGATTATTCTCCTTCTATAGAGGCAAAAACCACCTCAGATGAAGGTGGGGATGTGTATTTGGATTCTTCTTCAAATACACATGCAAATCATAAGGCATGATTGATTGACTCAGGTGCATCCTTTCACTTCACTCCTCATAGGGAGTGGTTCTATGAGTATGAGAAGTATGATGATGGTGATGTCTTCTTAGGGGACGATATGAAGGAAAAAATCACTGGATGTGGAAAATTTAGGATGAAGCTGCAAGGTGGAAGTATTATAACATTTCCTGGTGTTTTGGATACTCCTGCATTGGCCAGAAATATGAGTTTTGTAAGCAAGATGGATGATGCAAGTGTAAAAACAACGTTCGAGAAAGATACTTGCAACATAGTTCGGGGAGCACTAGTATTAATGTAGGGAGTTTGGATTACAACTCTGTACAAACTTTAGGGTAGCATTGTTATTGATGGGTGCAACAGTTTTGTGGTTCCTGAAAGTGTAGCGTAAAGCGTAGCGGTATTTGGAGAAAATACCATGCTATGGAATCAAAGGCTTGAACATATTGGAGAGATGGGCCTTCCGATACTGCATGGAAATGGTATGGTACAAGGTATGTCTAATTTCTCTCTCGACTTCAATTTCTGTGAACATTGTGTATATGGGAAGCAGAATTGGGTTAGTTTTCCTTTTGGTGCTAAGAGGGCGAACAAGATATTAGAGCTTGTGCACAATGATGTGTTTCGACCTGTGTCGGTTCCATCACTAGGAAAATCTGTGTACTATGTCTAATTGATATATGACTTCTCAAGGAATACATGGATATATTTCTTGAGGAAGAAATCTTAATTTTTTGATATATTTAAAGAATTTAAAGCTCTGGTGGAAAACCAGACAGAGAAGAAGATAAAGGTGCTTAAGACAGATAATGGTGGAGATTTTTGCAGGAAGGAATTTGAATAATTCTGTAATAAGCGTGGTATAGCACGACAGAAGACTAATCTATACACACCTCAACGAAATGGATTTGCAGAAAGAATGAACAAAACGCTGATGGAAAAGGAAAGAAGCATGCTCAGTGATATTGGGTTAGGAGAGGAATTATGGGCAGAAACAGTGGAGACTGCATGTTACCTGGTTAACAGATCACCTTCATTAGCTTTGGAGGATAAGACTCCACATGAGGTATGGAATGGTAATAAACCTTCTCTTTCACATCTGAAGGTATTTGGATCTGATGCATATGTACATATTCCAAAGGAGAAAAGTACCAAGTTGGATAAAAAATTTGAGAGGTGCATCTTTATTGGGTATAAGGATGGTTTAAAATGTTACAGGCTTTGGAACCCAAAAACAAGGAATGTCATGTACAACCGAGATGTAGTGTTTAGAGAGGTGAAAGATGTTGTTAAACATGAAGTCCTACAAAAGGAACCTGGGAAGGTAGAGTTTGAACTAAAGGAGGATGATCCAGACTCTACAATAGAAGAATATTTATAAGAGGAAGAGCTAGAAACTCCAACTATGAGAAGATCAGTTCAGGAAAGAAGGAAACCAGAAACGTATAGTTCATCTTCTTTCTGTTCAGATTTTTCTTTAACTATAACTTATGATGATCCCATAACTGTTAGGGAGGTAGTAGATTCAGAGGGTGGAAAACTATGGAAGGAGGCCATCGTTGATGAAATGGCATCCTTGCACAAAAATGAGGTATGGGATCTGGTGGAGTTGCCAGCTGGAAGGAAGCCCATCAGGAGAAAATGGGTGTTTAAGAAGAAGTTCAATGTAGAAGGCAAGGTGGAGAAATACAAAGCCTGATTGGTAGAAAAATGTTATTCCCAAGTGTCGAGAATTGATTTTGGTGATATTTTTTCTCCTATTCCCAAGGTTACTTCTTTTAGATTACTTTTATCTCTTGATGTTGCCTTTGATTTTGAGGTAGAACAGATGGATGTGAAGACAAAATTTCTTCACGGGGATTTGGAAGAGGAGATATAATTGAAGCAACCCGAAGGCTTTATGGTGAGGGGTAAGAAAGAACTGGTATGTAGGTTAAAAAAGTCTCGGTATGGGTTAAAATAGTCACCAAGGATGTGGTATCAGAAATTTGATACGTATATACGGGGACTTGAATTCACCATAAGCAAAGAAGATCACTGTGTATATTTTAAATTAATTGGTGACCGTGTTATTTATTTGGTCTTGTATGTGGATGATATGAAGGATCTTGGTGTTGTAAACTATATTTTGGGCATGGAAATTAAGAGAGGTCGGGCAAAGAGGAAGCTCTGGTGAAACCAGAGAATGTACGTCGAGACAATATTGCAGAGGTTCAATATTCATGATAGTAAACTGGTGAGGGTTCCTATTCCTATAGGTGTAAAGCTATTTGTTGAACAATGTCCCAAGACACAAGAAGAAGAGGAGGATATGTCCCGTGTTCAATATGCAAGTGCAGTGGGTAGCCTGATGTATGCAATGGTTTGTACTAGACCAAGCATTGCACATGCAGTGGGAGTATTGAGCAGGTTTATGTCAAAACCAGGGAAGAAGCATATGAGAGTAGTGAAGCAGGTTTTAAGATATTTTTCTGGCCCTAGTTATTATGGTTTGTTCTACCAGGGAATACCAGGATTGGATAGAGTTATGGACATCCTTTTTTTTGTTGATACAGACTTTGCTGGAGATCTGGACCAAAGAAGATCTACAAGTGGGTATGTGTTTAGACTATTTGGAGGTGCAGTTGCTTAGATGAGTAAAAGATATTCTATAGTGGCTCTTTCAACTACAGAGGTAGAATACATGGCAGCCACTCATGCAAGCAAGGAAGAAGTTTGGTTGCATAGATTGTGTTCAAGTATGGGGTTGGTGCAGCGAGCTATAAGGATATAATGTCATAGCCAAAGTGCAATTTTCTTGGCTAATAACCCTGCATATCATTCAAATACAAAGCACATTAATGTTCAATATCACTTTGTGAGAGATATGGTTGATGATAAAAGGGTGTTTCTAGTAAATGATCAAGAGCTCAAGTCCAAGCCATGGAAAACGGCTCAAAATTGAAAGTGCTAAAAATCAATTGGAACTAGAGCGACTAGATAGGCCTCAGTGATACGATCCCAATTCCGTGAACGACACTCAAATATGACTTCTTATGTGAAGGTTATGCAGCTCTAAAGTTTTCAGTAAACTGCAAAAGTCGAGTTGACTTGGGTTGACTTTGATTTTAAAAAAATATTTAAAAAAAAAATATTTTGGGAATATTCCTTGGAATATTCCCTTCTGGAAAATCATCAGTTGACAAGTAGTAGCCCGATTCCACCATTTAAGGCAGGTTTTCCAAATTTGCTGTGGCTAACTGCAGTATCTCCACATTTAGTGGAGCTTGTTTAGGCCAAACTAGACAAAATTTCTTTTGGCCATATATTTCACATGGGAGATCCTTTCTGAACGAAATTGTTTTTGATTTTGTATATTATCAGAATTCTTAAGTCAATGGTAGAGGTTTCGGAGCCATTGGAGCTAATCTTCAGCCTGTTTAGCTTCAAAGAAGTTTTTTGAGCCACTAGGGCCATTTTGGGTTGCGAGCTGTGTTGAGTTGTGGTTAACCATTTTAGGTGAAACAAAAGTCATTTTTTACTTTTTAAAACATTTCAAAACCATTGGAATATTTTTCAGTTATGTTTGAAGACTTTTAGTGGCTGAAAACCTTCAGGAGAGTTTGAAGGGCCACTAGGGCCATTTTGGGGTTTGAGCTGTTTTGAGTTGTGGTTATCTATTTGAGGTGAGACAAAGATTTATTTCAGCTAATTTAGACCTTATGAAGCCATTGGAAGAGGTTTCATAGGAATTTTAGGACTTCTATAGCCCAAAAAGTAGCAGATAAGTTTAGAGAGCCAGTAGGGGCTTATTGAAGAAATCATTGTTTATGGTAATTATTCACTGTTTAGTGAATTTGGAAAGGAATTCTTAGCTTTTTAATGTGTTATGAATCATTATTTTCATTAATATTTGTCTATTGAGACACTCTTTAACTTTTATAAGCCTTTGAAGCATTTTAATACAAGAGGGCAAGCTCATTTTGGGAGGCTTGGTCCAGCAGACGTAGACCAAGAAGGGTGAACTGCTCATCAAACATCTGTGTCATGTTATGCTGAAGTTATCTTGATAAACAAATCGGATTTAATATGTTCAACAAAAAATTAGAATAACTTTCCTTCACACATGAACTCTTATACAACTATAAAAAACACTCAGTTTCAATTGCAAGACACGTATAACAGTTTGCATATATATTTTATGGAAAATGACTATCTTGAATAGCAAATATAAGTCATTTCATTTTCATATTATGAGTGTTAACTTCTACAAGGTCTATAGACAGAGTCTATAAAGGGACGGGTAGCCTCTGGATCTCATCCTTTCATTAAAGGTGACATATCCAATAAATTCCCCTACAGTCAATATCTGGAATAATTCTAAGTAGTTGTTTATTCCACTAGACTTGGAGTTTTTGCACACATTTTTAATTATTCGAAATGGATACCTTGAACCCATTTTCAAGTACTTTGATTTTTAGATCAGATGGTATCAGAGCTTTGGTTAAGCTTGGTTTTTCTCATCATGAGCATTTTCTTTTGTGCAAAAGGTGTTAATACAGTCAATCTTACTGTTTTATTGGTTGCAAAATGGTTGCATGTATGAGTTTTCTTGAGTTGAAAAGATAGCTGTTGATAGCTAAGTCTTGGAAAGGAAAAAAGAGTTGTGGGTTATTTCCTTATCCCAAAGTACCTCAAGATTATCTTTGGAAAACAAACTCCAATATTTTGTGTTTTATGGCTGCTTGAATAGAAAGGGATTTTTAAATACATTTGGTTAAAAGCTTGTCATTTGTTGGAAAGATTTCAGAAATTTTATTTGGAAATTCCTTTTGTTAATTTGACCATTTATATAATTTCAACTTCTTCTACAAGTGAAGTTTCCTCCTTCACGAGATTCTTCAATGATGACATGAAGAATGAGTTCATTAAGATGAAGGACATGGTGCAGATTCTCATTGAGGATCAAAGGGAGAGTGTTAAACTTCATGCACAATTGTTGGCTATGAAGGAAGAGAGGGAAATAATTCTCCAAAGGTTGCATGACATGGAGAAACAACTCCTTGAAGCTCAAGAAGCTTTGTCCAAGAAAATTCCTGAGGAAGAGGTAAAACATACAAACTTGTCTTCAATTTCCTCCATTGAAAAGTGTGTTGGATCTTTTGAAAAACATACAAGGGGAATTGGGTCTAAACTAATGTTTAAGATGGGCTATCAAGAAGGCAAAGGTTTGGGAAAACATGCACAAGGCATGGTTGACCGTATTACAGTTGTGGAGCGACCCAAGAATGTTGGTCTTGGATATGTGCAGTTTAATGGCGAAGACTCCAAATCCTTGAATGCATGTGATGCAAATTTAAGGAGAACCTTTATTCCAAGTTCTTATTTGCATATATGTCAAATTTTATTTAAAGATGATTGTCATTGTTTGAAGCCATCATTACAGCATGTAGAAGGTAAACATGTTGCTTACGGTGAGCCTTCAAGTTCAAAGAGTTTTCAAGACAAGAATTGTGATGAAAGTCTAAAAAAGGAAAGTTGTCTCCTCTACTAGTTCATCGTCTTTCGAAGACAAAAAGGATGGACATTCCATGCAGAAAAAGAGGTATAATTATTCACATGATCGATTTGATTATGTTTCAGCAAAGAATGATAAGTTTTCTTGTTCAAATGAAAGAAAGTTTTGTTGTTCATTTTGTGGTGGATTTAACCATGTTGCTTCAAGATGCTGGTTGAAGAAGAAAGCACACAGGAAGCAGAAGAGGCAAAGAGAAATTTATCATAAAGTGCTTAAGAGTTTCATATTTTGTCAAAGGAAGGGACATGTTCTCCCTCATTTTTGGACCTTTCATCCAACAAATCATCCAACGCACATGCAGCAAAAGGACAAAAAGTTTGGCACAAGTGGATCTATGGAGTCCATTATCGATGTGGAAATGAAAGATTCACATAAAGAATTGTGCTTGCAAAAAAATATGCCATGGAGTTGGTTTGGTAGGAAGTGGATTAACTTCTTATTGCAGTAAGTCATCTTCATTTTGTACATGCAAATTTCAGATTGGTATGCATGTATTTCAGATGAAAACTTGATACAAGATCACATGTAAAAGTAGTTTCAGTGGATGGAATTTCTTTGTTGTTGCAAAATTTCGCCATGGAGGTGTAAAAGATGAGTATGATACTCACTTATGTTGCAGAAATGTCTTTTGGTTCAGCTCTTAGTCATCCACATGTTTTTGGGATGATGTACTTGTTGGTATTTGAGAATAAGAGTTGAAGTTGCACATGTACATAGAGGTTGTATGTGTAATTATCAAACTGTATATAGTTCATTGTACATAATACATACACATGTGTTTTTCAAGATGTATCTTGTTGTTTATCGACTTATATCGATTGTGTCATACACGTTTATCGACTTGTGTCGGTTGTGTGCACACTTGTTACAAATTTTGTGTGTCAATTTTATAGCACATTTCATTGTCAACTTGTCGTTGATGTTGTATGTTGCACAACGTAGCTTTGGTGTCGAATGGTGCAGGAAACGAAGTGTCAATGCAAAGTAGTGTAAGATTCCATCAGTTGGAAAGGCATGCAGGCAAGAGGGCACAATTTTCAGCAAGGGTCATTGCTGATTTCAATATGGAAGATTGGTATGGTGAGAAAACTTGGTCGGGATTCCACACAAGTACATGGCTCATTCAGAAAAATTTGCCATGTGAAAAATTGGCAATTTAGGAAAAATTTTAGAAGCTAAAGAGAACATGATGTTTTTATTCTCTCATTTTTCTGTACTACAGTTCAGTTTCAAAATTTCAATGAGCTTTTGGGATCCAAAAGCCTCTCATTTGGGAGGTGTGATTAGGAGCTCAAGTCCAAGCCATGGAAAAAGGCTAAAAGTTGAAAGTGCTCAAAATCACTTGGAACCTGAGCGACCGGATAGGCCTCGACAATACGATCCCAATGCCATGAACGACACTCAAATCCGACTTTGTATGTGAAATTTATGCATCTTTGAAGTTTTCAGTACACTGAAAAAGTCCAGTTGACATGGGTTGACTTTGATTTTAAAAAAATACTTAAAAAAGAATATTTCGAGAATATTCCTCAAAATATTTTGGGAATATTCCTTGGAATATTCCATGAAATATTCCCTACTGGCCAATCATCAGTTGACAAGTGGCAGCGCGGGATTGCACCATGGTTTGACTTTTTGTTATATCGACCAATTACAGGCTGCCACGTGGCCCCCTAGTTGGAGAATTGGAGGTTGGATAATTTTTTTTGAAGCTGAACAGATTTTAACACGGGACTAGCCCCTCCCAAATCAAAGCGCTTGACCAACCGGTCTACGTGATAGGTCCTAACCTATTAACATTTGTGCGCATATTTGAAGTTTGAAAGTTTAATGGGTGGAAAAGGTGCCAGGGCTAGCCCCAACAGTTTGAGACCAAGTGTTGAAAACCATGGCCTTAAGGCCTTCCAAACTGCAGACTAATAACTTAACCACCGCCCAATTTAAACTACACCATGTGACTTCAATGCTCATCTTATGCTATGGTTTGAGTTGCGGTTATCAAAATGGTTTATGTGGATGGATAGCCACTGTATGTGGCCATGCAAACTTTAAAATTTAATTTCAAGTCTAACCGTCCACCTAAATTAGCGCCGCTTCCACCATTTAAGGCGGGTTTGCCAAATTTTGGCATGGCTAACTGCAGTGTCTCCACATTTAGTCGAGCTTGTTTAGGCCAAACTGGACGAAATTTGTTTTGGCCATATCTTTCACATGGGAGATCCTTTCTCAATGATTTTTTTTTTTTTGTATTTTCTCCACATTCTGAAGCCAATGGTACATATTTCAGAGCCATTGGAGCTGATCTTCAACTTGTTTAGCTTCGGAGAAGTTTTTTCAGCCACAAGGGCCATTTTGGGTTTGGAGCTGTGTTGAGTTAGGGTTAACCATTTTAGGTGAAACAAAAGTCATTTTTGACTACTTATAGCATTTCAGAGCCATTGGAATAGGTTTCAGTTTTGTTTGAAGACTTTCAGAGGCCGAAAACCTTCAGAAGAGTTGTCAGGGCCACCAGGGCCATTTTGGGGTTTGAGCTGTTTTGAGTTGTGGTTATCTGTTTGAGGTGAACCAAAGATATATTTCAGCTAATTTTGACCTTATGAAGCCATTGGAAGAGGTGTTAGAGGCATTTTAGGACTTCTATGGCCCGAAAAGTACCAGAGAAGTTCAGAGAGACAGCAGGGGCTTATTGAAGAAATCATTGTTTATGGTAATTCTTCACTGTTTAGTGAATTTGGAAAGGCATTCTTAGCTTTTTCATGTGTTTTGAATCAGTATTTGCATTTATATTTGTATATTGATACACTCTTTAACTTGTATTAGCCTTTGAAGCATTTTAATACAAGAGGACAAGCTCATTTTTGGAGGCTTGATCCAACAGACGTAGCCTAGGAGGGGTGAACTGCTCATTACACATCTGTGTCATGTTATGCTAAAGTTATCTTGCTGAGAAAATATGATTTAATATTTTAAATAGAAAATTAAAATAACTTTCCTTCACACATGAACTCTTATGCAGCTACCAACAACACTCAGTTTCAATTGCAAGACATGTATAACAGTTTGCATATATATTTTATGGAAAATGACTTTCTTGAATAGCAAATATAAGTCATTTCATTTTCATATTATGAGTGTTAACTTCTACAAGGTCTATAGACAGAGTCTGTAAAGGGTCAGGTAGCCTCTTGATCTCATCCTTTTGTTAAAGGTGACATATCCATTTAATGCCCCTACAGTCAATCTCTGGAATAGTTTGAAGTAGTTGTTTATTCCACTAGACTTGCAGTTTTTGCACACATTTTTAATTATTGGAAATGGATACCTTGCACCCATTTTCAAGTACTTCCATTTTCATATCAATAAAGGTGGACACATTGAAGAATGTTGCAGATACATTGATGAAGTCTATGAGCACTCAAAAGTTTTTTTGGTGTATAGAAACAATGGGTGTTGCAGAGGTGGACTAATGACTAAACTCTCATGTGGCCCCCTGCGGAAAGAAAACAACAAGTGGGAGATTGTTGGGTATGTTTTATATTCTTTCCACAATTAGTCGCACGTGCAATAGGGGGGTCATAGGGGGGGGCGACAGCCCCCCCTATTTGGGGTCTGGGGCAGTGGCATGTGAAAATTTTTTTGGACCCTATTTTTCTGTGGACGGACCCGCCCATTGTTTTGTGCATGGGTTTGCACATGGTTTTGGGGCATGATGGATTTCAACCCCTGGTATTTTGTAGATCTAGTCAAGGGAACTATGGTTATGTTCTAATCTAGGGTTAATGGATTGGGGTTTATGAATGCTTCAGCATACATATATATGTGTTGTAACACTAACGGGAATACAATGAATAATCAAGTTGGTTGTCCTGATTTTGGATCTAGGGAAAAATCTCTGTGTATATCTGTTTTATGTTTTATTCTTTTGCTATTGTTTTTTTTTTTGTTTTTAATATTCGTTTGCAGATCATTTCTGTACAGAGTGAAAACCTACAGATCCATAGCTCAAAAATCCTTCATCAAAACTCGGTTTTAATGGATTAGTCATTATGATTCATTGTTTTTTATATTGTTGGTGTTCAGCCATTTAAATTCATACTCTATGCTTTCTAATACACTCATAAAATTCAATTTTAATTACCTCTTTGACACACATAACCAACAATGGAAACTAGACATCAAGCATAATATCAGTAAATAAGTTTTATATCGAAAATTTAAATTAGCACAGAAAAACTAACATTCAAATTCAGATCAAGTTATTTAAGCATAGTTAGGATAGGATAGGCCACGCTAGGCTAGGATAAAGTAGAATAGGATAGGATAGGCTAGAGTAGGATAAGCTAAATTAGGCTAGGTTAGGTTGGGTCAGGATATGGTAGGCTCTGTTAGGCTATGTTAGGCTAGGCTAGGCTATGCTAGGCTATGTTAAGCTAGGCTAGAGTGGAAAATGCTAGGCTACAATAGACTAGTTTGGTTGGGCTAGAGTATGCTAGAAAAGGTTAGGATATGATAGGCTAGACTAGGCTAGGTAGGAGTTGTCTAGGATAAAGTAGATTAGAGTAGATAACATTAGGCTAGGCTAGGCTATCATAGAGTAGTCTATGTTAGGTTGTGTTAGGCTAAAGTAGGCTAGGCTAGGATAAATTACGGTAGCCTGGGCTAAATTAGAGTAGTAGGTTATAGTAGACTAAACTAGGCTAGGCTAGGATAAGTTTGAGTATGTTAGGCTAGGATAAAGTAGTCTAGGCTAGGATACGTTAGAGTAGGTTAGGATAGAGTGGGATAGGATAGTCTAGAGTGGGCTAGGCTAGGCATAGAGTAGGATAGGTTAGGCTAGTCTCAACTAGACAAGGCTAGGTTAGGCTAGGCTAGAGTAGGATAGGCAAGATTAAGCTAGGCTAGGCTAGGAAAGTGTAGGAGAGGATAGGATAAGAAATATTGGGCTATATTAGAGTAGGATATAGTTAGTGAGGCTAGTCTAGGTTAGGCTAGAGAAGGCTAGTGTAATGTAGGTTAGGCTAGACTAGGCTAGAGTACAGTATAGTAGGCTAGGCTAGCTAGAGTAGGATAGACTATATTATGCTAAACTAGACTAGGCTATGCAAGGATAGGATATGATAGAGTAGGCTAAGGTAGGTTAGGCTAGGGTAGGCTAAAATAGGTTATGCTAGGCTCACGTTGGCCAGTCGGATAGAGTATGTTACATTAGGCTAGGCTACAGTATGCTACACTAGGCTAGGCTAGTGTCGATTAGGAAAGAATAGTATGGGCTAGAATAAGCTTGGATAGAGTAGAATAGGTGAGGCTAAAATATGATAAAGTATGTTAGGATAGGCTAGGTTAGGCTAGAGTAGGCTAGGTTAGGCTAGAATAGGCTAGAAAATGTTATGATATGATAGGATACACTACGCCAGGATATATTATGCTAGGCTAGAGTAGGCTAGGGTAGGCTAGAGTAGGGGAGGCTCGGCTAGGCTTACGGTGGAGTAGGGTAGAGTAGGCTAGCCTAGAGTAGGCTACACTAGGCTAGGCTAAGGTAGGTTAGACTATTCTAAGTTAAAGTAGGTTAGGAAAGGCTAGTGTAAAGTAGGATAGTAGGCCAGAGTAAGCTAAGCTAGGATATGCTACAATAGACTACAATAGGCTAAGATATAGTAGGCTAGGCTAGGATAGAGTAGGGTAGCATATAGCAGGTTAGGCTAGGCTAGGCTATAGTAGACAAGGCTAGCCTATGGTAGAGTATGCTAAGCTAGGTTAGGCTATATTAGGCTAGGCTAGAGTAGGCTAGGCTAGGGTAGTGTAAGTTAGAGTAGGTTAGAATAGGCTAGAAAAACCTAGAGTAGCATAGGAGACACTAAGCTTGGCTAGCATATGCTAAGTTACACTAGGTTAGACAAGGCTAAAGTATCATATGCTAAGCTAGGCTAGGCTAGCATAGGCTAAGTTAGGCTATGAAAGAGTATGCTAACCTAGGCTAGCACAGGCTGCGCTAATGTAAAAAAGGCTAGAGTAGGCTAGGCTACGCTAACGTAGGGTAGGGTAGGCTAGGCTAGAGTAGGATAATCTAGGTTATGAAAGTCTAGGCTACTCTAGAGTAGGTTAATTTAGGCTACGCAAGTCTAGGCTAGGCTATAGTAGGCTAGGCTAGATTAGGCTAGGCTAGGATAGGCTAGGATGGAATATGCTAAAGTAGGATAGGCTAACATAGATTAGGGTAGGCTAGGCTAGGAATGACAAGGATAGAGTAGGCTACGCTATGCTAAGAAAGAGTAGGATAGACATGACTATGAAAGAGTAGGCTATGCTAGATTAGGATAGAGATGGCTAGGCTAGCCAATGATAGGCTACAGTAGGCTAGATTAAAGGAGGATAGAGTAGGCTAGGTTGGGCAAGGTAAGGCAAGGCTAGGCTAGGATAGGGTGGGATATGATTGGATAGACTAGGTTAGGGGAGGATATGCTAGAGTAAGCTAAGTTAGGATAGGGTAGCTTAAGATAGGGTAGGATGTGATGGATTGGGATACGCTATGCAAGGCTAGGCTAGAATATGATAATGTTGGTTAGGCTAGTCTAAGCCAAAAAAGGATAATGTTGGTTATGTTAGGCTACGTTAATGTAGGTTAGAGTAGGCTAGGCTAGGCTAAGCCATGTAAGCATAACTTGAGTAGGGTAGGCTAGAGTACAATTATATATGCTTAAGTAGGTCACGCTAGGGTATTGTAAGGTAGGCTAGAGTAGAGTATGCTAGACTTGGTTATACTAGTGTAGGCTAGGCTAGTGTAGATTAGGCTCGGCTAGAGTATCCCATAGTAGGGTATGATATGCTAGACTAGGGTGGTCTAGGCTAGGCTAAGCTAGGCTAAGCTAGGCTAGAGTAGGCTAGGCAACGCAAGAGTGAAATAAGATAGGCTAGCCTAGCCTAGCCTAGCCTATGCCAAACTATATTAGGCTAAAGTAGGCTAGGTTAGGGTGAATCAAGCTAGCCTATGCTAGGAAAGGCTACACTAGGCTATGGTATAGAAGGCTTGGCTAGTGTTGGCTAAGCTAGCCTAAAGTAGACAAGGCTAGAGGTGGCTAGGTTGGAGTAGGCTAGGTTAGGTTATGCTAGGTTAGGATATGATAGGCTAGGTGATGATAGGATAGAGTAGGTTAGGCTAGGCTAGAATAAAGTAGGTTATGCTAGGCTAGAGTAGGCTAGCGAGGCTAGACTAGGCTAGGCTAAGCTAGGCTACACTAATGCAGGCTAGCTAGGAAAGAGTACGCTAGGTTGGGCTAGAGTAGGCTAGTGTAAGCTAGGCTAGGCTAGACTAGGCTATTGTATTCTAGGTTAGGATGGAGTAGGATAAGATAATATAGGCTAGAGCACATTAGGCTAGGCTAGTGTAAGCTAAGCTAGAGTAGGCTAGACAAGTTTAGGATGGAAATTTGTAGGCTAGACTAGGGAAGGCATAGGCTATATTAGGCTAGGTCAGGATAGGCTAGGCTAGGTTAGTGTATGCTAGGCTAGGCTATGTTAGGATAGTGTAGGTTGGGTGAAGCTAGGCAAGGGTAGTCTATGGTAAGCTATGCTAGAGTAGGTTAGGGTAGGATAGGCTATAGTAGCATAGGATAAGATAGAGTTGGTTAGCTGAGGCTATGATAAGATAGGGTAGAGTAGGATAAGCTAGGTTAGGATGTGCCAAAGTATGTTAGGCTAGGCTAGGGTGAGCTAGGCTAGGATGGGCTAGGTTGAGATGGGCTAAGTTGGGCAAGGCTAAGCTAGGATAGGCTAGACTAGGTTAGAATATTATAATGTTTGTTATGCTTATTTAGGCTAGAATAGGATAATGTTGGTTAGGATAACATAGGATAAATTAGGCTAGAGTAATTTAGGCTAGGGTAAGCCAAGTAAGCCGAGCTTCAGTAGGGTAGGCTAGAGTAGAGTGGGCTAGGTTACACTTAGATGGCATAGAGTAGGCTAGGTTACACTTACATAGACTAGAGTAGGCTAGGCTAAGCTAGTCTAGGCCAGGCTAGAGTAGGCTAGGCTAGAGTAGAGTAGGCTAGTGCAGGTTGGACTAGGCTAGACTACGCTATAGTAGGCTATGATAGAATAGAGTAGGGTGGGCTAGGCTAGGTAAACCTAGGCTAGAGTAGGCTAGGTTAGGATAGAGTATCCAAGGCTAGGCTAGAGTAGACTAGGCTAGGCTAGGATAGGATAAGATATACTGCGTTGGGATATGCTATCTTGGTCCATGCTAGGCTAGGCTAGGCTAGGATATAGTAGGTTGGGATAGGATAGCTTCAACCATACTAGGCTAGGCTAGAGTAGGCTAGCTTAGGCTAAAACAAGCTAGGTTATGCTAGGAAAATCTACCCTAGGATAGGGTATAAAAAGCTAGGCTAGAGTAAAGTATACTAGGGTAGGCTAGGGTAGATTAGAGTAGGGTAGGCTAGACTAGGCTAGTGTAGGCTATCTAGGCAAGAATAGGCTAGCCTCAGATAGACTAGGCTACAGTAGGCTAGGCTAGGCTAGACATGGCTATTGTAGCCTCAGATATTATAGAGTAGTCTAGGCCACACTAGGCTAGAGTATGCTAGGATAGGCTATTGTAGTGTAGGCTAGGCTAGAGTAGAGTATACTAGGCTATTATAGTGTACGTTAGGCTAGGTTAGAGTATTATATGCTAAAGTATACTAGGCTAGAGTAGGCTAAGCTAGGCTATGCTAGACTAGGCTAGTGTAGGTTAGGCTAGGCTAGACTAAGCTATTGTAGGTTGGTTAGGATAGAGTATTCTAGGATAGACTAGGCTAGGGTAGGCTAAGATAGGCTAGTGTGGTGTAGTGTAGTGAGCTAGGCTAGAGTATACTAGGCTAGGATAGGCTAGTGTATGATAAGCTAGGCTAGTGTATTTTAGGCTAAAGTAGGCTAGGCTAGAGTAGGCTAAGCTAGGCTAGGCTAGAGTAAAGTAGGATATGGTAAGATAGGCTTGGCTAGGATAAGATTGGATAAGATAGGCTAAGCTAGATTACGTAAGCCTAGATTACGTTAGGCTAGGCTAGTGTAGGCTAGATGTGTGAAGGCTAGGATAGGTTATGCTATATTAGGTTAGGCTAGACTAGTGTAGGATAGGTGTGTCTAGGTTAGGCCAGGCTAGGCTAGAGCAAAATAAGAGAGGTATGTGTAGGCTAGGCTAGGCCAGAGCAAGTTAGGTTAGGCTAGGCTAGATAGGCTAGAGTAGGCTAAGTTAGGCTAGGCTAGGCTAGGATAGGTTAATATAGGCTAGTTAGGGAAGAGTAGGCGAAGCTAGTCTAGCCTATGATAGACTAGGGCAGTGTAGATTAGGCTAGGCTACACTATGCCATTTTAGGCTAGGCTAGGATATAGTAGGCTAGGAAAGGCTAAGATAAAATAGGCTAGGATAGGGTAGGCTATTGTAGTGTAGGCTAGGCTAGGAAAGGGTAGACTAGGCTAGAGTAGGGTAAAATAGAGTAGGTTAAGCTATGCTATGCTAGAGTAATGTAGGATATGATAAGCGAGGCTAGGCTAGGGTAGGTTAGGATAGATTGGGTTAGGCCAGAATAATGTAGGCTAGGATTGTGTAGGCTAGGCTAGGCTAGGCTGGAGTAAGCTAGGCTAGATTTGGGTAGGCTAGGATAGAGTAAACTGGGCTAGGAAAGTGTGGGATAAGTTTATCTATGCTAGGCTAGAGTAGGGTGGACTTCGCTAAAGTAGGTTAGCCAAGGCTGGCTTGGCTAGCCTAGAATAGAAGTGTAACGTACCTCCATCGCATACTAAGAACATAGTTCCTTTTATTTTAACATTACTAAAATTTTGATCGCATACTAAGAACATAGTTTCTATTATTTTAAAATTAATAAAATATTGAGCGCGACCTTGAAATACTATTACTGTATATCACTTTCTGTACCCCATTTCCATGTACTATACTACTAGTATATGTTCTTAATTTTCACTCTATTGTAAGGAATCTGTTTTGGATTCTAAAAGTTCTATCTATATATGGTAGTTCTATAATTCAGCTACATGATATCCTTGTATAGCACCACTTAAGTTATATTCTTATTCCCTCTAATTCATTTCAAATTGCATACTTTTGGTTTTAAGGAATCGTCTCCTTATAATGTCTCTACTCAGTAGGCTCCCCTTTGTTCCTATTTACCTTTTTCAAGGTTCCCTTGACTCCATGTAGATTATAAACAAATAATGTTCACTTAATACTATAAGTAAGGGGTTTTCCATTGTATACTAATATATTTTCCTCATCCTTCATTTTATACCTTGGAAATGTTGAAAAACAACATAGTTATCCATATTATCAATTCAATCATTTATCAATTTGAACCTTACCATGCTATATTTTTCATATACCAAATTAAGTCTTCATTCTAGTTTTAAAACTCCACCCCTTTGGATCGACTCATACATATGGGATACATATCATATTAAGGGCTTAGTGATGCCACGATACCCACGCCATTTGATTTTCACATGGCTTGAAGATAGTCACACTGCCAACTACCTAGATTGAAAGTTTGAATCTATTGGTGGGGATTGTTAGGGTTATTCAAAACACCTAACCCAAATTTATAGCCTCCTTTCACTCATTTCACTTGGTTCATGCGGTCATTAAACATCTCTACAACTCTGTGAATTGTATTACCTTTTCGTATCCATATGTTTTTTCTCATGGCTAGAGATTTTGGTGGACAAGTTGGTTATAAATGGAAGTATTCATCCTTTTCTCTTGGAGAACAAGTATTTCATTCACATTTCATTAATATCATTATCTGAATATCATTTAATTTATTTCTCCTTACCTCTTTGTTACAATTTTTCATTCTTCGTACTTTTTTTACCATCCTTTTTCTCAGGCACTCCCTATAATTTCTTGTATGGGTTCTTTTATGTGCTCTATCTCAATTTAAATTTTGGGGTTCAATAATAGTTTTGTCAATCTAAGGTAACTAACTCATTACACTAAAATTACTTAAATTCATTAAAATTTTTCTCTATTGGTATCATTCTACTTTAACCCTCATTTTTGGTTACAGAGAAGGATAAATCCATGCTAGAGTTTTTTCCTTGTTTATGTGGGGACTAGGGGAATTTAGAAGTTAATTTTATTTCTCATTCAGGGTTATTTTTGCAAGAATTTTTTTTAAAATTTTAGTTATATATCTTTTCTTTAGTTGAGTCTTTTTACCTCTGGATTAGGGATATAGTACCTCCACTATGGACCCTATTAGGATCATTTAAGATTCACAGAGAATTTTTTTAGTTTTCATTTGAGTTTGATAATGACTTTTTCCAATATAACTCTAAGGGTTATCAATTTCTTTAATAATTTTTTCTTTTATAAATAATTTTCGCGCTACTTTTCTCTCTTTAAGGGTTTTATTCTTTCCCATACTAACCGCCATAATCTTGGCACTAATAACTCTTGAAAATAGATGGTTTTGTTTGGTATTCATGTATACTTCGAATAGTGCAAACCATCATTTTTATTTGGTATACGTCAACGCCCATTTTCAATTTCTTACTTTATACTTCATGATACTAATTCTTTATTTCATTGCTGTTATGGTTTGTATAATGGAAAAGCACTTACTATATACATTCAAAGGTTCTCTAATTATCTCAGTAGTTGATCTAGTTTTCGTTGGCCTATAGGTCGGATCTTCCAATTTACTCGTCCTATATCTTAAGCTAATATAACATAAAACTATACTTGGATGTGTGATTTAAAACTAATTTCATAGTTTTTCTATTTAGTTTTATCAAAACCCTACATGTTTTCAAACTATATTCCTAGACATTGGGACCGTGACATTGTAAACACTAATAATTTTTTAGGATTTGATCCTTACTTTATATAATTTATGGTTTTCATTTACTCCTTTCAATTAAGTATGGACAATTTAATTTGTATAATTTATTGTTTTTCATTTACTTTAACTCATATTGTTCCTTTCAATTGAGTATAGAGTTTGATATTATATACTTACCATGGGATTTTCCATTTCCTATGGTTACATGCAACAATTACACAGATATAGTTTATATATGTATATTTTAGTTTATTAGCATTTTGTACTACAAAAATTTCAAGAGTTCTAAATTGGACTTTCATATAGCGTTCTTATACTATATACTTTATTGGAATTTATCTGACGTATGATAATTTCATATTCATATTCAAACTATTATACCATTGTATTTGATAAATTTTACCTATTCACTCTTGTAATTTTTTTATATAAATAACTAATTCTTCAATTATTCTATTCTTGTATTTTTCGTTTTATTTCGAATATTTAATGGAATTATGAAGGAATAATAAAATTATTAGCCACTTAATTAGGAAATTCAACCATGTTTCTAGTCTCATGTAATATTGAAAGTATTACTCAATATTATACTAGTTTTCTAAAAGAACTAAATAGTTACTTTCATAACTTATCCATCCAATCTGCCAAACTCACAAACATAATGGGTATTTTTTTAATCCATAGTAAAAATGTTTTATATTCCATGTTTCCTTACCTAAATACAATAATTAAATTTTTGTTATACAAAACATCTTATTCATAGTTATTCAATGAGATTATATGTGGGTTTAAATATCCTACTAAAAGTTTACAATAATTCATTTGAATTTATATCTATTTATAGTATATTTCCAAATTTGCATGTATTCTTGTAAAATATCTCAAAAGTATTATCTACATAATTATGTTTTCTTTCATTGAATATATATATATTCTTGATTTTGATTCAATAAATATATAATATAACCAACTATATCATCTATGCTAAAATTTTACTCTTGCATTTTTGTAAAATAATTCTTCTAGCAGAGGTTATTTATTTATCATACTCATGCATAGTTCAAAATATATAACCTACTATATCAGATTTATCTAATAGGATATAATTCAAATATGCATGTACACTTCATCTCTCTCTCCAATTTAGACCTAGATTCATCATATATTATCACATCTTTGATCATATTCAGTTACTTTAGTAACTATCCTATCTATGTATACAGATATTCTTTCATATACATTCATCTACTTCTTTCCAAAAATATTATTATTGCAAGACTCAAAATATAATACTTTATGTAATCAATTATCTCATTGAATTTGTTTCTTAGAAAATAATTAAGCTATGCATGTAGAACTACTAACATACAATTGATTATTTGAATTCCTCACTCAATATACATTCTCACTATAACATCCATAATTATTTTCACATAAATTTATAAAAATTTATATAAAGATACGTGTAATTGTAATTAAATGCTTGGGTAATATTCAGGAACATATCACGTTCCACCCAACCAACAAATCTCTTCAACAGTCACCCCTGAGCTGAGAATTTCTTGCCTTCAAGAATCAATAACCTATTTGGTTGAGTGGTTACTCTTCAAGATAATTCCCAATATATTTTTCCTTAGCAATTTGTTTCTTTAAGGGTCTACATCTCTTAGTTTCCTAGTCATTTTTTCTTTAATTTAAGAAACATATCTTTTTTTTTTTTTTTTTTTCTATAAAGCACACATTTATTTCCCATTACACCTTATTTCACGCAAAATTAGTGTTTCTCTCCAGATAAGTAATTAAAATAATCTTCCTCTCCGTTATACTAATATTTTTAACAACTTTCTCCTAGGAATTTTCAGGATACTTTTTGGAAAGTTCATCCATGTGGATTAACTAATAACATCTTTTATAAGTTGGAATGAAATCTCTAATACTCTAGTGCTCTTTCCTAAATATTTACAAACAATTCATTTATCAATTCCATAAAATAAAATGTAATTAAATCATCACATAGTTTCCATTAAGGTTTCCATAGCCATTTAGTCCAATAAGAATTTAAAATTTTAAACATATCCATGTATAAAAAAATAAAACATTGGGGTGCTACATCTTTCCTCCTCTTAAAATAAACATGTTCCTTGGTATTTCCTTCTAGTTTCGTTTCTCTTGAAATATTCCTAGAAATGCCTCACAGAATTTGTCATCCATCTTTGAGGTAGCATCCTCGTGTAAAGTGTTTCCATTGCACATTAACCTAGGCAATGAATCAATTATGAAGCATAGTTTATCATCGATTTAATATTAGTAATTTTTCCACCTAGAAATATCCTTCTCGTTCCACCTATACCAGATTATGATCAATCACGTGAGAAATATCATGAATATACTATATCCATAAAGAGACACGGAAAACATAATGAACTTGTATATGACTGTGGAGTGGTAGTTCGTAGGCCACCCACCTAGCTTTAGCTGGTATCTCAAAGGGTCGACAGAACCCTGGTGATAATTTAGAGCATGTTCTTAGTCTTAAAGTGGTCTTATTTGGTTTGAATTTGATGCATATATGTTCTCCAACTTTCAATTATTTGTGAATTATCTTTTTATATAGTTATATTTTCTACCTATCTTGTGTAGTATACAATTTTTGTATTATTTTCTTTACTACCTATTCCATTTCTTCAAGAACTTTTGGGCCTAACACCAACTGAACTTCCGAATGAATCCAACATAAAGGAGTGTTACACTTCCTTCAATACATAGCTTAAATGGGATAATTTTTATAGATGATTGATAGTTGTTGATGTATTCAAATTCTCTTAAGTGTAAGAAATCCTCCCACTTAGTGGGTATGTCAATAGCATACGATCTTAACATGTCTTCTGAAATCTAGTTTTCTATTTTGGTTTGACCATCTCTTTGAGGACGGTATGTTGTACTAATTTTAGCTACATACCTATTCCTCCAATTAGTATCTTCCAAAATTTAGTTGTAAAATTAACATTTCTATCTCATATCACTACTTTTGGTATTCCATGCAACCAAAGGATTACGTTTGTGCACATATCATCAAGTTGGGTTGTTCTAAAAGTATATTTAACAGATATAAAATGGGTTTCTTTACTTAACTATTCCACAATGAAAATAATACAGTCATGTTCTCTTCTGGTTCTTGGAAGACTAATGATGAATTATAAGGAAATAACCTCCCATTTCCATTATGGAATGGGTAAAGGTTTTTGTAGTCCAACTAGGTGTTGGTTCTCTACCTTCACCTGCTATCACTCTAAACACTTGTATAAATACTTAGCCACTTATCTCTTCATGACCGAACAATAAAATTCATTTCTCAATTTGGTGGTAAATTTTTGATATCTAGGGTGTCCTAAAAATGTTTACGATGATTTTCATTCATAATATGTTTTTTTAATGCTACTTCATTTGGAGCATAAATTCGGTTCCTAGAATTTAACAATCTATCTTGATTTTCTACATAGACAGGTAGCTTTGTATGTTATATTTTCTTCTACAAATGTAAATAAACTTAAAATATTTGTGTTGAAACCGTTATTTGTTCTGAAAAATCTTTCTTCGTACTACTAACAAAAAATTTAATCAATTGATTTTGAATTTTTTCTTAGGGTGAATGTAACTTTATTCTCTTTACATTTGATTTTTTTGGTGTCAAATTCAAATTCACTTAAGAATTCCATCCACCTTGGTTATCTGGCATTGAAATCATATTGAATAAAACAATATTTTAAGCTTATGTGGTCAATAATAAGGGTAAACCTTTTTCCCAATAAATAATGTCTCCACATCATCAAAGCATGTATAATAACAACTAATTACCAATCATAAACAACATATTTCTTTTCAAGAGGCTTTAATTGTCTTTATTCATAAGCCACTACATACTTTTCCTTCATTAACACACCACCCAACACTTTAAGGCATGCATTAATACATACTACAATTTCCTTTCCTAGATTTACAATATTTAAACTTGGGGATGTTGTTAATAGAGTATTTAATCTATCAAAACTCTCTTGCCACCTTGTTTTCCAATTAAATTTCATTTCTTTCTGTTGTAGAGCGGTGATGGGATAGGCTAATTTAGAAAGTCCTTCAGTGAATCTTCTATTATTATTAGTAATTCCCATGAAGGACCTCATATATATTATGTGCTTATCTACTGACTAATTTAAAATTTTCTTAACATTTTAAGGATCAACAAATATTCCTTCTTCAGAGAGAACATGACCTTCTTACTGAATTTTGTCTTTATAAAAGTCACACTTTCTTATCTTTTCATAAAACTAGTGTTTTCTTAATGTATGCAACATTATTCTTAAATTTTCTTCATTTTTGTTTTGGTATTTTGAATATATCATAATATCATCTATGAAAACAAATACAAATTTGTCTAGGTACTTACTAAACATGTTTCTCATCATTAACATAAATGTAGAAGGTATATTAGTAAGGAAAAATGTGGTACTACAAATTTAGAGTTTTCATACCTTGTTTTGAATTTTGTTTTGTGTATATCCTCATATTTTATCCTTAACTGATGGTAACCAATGTTGAATAATGTAACTAGGTTCAATATTCATAAATGTATTTCGGTCATGTTGAAATGTACATATGAAAAATAATGAAAATAAAATATTATTATTATTATTAAAGCATGGGTTTCATACTTGGGTCATCATGTTTTAGGTGAAATTCCCCATTGAGGACTTCTAGGTTTAATATCGAGTCATTAGAGCCACTATAAATTTAAAGAGACCCCTCTTGGGATTTTGAATCTTGTAGAAATATTTATTTTTTAGTCATAAATGAATTAGGTCACTTCCACACCAAGTCTACCTCAAGGAGATTAAGTCACCCTAAAACAAGGCAATTCAACCTGACAAGAATCCTATATATTAGATCAGTTAGAATTATTTTGATACACACTATCTCACTCTAACACAAGTTTGATATCTAGAAAAAAGCGCTAGAAAAGTGTGAAGTAGGAGAAGAAGGCTAAAATATGTGAGAAGTTGGAGAAGAAGGAAGAAAAGGTGGATATCAAAGTTTTTGTCCATCTATCTCTCACATGTGTGGGTTTTCCTAGGGATATCAAAATCTCTACTCCTGCATTGAACATGTTGTTTCTTGTTGCTTCCAGTTGCTGAAAATTACAAATAAGTTGAAGTAGGTGTTATCAAGTTAAAATTTGTGCTACTAGTTGGTGTTGCTTCAAGTGGAAGTGTTTCTTCAAGGTAAAATTTGTTTCACTAAAATTGAAGTTATTATGTCGAAAATACTAATGCATTGAAGTGTTGTTGCTAGTGCTACATCTGGGTCAAAGATAAATCTAGAAAGTGATCATGTGCAAAATAAGTAAAGGGGTGACTTGGTGTGGAGGAATTTGTGTCTAATTCAAAGGTATTGCATTATACCAATAAAAAATATTGAAGGAAGAGTTGTTGACTAGGTTCTCCCCAAGAGTGGGGTGTTTCCCTGGTTGTCCACCTACATCTGGTGTCCTTGATATTTCTGTTATTGTTTTTGTAATTTATTGATGAAATAAGATAAGATAAGAACATAAAATTTAAATACAATCATAGGAATCTCACAAGTAATTATCAAGTATAAAAAAATATTTATTCCTTTCCTATTTAAAAACATGGTATCTCAGCTTTGGTAAAGAAGGAGGAAAAAAATAGTTTTAAGGATCCATTGAAAGAAAGGAATCTCAAGAAATTGATGAAGGGATCATAGAAGGATACCTTATAAGGGAAGAATCTTACTTCAAGGAAAATGTATGAAACAATAAAGGGAGAGAAAAAATGATAAGGAGCCTCAAATTATTGGTCATGGAAGAAGATAATTGAGCTCATTCTTTAATAGAAAAAAGTATTGGATTTGGTCAAAAGAAAAGTGAAGAAACCTTCTGGAGAATCTAGTGATGTAGATAAAGTAAAGTTTAGATAATTATAAATATAGGCTATGAAACTAAAGGTAAAAGGTATAAAGGAAAATTTTATCCCATACATTTCTAGCATAGACTCTACTCGAGAAATGTATGAGGCCTTATGAAAATTATTCACTATCAACAACATTGGTCAAGTAGCAAGTCTAAAAATTGAAGTAAGGACCAGAAAAATGACATTGTGGCTTCCTTCTTTGTAATAATAACTATAATTAGAGATGACCTTCAATTCATACATGATATTATACTAGACACATATCTAGTGATTACTGCATTATTGGGATTGCCACCTACTTGGAGTGCTTTTTCTTCAACAATCAACAACTGGAAAGGAAATCCTTCTTTCAAAGATATATGGAATGCTTGCAGCCAAGAAGGGATGAGAATCACATTAGTATCCAACAATTAATAAAAGAAATTTTCAAAATCCTACTCCACTCATCACAAGAAAGGAAACTTCAAGAATTCAAGAGGGTCAAGAACACAGGTAGTCATGTCCAAAATATAATTCTACCAATGTCATAAAATGGGTCGCTATAAGCGTTATGGTCCTGAAAATCCAAACAACAAGAAAAGAAACAGGGACTTACAATAGCATGTCATGACAATCACTGTTATAGTGACCCTACATAGAAAATGACATGCTATTGTAAGTGCTTTTCTCTTAGCTTTAGTTTTTTTTTATCTTGTACTTTTGGTTTTTAGTATCTATAGATTTAACATATTTTTGGAAAGACGTTTTTAAAATTTTTTATAAGGTTATAAGTATCCCTAAATTTTGGAGGGACACCTCACCAACTTCCAAAGATAGTTATCTTACTTTTTCATTTTTGGTTTTCCTTACTTATCTA
Organism: Pinus albicaulis; assembly: GCA_034641835.2. Classification (NCBI taxonomy): domain Eukaryota; kingdom Viridiplantae; phylum Streptophyta; class Pinopsida; order Pinales; family Pinaceae; genus Pinus; species Pinus albicaulis. The sequence goes on from JAXQQM020080013.1 coordinate 39,580, forward strand.
AGTTTTTTTTATATTAAATACTAATCACATTTCTATTCATACTTTACTTTTTTGGGAAAGGATTGATGAATTCTCAAGGATTATGGAAGAAATACCTCACAAGACAAAGCATTAGAACTACAAGTTTTGTTATAGAACAAAGGTATGTCATAGATCATACATTTTTTTCTCTTAATGATAAAGGTATATTCATTTTTTTTATAGACTATTTTACATATTGTGTCTCGCTCTCTTGAATCATAAATATTCTTGATTGGGTGATTCATCATTGCATAAATCGATCCTCCCCATATATTTGATTATTCTTGTGGAACCCTAAAATGGTTCTCTGCTAAACCCTAAATTAAGGGTATTTTGATGAGTGAAACCCTATCTTACATAGGGTTATTGATGAAGTCTAAGAAAACTCTATTTTTTATATTTCATGTTTTGATGATGCCATGTTTGGGGTTTTGGTATGGTTATAGAAACCCTAAAAACTTAGGATTGAATATTGATGTATGAAATCTAAAACCTTTTAGGTTTTGATAAAATATGGTTTGTTGTATTAAGTATTGAAATCATAGATATTTAGCGTTTGGTTGGGTTTATGAGCAAGAACATTATTTTAGATAGTGTCCTAGGAATGAAACCCTATGCATGTGTTTTTCCATCTAATAAAATATGTTATATGTTTGAATCTGTTTGTGTCATTGGGTTTAGATAAAATATGTTGTTAAGGTATGATTGTGCATGATAATGGAATCATAGATATATGTGTTTATCTAATTGTTGATGACCATAGGTACTAAGGTATGGAACTAATCCCTAGTCTAAGTGTGATGTTCTAGTACTATAGTGTTTGTGAATTCTAGGGTTTTCTAAATAAAAGTTCAATTCTCTAATATGACAATCTAGGATTTATGAAAGGTTGATAAAACCTGTAATTGTATTGTGATCAATTTTATTGTTGAGAATTAGTATATTAAAATCTAGCGTTTACATCAAACCCTAGTAGAAGCTAGTTATATTGTTGGTTGAGATGGGATTGTTTTGATTTTTGAAGATCGTGTATGGAATATAGGGTTTAAATGAAAACCCGGTAGGAAGTAGAACATATGAATCTTGGAAGTTTTTAGAAACATTGTTGAATTATACTTGTTATCTTTGTAGGGTCTGCAATATAGAATAATATGTTATAGCTTTGAAGGAAATATTGTGGCTCTATATATTATGAGATTTATTGATCTATTGATGTGATTTAGGAATTATAGCAAAGCCTAGGTAGTAAGTTGAAGTATTAAAGTAATGTGTTTGGATAATTATGTTTATGAATTCTAATAATTCCATTAGTATGTGGTTTTGATATGGTTAACTTCATGCTTCTATAGATTGGTTGTAGTTTCTATCTAACTTGTGCAAGTAAATACTCTTCAAATAGTGAATATGTTTGTAGGTAAAGTTGTGATGGTAAGAATGATGAAGGAAGATATGTGAATCTTGATGATGAACATGAATTTCATAAGAAGGATGGAAGCCATGAAATATTCTCCAATTTCATAAGAAGAATTTGATATCACTAAGTTAAGGGAGGGGCAAGATAAAATAAAATGTATATCTCCATAAGTTAAGCCTAAATAGAAGAAATATCCCTAGTTAAGAGTGAGGGAATACTATAGTCATGATGGATACCTTGAGGAAAAAATTAGAGAATACTTTTTGAGGTGTTGTTGAATGAAGGAAAGCAGGATCCGGTTGTAAAATATGTTGCTACATGTGAAGTAGGAAAGAAACCCACATGGTTGAGTAATATTCAGTCCAAATTAATTTGAAAGTATTTAATTCCTACTATGATAATGTAAGAAGCAACATCAAGAAGTTTGAAACACCCTAGAGGTTTATGTTTGCTTATGTATATTTTAAAATTTATTACTGATTGGGGTTTTATTTGTATAGGTAATTCTCTCGGAAGGTTTGATAACATGTTTTAAATGCTACCCATCGATTATTTTGATAGAGAGATATTTTTGTTTCTTATCTACTTTATCATGGAGTAATTTCTATCGATTGGAATAATCGAGAGTGTCATGGCTTTGTGTGTGATACACATTGTCTAGGAGGACATCTATGTGTTGATGTCTAGAAGCAAAAGTAGGGAGGTTGATGTTGGTCAGAGAGCTTTAATGTCAGATACACACCTATATCCCTAGATGGATGGTTAGTAAGTAAGCATGATGGTACCTAGAGAGGTTGAAATATTTGCTCCATATTATTCCCATTCGGATAGATTTCCATGGTTAGGAATCTAGTACATGGCATCATGAGTGTCACATCTATTGAAGGAACTTAGATATATTTCCCTTGTCAGAAATTTAGTCCATGGTATTGCAGTTCCTAAACACTTCATATTTCACATAGTTGTAGATCTTCCTTGTAATTTTATATGATGAATACCTCCCTAGTTAAGAGGAAGTGTTGAAGAATGTAACTAGGTTCGGTCTTTATAATTGTATTTGAATCGTAATGAAATTTAATTATTAAAAAGAATAAAAATAGAATTTTATTATTATTATTATGACTTATTAAATCTTAGGTTTCATGCTTGGATCATCATGTTTTAGGTCAAATTCCCCATTGAGGAATTATAGGTGTAATAATAATTCATTAGAGTCGTTTTCTATTTAAAGACAACCATATTGGGCTTTTGAATCATGTAAAAAGAATTCTTTATAAGTCATAAATGAATTATGTCACCTTCAGACCAAGTTAGCCTCAAGAAGATTATGTCGGCCTCAAACTAGGCAATTTGACCTTACCAGAAGCTTATATATTGGAGCAGTTCAAATTCTTTTCATACACACTCTCTCACTCATAAACAATTTTGATATCTCGAAGAAAGAGCTGGAAAAGTGTGAAGTAGAAAGAAGAGGCTAAAAGAAGTGCAAAGTTCGAGAAGAAGGAAGAAAAGTTAAATCTAGAAGTTTTCAGCCATTTATATCTCACACGTTTGGTGTTTTCTAGGAATATCAGAGTCTCTACTGCTGCATCAAACTTGTTGCTGCCAATTACTGCCAGTTTCTACCAGTTACTACCAAGTCAATTTTTTTGTTTTCTAGTCAAATTTGTCGCTACCATTTATTGTGGCTTCAAATGGAAGTGTTGCTTCAAGAGTGAATTTGTTGCATTGAGCTCAAAGTTATTAGGTCGCAAATACTACTACATTGAAGTCTTGTTGTTGTTGTTGCATCTATGTTGATGATAACTATGCAAAGTGATCATCTGAAAAAGGAGGAAAGGGATGACTTGGTGTGGAGGAAGCCTATGTCTAAGTCAAAGGTCATTTATTATCTTAGGAAAAAATATTAAAGGAAGAGTTTTTGATTGGGATTTCCCCAAGAGTAGGGTTTTCCCTAGTTATTTTCCTACATCTAGTCTCCTTCATCTTTGTGCTATTGTTTTGGTAATTTATTTATGAACTAATTTAATAGAAGAACATAAAAGGTAAATAATATCGTAAGAATATCACAAGTAATTATCAAGTATAAGGAAATATTTCTGCCTATATGATTTTCTAACAACTAGATCTAAGGTCCATCATTGGGAACATGTTTTCCCCTATGACTTGATTAAACAGAACATTTATGTGGGATAAAGTATATTTTTTCTTAATGGTTAGTTTTTTCAAATACCAATAAACTATGCATATCCTTAAAGTCTCATTATTCTTCTTAAAAAACAAAACCCAGACTCCCGAGGTGAAACACTTGGTCTAATATAACCTTTATCTGACAGTTCATGTAGTTTCATTTTCAACTCTTTTAGTATTTTTCATTCTATATGGCTCCTTTGAAACAGGGGTGTATATTCATATCAAGTCAAGTGTAAATTATATGACTCGCCTTGGTGGTAATCTTATAATATCTTCTAAGTATGCATCTTAGAATTCTCTAATTTTAGCCAAATCATCTACAATTTTATCTTATTATTTCTGAGTATTTTTTTCAATTCAGGAAAAAAATAGTTCAGAACCTTTTTTGGAACTTCTTTTTAATTATAAGGCTAAAATTTTCTAGTGGCAATAGGCATGTATATTCCTTTAATTATTTATACATTTCCTTCATCATTTTCATAGGGAACAATATTTTCTAAACAATGTTTTACAAACATTATTTGTCTCCAGCCAATCCATTCCTGCCAACAGGTCATAGGAACCTAAATGGAGTGTATTCAAACTATATTCAGTTTCACAACCTTTTAATTATACATGACACCATTTTACCTAGATTTTTACTTTTCTATTTATGCTTGTAGTTAATTGGGCTAACCATGAATTTTTGAAAATTTTAGCGATAAATTTGTCTTTTTCTACGACTTGTGAATTCACATAATTAAGACTAGCTCCTATATATACTAGTAAACATGTAAGATATTCTCGCATAGTACTTTCAATTTTTATCATGTTTGATTAAAGCTCTACTTATCTTTCCCCTAGTGCACCTTTTATTTTTAGTATATTTCTAGCGATTTCATTTACTATAGTGGGCTTATGTACAACTTGTAATTTACGAACAGATCGGGTATTCTATGGAAAATTCCTTGATAGAGAAGCTTCTCTGCAACCCCAACATTTTAGAGGTTCTATTTCTCTCCCATCGATCATATCTTTACTGTTTAGATCAATTTATATGGAAATAGTTTGAGACTATGCAGGTTGTGGCTAGTTATTCTAGCTGAACTTTTTATGATGATATTTTCCAAAGTTCTTCATAATGGTGGAGTTTGGCTTACTAAATCTACTTCCAAATTTAATTTCTTATTTGTTTTACCAATATTTTGAACTTTAATTATCTTTTTAAACTAATAATAACATGATATTTCTTTTCTAACAATGTTTTCCATGTTCTTCAGATTGTCAAATTCAATCCTTTCTTTGTAAGGGAGGGGAAACATATTCAGATACCATTTTTCTTTAGCTTTTTCCTTATCTATGTAGGGAAAATATCTTAACATGTTTTTAAATTTATCTAAAAACTTGTGTATACTCAGGTATCCTAGCCTTAAGTCATGGAATTTCCTATCATAATCGTCGTAATATATCTTAGTTAAGTATTTTGCTTTGAATTGTTCTGAAATTATTCCCAAGTGGAAATTTTTTTTCAAGCTTGTGCACAATTTTTGCTTCTTCCCACCATAACGCAACCTTGATTTGTAGTTGATACATTTCCAATACAGATTTTAAATTGTTGGCATATTCATATACTTGAATATACTTAATAATATTTAATAGTCATTTTTTTCCATCTTCATATTTCTCTCCATCAAAAGTAGCTTTCCTTTTCTTTTTAAACACTCCCTGGAGTTATATTTTATTTTTATTTTTGGATAAAGTGGCTTTTGTAGATTTTTTTTCATACTGTTATTCACTTTCATATTTTTCAATTCCATGTTAATATTTATTAGTTTCATTCTCAACATTTTTCCTCTTTAAGGGGTCTTCCTTTCCGCCCCAGCTCTGTATCAAGAGGTTTATGTATTAAATTTTAATTAAATTATTTTATGAGGTTCTCTTTCTCCTGGAATTATTTCAAAAATAATTCATGACCAACTCTAATGCTAGCCAGTTCCTCTCTTAAGTCTTTTATAACATCTAGAAATTCGATTATTTTTGGTTTATATTACCCTTCCAACTCAACCCAAAACTCTCCTCCTTCACCTGGAGTGTTACACATCATTTTTTCACCATGGCACTTGACCATTAAAGTGGATCTCTCACTGTCCATAACTATGTTTCAAAGAAATCCCTTACAAGTCAACAACCTAAAACTCTTGAAGAAAATATGAATTTTTGGTAACAAGGCCTTATAAGCTAATTTTAATGACCTACATGTTTTTCCTAGTTAGTTTCTTCTCATTCACAATTTCTACCATTGATACTTGCACAAATATGTGCTTTGTCTTCCATTGTAGACCGCACAAATAACTCAATGAAAAGTTAAAATAAAAAGTGAATTCTATAAGCCTATTTGGGAAAATATATACCAAATAAAAGCTTCAAGGTCATGTCTATTCGATCCATACCCCTCACATAATGGAGATAATTCCATTTCTTCAGGGAACCCTAATCCCACTATAGTGGATCTAATCATTCTCTTATGGATTTCAAACTTCGTCTTCTTGGCCTATAAATTGACTACATGCTAGAGGGTTAGGAGAGTTCACTGAAGGTAGACTTATGTTCTTCAATTTGGATTGGAATATAATCATCCAATGATAATATTGGAGAAATCTTGGAGGAGACTCACTACATCAAGGAAGAGGTTGTAATGCTCTTCTTTATATTTGAAATAATACAAATGAATCATTTTTTGCATTGTATTGTAGTATTGAAAGGATGAATTATTTATGTTCCTTTTGTTTATTCATTAAGATGATATCAATTTATAATATCCTTGATCATTATATTGAGCTTGTTTGAATTATTATATTTCATATGTCCTTGATCTCTTTTGTTTCTATGATTTCAGCTCTTTTCAAGCATTAAGAAGTTGCATAAGAATGAAACGAGGATCCCCATAAAGAATTTCACAACTAGGTAAGGTTTCATGTCTACTTCTCTTGTATTTATGATTAAAATGAACGTATGTTGAGGGAAATAATAATTAAATTGTATATTTGTTACTAGTTTTCCTTATAAATCTAGGGATATTACTCTATTACACAAGAGGGTTTTGTCCGATATAACAAATTGGTGACCATACTGGGGAACGTTTTCATTCTCTTCCTTTTCCTTGATTTTAATTTTTGATATTTTTTTATTAATTATATATGTTTTTTAGAAAGATAATGAGTCTTCATATCCTATGATTGGATTTCCTTGATTTAATTTTTTTCTTCAAACTTTCTTCATCGGCGTGGTTTCTACTCAGCAACATAGCGCAAATCTGACCAATTTTGCTTCAGCAACAGTGCACATGCACACTGGAATTAATTGTTCACCTTTTTGCCCCTTAGAAATTATTTAAAAAATAGAATTTATCTTGATGAGAGTCTGAAATTTTATTCCTGAGTGTTTCATTATATTTCTTTTTGCCTTTAGTTACCTAAACTGAATTTGTTTGAATTCCCTGGTGAAGTCTTGTTGAGAAGAAATCCTTTTCGCAAATTTGAGTAGGGTTTTATCTGTATTGTCTTTTGATTGATAAAAAAGAGATAGGTTGTTATTAGGTTACTCTATCCCTATATTTTTCTGCCAAATATACCATATTCATTATCTATCTTAATTATTTGTGCAAAAATTCTTTGTTAAAGTGAAAACTAGGGTTTCTCGAAAAGTTAGTGTTTTTTGTGAGAACTGCTTCTATTTTATGAATGTTAAACGAAAATCAATTATTTTCATTTTTGAATTATTTCATAATTGCAATTTTAGGTGTCATTAAGTTTGAAGAATTATTTTTTCAAAGCTTTGATTGATTTCTCCGTGCTTTAGAATTTTGAGTGATTAATGATAAAAGGTTTCATGGTTGTTTGATCCATTAAGTGAATTGAAATCTTAATTTTTATTTCTGCATCTTGATTACATCAAACTAAAATTTTATTTTTGTGGAAAACAATTTGGTGAAGTTTTGAGTTTTGCATTTTACTTTCGGAAATAAAATAAAAAAAATCTTACCTTTTTGTAAATAGGATTTCATTGAATGAAAGGAATACACATTTCATGTTCAATTGCATAAGAATTTTGAGCTAGGTCATAACATCACAAGTTTCACCTCCATTTACCTACTGAGTAAATAACTTCTTAATAACCCAACATTAATTAAAATCAGTCATAATTTTACATTTTTTAGGGTTATTTCCACCTAAATTAGATTAGGTTGAAGGCATTTGGAATGGGGAAGTGAGTAAACTTTCCAAAGTTGTGGAGAAACATTTGAATCTTGTGGCAGGGAGTAAATCCAGTTATTTCAATTTGTCTTTCGGAAGGTATTGTTACAAGAGAGTTAACCACGAGGTCATATCAGACCCAGTGGAGTGATTGACCCCACTTCATTGGTAATAGTAGAAGATTTGAATGCATTAAAAGTAATGTCGAAAGGTACTTGGGAGTCACTTGGAAGTAAACCTCATATTTACCATGTTGAGGATCTTTCAAGGGGATTGAGCCTTGCTAATTTTCCCTTGCGTGTACGTAAATTCCACGACTGCCCCCACCCCCCAAGTTGAACTATTGTAAGTGGTGAACTTAGTTACCATAATCTTATGGCTTTTACCTAAGGTGACGGCGAAGTGGAAGTCAGTCATGTACCTAGAAAAAACATTGGCTAGAATCAATTCGAGATTTTTGGAGGGTAATATTCACTCAAGATTGCGTAAGTGCAGTTACTTTCACCAGATCATGTTCATTAATTAGGTTGTCCACGAAACTGGTTCCATCCGGTTTATCTGTATACACTTGTCACCTTGATTTCTGCAACATTGGGTTTCATCACCAACTAGTGATTTCGTTGTGAAAAGGTTTTTTGCATGGTTCGAATATTTAGATTGATTAGCGCATGTTATTTATTTATTTTTTACTTTTTATAGAATTTAGGTGTGATTTTTGATATTTTGTGAATTATTAATTAAAAATTCATCGTGGCTAAATTACTGAGGAAATAACATATAATGAAAGGTAAACCCCCTGAATATACACTGAGCCAGTTAGAAAAAATTAAAATTGAAAAATCAAGATCAACATGATTTGAGACTTTCGATCAACTAGAAACATATACTATTCTTGAATCTGGAACAATAGAAACTAATGTGAATCAACCTGAAAGACTAGAATCAGACTTAGAACAACCTAAATGATTAATTACCAAAATGTTTCAAAAATAATATGATACTAGATAAATTTTGGACTCACAAATTACGAAAACAAATATTGATAAATCTAAGTCTAATGTCTTTGAACCTAAATCACCTTCCATTGATATGGCCCCTAATCCTCCACATTCATCTTGAGTGAAACTTCTTATTACTGATAGACTACCTCTTGGTCACATTAGCATCAAGGAAATTACTGAGAGCGAATATTAATAATCACTACATACACCAATTTCTACCGGTGATTAGACAATTTTTCCAGCACTTATTTTTTCTACCTTTAGATCCGACCCTTGGTATTTTACACCTTTGAACTTTTTAGGTCAAGGAATTCCATGTTACACCACTCGTTACTCTATTGTACCAGGATTTGATATTTCTAGGATGATTTATGCAAGTATGTCTTCTGATACTTCTATGTTTTCTAGTTCTCTATAATCATTATTATATGGTGGCCCATCACTCCCTCCTGGATATCAGTCACTTTCTAGGAATTTTTCTGGAGCTTCTTCTTCACTTCAAAATTATACTGTTTCAGTTGGTTTAACCGATTATACTACCCACGGATTGATCTATGATCAATATATAAATATAATTTCCAGCAATGTAGGTGATCCTAAAGTTAAACGAATAGCTATTTATTATCCTCTTGGGGAGAAACCATCTTATCCTCCACCTGGAGGACAACCTTTAGCTAGATATTATCCTATGGTTTGAGGGAAACCTCTTACAACAAATTATCCAAGGTACGGTTACATACCTCAAGTTGTTCTAGGTCAACCTGTTGTTTCTCAAGCCTTTGTTGGTACTCCATATCCTGGGATGAATACCATTTGGAACCCTTCATATGTTTCGCAGCCATTGCAATTTGCTCCACAAGTTCTCATTTATCAACCTATTGAGCCTATTGGGCAAATTATTAAGCTAATTATTGCTCACTGTGTTGGAATTACGACGTATGTGTTGTCCTTAATGGAAACTCACTTGTAATAGAACAAGTATATGGTAACCACATGAGTTCACAGATCAGTTCAGAGGTGACAAAGATATGGAATAGAATGACATAATTATGAGACATAGGTTTGTAGGTCAAAGATAGATGATTTATGAAGGTGAATATTTGAATAAATATACTCGGGTTGGATGAGGCCAAGTCCCCTACGGATGCAGAGATTACGAAGAAAAGTCACGTACATATTGGAACGCTATTTTATTAAATACCAAGGGTCTTTACCATTGTATTAGCCCATAATATTGATCCTCGTAATGAATATTTGATCCTGTCAAAGATTACCACTGGAAATAGCGTGTTTTTGGCTCATGGTGTTAGCTAGGGCTAAAACTATATAAGGAGGTGAAGATGAAAGTGCTAAAGGGTGCATAAGTAAGGGTTTTTTATGTATACTTCAACATGAATCATATTTGCATTGTATGGGATATAGTTGATAATTTGGTCTGAAATAATTATGCACCTATAAACACAATGATGGATCAGGATCATGAGACCTGAAATGACTTTCCATTGTATGCTATGATCATGGATTGAATAGATCTATGACTTCACACATGTTTTATCTTTGAATATTATGATCTGGGTCTGTCTGAAGTTGTGAAGGGTTGCATAATTATAGGTAAAAATTTGTAGATATGTACGTAGGTTGGTCTTAGTGAAAGTGTGTATACACGTGGGTTTGCTTCATAAAAAGAACATATGTAAAGGAGGGGTTTCTGATGAAAATATGTATGATCAATCTGATAAGTGTTGATACATTTTTGTTGTTTGTAAATGATGTATTCATGTTCATATGGGTTTATTAGCAATAAATAAAGTTGAATTGATTGAATTTTGATTGGTTGGAGAATATCCATGTTGTAACGGGGTTCCAGAGATATGCGATATGACATAATACTTCTATATGTCTCTGAGAATTTTTTTTTTTTTATTCATATTAACAACTTTCTGAATGTGGTAGGTTGATATATTTATGTAGGTTGTTTTTTATAAAATCACGTATACAGGCGGGTTTCCTTAAGTGAGGTAGCGTATATATTTTTTTTATGGATGATTAGGGATGCAATTGATTCAGTATGTTGATGCAGTATTTTGGGTTAAATTCTGAAATTCTGGTTAAATTGATCTCATTATTCTATTTGTTTTGAGTTTGTGATTGGTTATGTGACTATTTGGTTCAGTGATTAATTGGTTCAATGGTTGTTGTCATTAATTTATTGGTTCAGTGGTTTTTTTCAGTGATTGGTTTAAAACAGTGTCCAGCTTTAGTTTTTGATGTTGTGCTTAAATGATATTAGTGGGTTTAGTATTAAAATTTGATGAAAAGTAGCCTACAAGTTATGATATATTGAATTAAGTGGATCTAGTGTGAAAATTTATGAGACGTGGTCCACGGATGATGCTGACGGTTGGAGCCTTTAGTGAGGAAGTCAAAGCTTCATACTAGAAGTAGTTGGTGATCATTGTTGGTGCATTACGATGAATATTTAAAAGAAATCCTAATGCCTACATTAATCATCAACCTAGGGTATGTCTGTTTATTTCAAGAGTTTTTTGCATAGTTTATGCAAGTGAAATTAGAGGTTAATAAATTGAAATCGTTGCAAGAATTAAAGTCTAATTCTCAAAGCTAAATCAAAGAAATTATGAAAGAAATCATTAAATAACTTAATCAATAAAATTAATTTATTTCTAATTTGTTCTATGGAAGCAAAAAACTGAAATGTAGAGCTTAAAGGAATTCACAATTAACTAGAATTAGTAATCAACATCTACATCTGTCTATTTAACCTGATAGGGAATACTACATTAACTGAACAATGAGTAACGCAGTCATGCTCTACAATTGAAATTCTCAATGAATGATCAACCAAACAATATCTCTCAGAATGAACAACAATTGAAAAATTCAAATAACTCTAGTAAATGCAAGAGATATCATTCATGTGGAAAATTAAAGCGATTAATACTTTAAATCATTAGAAATGCAAACCATTCAATGTTTATGAGATTAAAATCAATCACAATTCTGCAAAACAAAATAATGATTAATTATAAAATAGGAAAATAATAATATAACACAAGATAGTACTAGAGCTCCTACTGACTCAGCCCAGAGCCTCCAGAAGTCTCTGCTAGAAGATCTTTAGAACACGATTATGGAAAAACCACTATCTCTTTCATTAAATTAAACAGTCACGATACAACATCGCTGAGCGTGAAAGCTTCTGTTCTAAAGGAATGTAAATAAAATATAATTAGAACATACAGGTCAACCACTCCCGTTCTATTCCACCTATTAGTATTTTATATCCTACAGATAAACAGAACAGAAAATAGCTAATCCTCAGGATCAGGAGATCCTGAGGATTTCGCAGCTGCCTAACAGTTTGCATTATCGAATAGGCGAGATCTTCCTCATTATTCACTGGTTTGTATGAACAGAACATGATCTTTCCCTTTCCTTGGCTGTTGTTATTCAGTTGTTTGAACATCAGTTAATTGGTTTAGATTTCCCGCACATAAAACTAGCGAAAGTTAGCATTTATGCCCATAATCACATAATTTGTTGATAATTAGTTTTACCCTTTCTTTACAATTAATTCTTCAAGATTTATTTCCAAAGTGAAGGTAAATACATGAAAGTTAGTAATAAATCAAGCTAATTATGAGGGTAAAACATACCTTTTTCATGGCCCAACGTACTCCCCATATTACCTTATTGAATGTCCTCTTGAAATGCGATGGTTGAGGTGTAAAAATTTCAAGGACTAGGTAGGATAGACTTCCTCCTTATATAATCTAAAACCATGTTTATGTTTGGCTTTTTAAGAAGCATAATTTACATGACCCTCTGGAAGATCATAGTCATGGTGATAGCCCTTAGGAGTGTACCATATGATAGGGCACCTGTAGTGGCACCCTATCCATGTAGGACCCATTCATAAAATTATGTTACTGTATGTGTTAAAATGAACTATAGCTTCTTTAAAGTTCCTATGATTAAAGGGCTCCCAATTCTTAACATTGTTGGTGGATTCCTGCAATATTTTCTTAGCTACTAACAAATCATCTTCTCTAATCTCTTGAAAGTATTCTCTCCTTGATTGTACAATGTCATTATGGAGTGGTCCCAATTTAGCTATGACCCATTCCTGTTTCATGAATCTCTTATGTTGAGTGAAGACATGTAGAGTTTAAGTGGGTTCTCCTCTAACCCAGAGATCCAAGCCATGTTCCCTTCTTTGAAAAATGTTAGAGGCTTTAGACCAATTGATTTGATTGTTAGAAAAAGAGAGGAATGCTTGAAACTAGATGTCTTCTATGATGGGACTAGGGATACTATCTCACTCATCTTCCAAAAGAAATTGTGTAAATATAGTTCACAGAAGAGGTTTTGAACCTTCTCATTCTGTTCCCCACAACACTGGACAAATTATGCAGTGGTCTTAAAATCGATGGGTTTCCCTTCTCTAATGGATTTCACTTTTAATAACAGATATATTTCTAATAAAAATAAAGCATAATTAGTAGCAGGTGATCTACAAGACATGACATATCAGTAAAGCGACAAAATAGTATTTGTTTGCTTCGTGACTTATTCAAGTTGAGCTTGTGCTTTCTTCACCTTCTCCTGTTCACTTTTGAAGTTGGCAAAAGTCTCGTCTTCGGTTGCAGCAAGCTTGTTGAATTTTTCCACCAACTCCTAATGCACCTGTAGTGATACCACTTCCTTCTTATATTTAGCCAATTCCTGTCGGGTCTATGTAAATTCGTTTTGAAGCCTTGAAATGACAACTTATTTTATCAAAGGAGTATAACAAGGTGTTTCATTTGTCTAAGTCTTCTTTGTCTGTGTGTCCAATTCTGTTTGGGTTTTATAAGTGTCAGTTTCTTTTTTAGGCTTCCAGGCCTTATCTTCCTCTTTTAACCATTCCATTGATTTCTTGACTTTTTTCTTTAGTTTCTTGTATTTCTTGCACAATTTACTTGAATTATCTCTAACTGGATTATTCTTCTTTATAGGTTTTTCAGTAGAAGAGGGCACAATACTTTTTTTAGGCACAAGGGGAGTTGTGCCAATTTCTCGGCCATAATATAGTGAGACAGTTTTTTCTTCAGGGAATAAAGGGGTTGTGCCTATATCAGTACTTTGGTCCAATGGGACGGTGTTTTCTTTAGCAACCATAGAGGTTATGCCTATATCAGTACTCTGGTATAATGGGACAGTATCACTCGACTAGTTTTCAGACTCAGTATTTCTCTTTGCAAGGGTTTCTTTTTCCAAATATTAATTACCACAGGGAGATCAATCCCTTGAATCTCGCAATTCCTCCTTAGACAGTAAAATCTTAGTGTGGCTAGAACTACCAGTAGAGGTAGATTGGTATAAGGGGTAACTATGTCCCTCAGAATTCCTAGAGGGATCTCTTTCTTCAAGGAATGCACTCATACTTTCCATCACTCAGACCATTTCTTCCTCATATCCTTGTAGGAATTCATCTTCCATGTTTAGAGGCATTGTATGAAATGGCCCCACCTCTTTGACCACAGTTGAGGTGTCTTGTCATGAAATTAACCATTCAGAGCGTATTCATTTCACTGGACTTAAGGTCGAGGGATGATTCATTTTTCTTCTAGATTTCTTTCGAACTGATATTGCCCTTCTTGGTTGGTCAATTTCTCTATTATCAAGATTTTCTTCTGCTGGGGTTAGGACAAAGTTTAAAAAGCTATCCCACGTTAATTTATGTTGATTTAACTCATGAGTGACAGTCATCTTTATCAGACCATGATGGGTGATAACTATATGTCGATTCTTAGCCCTCGTAACCTGACTAGATATGTCATGAAACAAAGAATTCAAGAAAAATGGAAAATTAAATTAAATTTTATGTTTGAGTATGGATAGAAGTTTGAGTTGTCAGGGTTTTACCAAGTCTTGGCATCTGTCACACGTAATATAATTATGAGCGATGACTGCCAGTTCTTGCCATGGTTCCTTTAAAGTCGCGAGCTGAATCCCTTTTCCTTTGTGTGCCAAATTCTCGTCTGTGTCTTGGAACACTACAAATGCCTCATGTAAGAGAACGTGCTTATCATTCGACTTCTTTCCTACTACTAGAAGTCCAGAAACCTCAGCTATTACAGTTTTTGATACTTTTATATCTCTGCACTTCACAATTTTATGTCCATCCTGCAGGTTCTGTAGGAATTCTAGTGTTATTTCAGTGTGGAATCCCTGTAATTTCTCCAGATATGGGAGCCATCCAACGCTATGAAGGATAGCACGATCCTGTTCTATAATATTGAGTATTGTGGGCTTGTTACAGACAGATCTTCCACCCATGACTGTTGTGTCTCAGAGACTGAATTCACACTTCTACATGCACTACTCATGACTTCGTAGATTTGGAAAAACACAACTAATGCATGCAAATACCTTGAAATTGTTAGAAAGAGTATAATTGAAATTATATTTATCTGTCATATTAGCAGCTTTTGGTGGATTTTTACGATTAGTTCACATGATTTCTCATAATGTACACATTTCGCCCCTCCAATGAGCGAAGGACATCCACACCCTTCGATCGTAGAAAAAGAGGAAAGGCATTGAGGATCATTAATGCAGGGGAATAATAACCAGAGAAACGTACATTTTCGTAGAAATCAATCAAATCAGCTGAAATCATAAGGAAGGTGGGGAAATGATGAAAAAGGAAAAAAACAGAGAAATAATTGTTATGAGAAAAATATTTTTGGTTTGATAGAAAGTTTTGATAGAAACATGATAGGTAAAGAGTGGTAACAGCTGCTAGGATTAAGTGATCAGGCATAATTAAATTAATTCATATGAAAATGTAGTTTTACCATGCATACTAGTTATTATAAAGATAACACTATTCAAATGATAAGTTCTCCTTTGGGAATGGGTTGGTAAAAATAATTGAATATAAAATGATTGGGTGTTATCATGAAACTCCAATGACACACATGGAGCCACTGCTACCAGCAAACATCCATACCCTCGATAGGGTTTTTTTTTAACCCAAAAATTAGACATAATCCTCTATTTATTATTTACATAGGTTAGTTGTTCTTATGGAGAGGCGACTGTGCTGGCATGTTAACTAGATAATAACAATGCCATTCACTAGGCTTTAACAAAGTAATTAAGTCGGCTCGTGATGATACCTCCTATCCTTCAGGAATTTTTTCTTTCCTATAAGGTCATTTCCCTGGTGTGGTGGCCATTATGGGAATTTTACTTGTTATCTCCTTATTATCATGGTAGGATGGCTCATGATGAGACTCTCTATCCTCTCTAAAATATGTTCATATTATTTTCATATCTCTATATTTTTTGAATCATAAATAGAGGGAGGCTCATTAACTCCTTAAGAGTTAGGGATGGTGTGAGGAGTGAAAACAAATGCCAATAAAATTTACATCCTCATTCCTAAGTCACCTTGCCCTAGAAGATCAGCCATTGATAGTGTAAATAGATAAACCAACATGGTATTAAGATAATGAATCCTTTATAATATGTCAAAAGAAAAAAATATCCAACAAGGCATTATATAGTTAAACCATATCAATGTCTCAAAATAAAGATACCCATCAAAGGTAAAAAAAATCATAATTGTTATTAGTATTGCTATTTTTATCCTTATTAGATGCACATTCCCCATTCAACAAGATGATTTCCATGAAAAAAAGTATGGGAAAATGGTTATATGGCAATAAAATTGGCAAAAGTTCATTTAGAAAGCTATCTATGACAAAAGTTCGGTTGTTCCTTTGATCTAACAATAGTTGTTCAATTGATTGAACAACAAAAAAACACAAAAGAAGAATTCGTTGTCCATTTTACTGAACTATAGGTTTTAACCCTATACAAAAATTATCTGCAAATGAATCTTAAAAACAAAAAATAAACAATAGCGAGAGAATAAAACATAAAACAGATGTATATAGAGATTTTCCCCTAGATCTCAAATCAGGACTACTAGCTTAATTTTTCACTATATTCCTTTTCTTGTTACAACACATATATATACATGCCAAAGCATTCATAAACCCCAATCCATTAACCCTAGATTAGAACATAACCGTAGTTCCCTTGATTGGATCTACAAAACACCAGGGGACGAAAACCATCATGCCCCAAAAACATGTGCAAACTCATTATGGAAAGAATATAACACATACCCAACATTCTCCCACTTGTTGCTTTTTTTCCGCAAGGGGGCATAGGAGAGGTTAGTCATTAGCCCACCTCTACAACAACCATTGTTTCTCTACACTAAGAGAAATTTTGAGTGTTCACAGACTTCGTCAATGCATCTGCAACATTATTCAAAGTGTCCACCTTTACCAGAAACACCCTTTTAGCCTCAACCATATCTCTCACAAAGTGATATTGAACATCAATGTGCTTTTTCTTTGAATGATAAGTAGGGTTCTTAGCCAACACAATTTCACTTTGGCTATGACAGTCTATCATTATAGGTCGCAACGCCAACCCCATAATTGAACACAATCTCTACAACCCAAATGATGCCTTGCTTGCATGAGTGGTTGCCATGTATTCTGCCTCTATATTTGAAAGAGTCACTACAGACTATATTTTACTCATTCAACTGAATGCACCTCCAAATAGGCTAAACACATACCCACTTGTAGATCTTCTTTGGTCCAAATCTCTAACCCATTCTGCATCAACAAAACCACGGATGTCCAAAACTCTATCCAATCCTAGTCTTCCCTGGTAGCACAAACCATAATCACTAGTGCCACGCAAATATCTGAAAACCCGCTTCACTGATGTCTAATGCTCCTTCCCTGGTTTTGACATAGACCTACTCAATACTCCCACTACATGTGCAATGTATGGTCTAGTACAAACCATTTCATACATCAGGCTACCCACTGCACTTGCATATGGAACATGAGACATATCCTCCTCTTCTTCTTATGTCTTGGGCTACTGTTCAGCAGATAGATTTACACATATACGAATAGGAACCTTCACCTATTTACTATCCTTCATGTTGAACCCATGCAATATTGTCTCGACATACTTCCTTTAGTTTTACCATAGCTTCTTCTTTTCCCGATCTCTCTTGATTTCCATGCCCAAAATATAGTTTGAAGCACCAACATCCTTCATGTTGAATTTGGAGAACAATTGGGTCTTCAAATCCTAGATAATTTCTTTATCATTTCCAATCAGCAACATCTCATCCACATACAAGACCAAATAAATAACATAGTCACCAATTAATTTAAAATAAGCACAGTGATTCTCTTTGCTTCTGGTGAAGCCAAGTCCCTATATATAGGTATCAAATTTCTTATACCACATCCTTGGTGACTGTTTTAACCGATATAGAGACCTTGTTAACATGCATACAAGTTCTTTCTTACCCTTCACCATAAAGCCTTCAAGTTGCTTCATGTAGATCTCCTCTTCCAGATCCCCATGAAGAAATTTTGTCTTCACATCCATCTTTTCTACTTCCAAATCAAATGCAACAACAATAGATAAAATTAATATAATACAAGTAACCTTGGAAAGAGGAGAAATAATATCACCAAGATCAATTCTCAACACCTGGGAATAACCTTTTTCTACCAACCGATATTTTTATTTCTCCACCTTGCCTTCTACATTCATCTTCTTCTTAAACACCCATTTTCTCCCGATGGGCTTCCTTCTAACCGAAAACTCCACCAGATCCCATGCCTCATTTTCGTGCAAGGATACAATTTCATCAACCATGGCCTCCTTCCAGAGCTTTCCATCCTCTGAATCTATTTCCTCCCTGATAGTTCCGGGATCATCATCAGTTATAGCTAAAGAAAAATTTGAACCGAAAGAAGATGGACTATACCTTTTTGGTTTTCTTCTTTCTTGAACTGATCTTCTCATAGTTAGACTTTGCGACTCTTTCTCTTCTGAATCTTCTTCTATTGTAGAGTCTGATTCATCCTCCTTCAGCCCAAAATCTATCTTCTTAGGTTCCTTTGTAGGACTTCATGTTTAACAACATCTTTCACCTCTCTAAACACCACATCTCGGATGTACACAACCTTCCTTGTTTCTAGGTTCCAAAGCTTGTAATATTTTAAACCATCCTTATACCCAATAAAGATGCACCTCTTAGATTTATTATCCAACTTGTTCCTTTTCTCCTTTGGAACATGTACATATGCATCACATCCAAATACCATCATATTTGAAAGAAAGGGTTTCTTACCAATCCATACCTCATCTGGAGTCTTATCCTCCAACTCTGATGAATGTGATCTGTTAACCAGGTAACATGTAGTCTCCACTTCTTCTACACAGAATTCCTGTCCTAACTCGGTAGCACTAAGCATGCTTCTTGCCTTTTCCATCAGTGTTCTATTCATTCTTTCTGCAACTCCATTTTGCTGAGGTGTGTATGGATTAGTCTTCGGTCATGATATACCACACTTCTTATAGATGTCTTCAAATTCCTTCTTGCGAAACTCTCCAACATTATCTGTCCTTGAAACCTTTATCTTCTTCTCTATTTGGTTTTCCACTAGAGCCTTAAATTATTTAAATCTGTCAAAAACTTCATATTTCTTCCTTAATAAATATATCCATGTATTCCTTGAGAAGTCATCTATGAATGAAACATAGTACATAGATTTTCCCAAGGATGGAACCAACACAGGTCCAAACACATCACTGTGCACAAGCTCTAATATCTTGTTTGCCCTCTTAGCACCGGAAGGAAAACTCACTCGATTTTGCTTCCCATATACACAATGTTCACATAAATAGAAATATAGAGAGCAATTAGATATACCTTCTACCATACCATTTCCATGCAATATACGAAGGCCCTTCTCTCTAATATGTCCAAGCCTTTGATGCCATAGCATGGTATTTTCTCTAGAGACTGCTAGGCTTTTCGCTCCACTTTCAGAAACCACAGAACTGTTGCACCCATCAATAACAATGCTACCCTGAAGATTGTATAGAGTTCAAATCCAAACTCCTCACATTAATACCATTTCTCCCCGAACCATATTGCAATTATCTTTCTCGAACACTGTTTTTACACCTACATCATCCATCTTTCTTACAAAAATTAGATTTTTGGCCAATGCAGGAATATGTAGAACACCCGGAAGTGTTCCAATCTGATGCAGGGGCATTAGGGATAGTAAAATACTTTGTATTTTCTTAGACATAGAGGGGTCTCATGTTTTCAAGTTCTCTTGTAATTATTAGTATTTTTTTTAATAAAAAGTGAGGAATTGTAAATTTTCTCTAATCATTAGAGAACATGAGAGAAATGATCAGTTGCTAATGTGAAGAGATAGGCAATTTCAGTTATTTTAGAGAATTAGGCTAAATTTAGGATTTTTGAGAATTTTAAGGGTTTGTCGAGATGTAAGGGACCTGAATCGATTTAGGTCATCACTGTGTATAAATGTAAGCCCGAAAGATAGTGTAGGGGTGGAGAGCTAGAGAGCTGTTTAGAGGGAGAGTCTTATTAAGCCTACGAGAAATTATGAAACAGGCCACTGTCATGAATATCTGGCCAAGACTGAGGGGCTTTTGCAACTGATGAAATTTGTATATATTATGAAGGAATTCATTCCCGAATGTATGTGACTGTGTGTTAAGTTTGACTTGCATTTTGGTGAATTGATCACTGAAAGGATTGATTCCTGTAGGGTTGTTAATCGCATGTCTTAGTTTATATATATGGCATGTTAGATGTGCTCTAAAATAAATCGAATTGTGAGCTCACTGTATGGCTAAGAGAGGATTTGATTCTTTTTCCTGAGTTATTTTATTGTGGAAGGATTTGGATTATTACTCCCTGTGTAAAGAACCAATTTTTGTTCTTTCGAGCTTCCTTGAGTCATATGTTTATATAAGTCGATGTATGAAATAATCACACACTAATATTGTATGAAGAGGTTCTGCTTAATTCAGAAATCCATACTGAATTTGGTAAAGACTTTGTGGAAGAGGTCGTTGAGTTCGATTCGAGTGATAGACATCGGTTTTGCCATGTCCACGATACCGTAATCAACGAAGAATGAAATCTTGGGTGAAGTGTGACAGAAGTTGATGATGTTGTGACCTCTTGGACGAGTGCGCAATGAGATCCCTGGTTGTTGAATGCGCATTTGAAACTCTGTTTGGATAGAGTCCGATTCAACACAGGCGGAAATTATAATCTACAATTAAGTATGTTGGTATGGCATCGATTCTCTAATTGTGTAAACAAAATCAAACTGTATTTTGATCGATTTGAAGCCATGACTGAATTGATAGAACAAACACAGGTGTGTTGACTGATGCGAGTAGAAATATGGAGAAACCGTGAACCAGAATGAATATCGCATTGATGAACCTATGAGAAAGACGAACGGAACCGTGAAGAAAAAAGACGGAACCGTAATTGGTGCATAGTAAAAACAGAGTTGAAAACCCAGCGGGTTCGCGCGATTCAAAAGTGGTAAGTTGATTTTGGGAAAAAAACGTGGTTCCATTAGTCGTTGGACGCGTGGAAAAGGTGGTAAAGCCAAAACAGCTTTTATCGTGTTTTTTTGGAGTTAAAACTCAATCGTAGGAAAAACGCAATATTCGTTGTGTCTGTCCGATTTCCAGCATTGGAAGATCTACGGTAGTCATATTTTCACGGCGTATGAAGGTTAGTGAGGTATGTATTATAGGTTGCTGTGGGACCCAATTACATTGCGGATTTGGTTTGATATGCATTAAGGTTGTGGGACCGAAAGGTCATATGAATGTATATTAGTGCTAGGTTTAAGTCCAAGGGAAAAGGATGTTATAGTGGCTTGAAAATAGTGGTTGAGCGTTGATTATATATATTGGCATGAGGTTTTAATTCCCAAGTCGAACCTTGGTAGGTCATAAGATCTTAAGGTTTCTTAACATTTGAATTGGTGTCGGAATATCCATTGAGATATATATATTGTTTGACGCTGAAGCGAACCCTGTAGGGATGAAATTGTGTATGAGGTGAGCTTGGCATATAATATGTTGGGTTTTATAAAATTATTTCAGATAGGAAATAAGCAATAATTTCAACTTTGGAGTTAAGCCAAATTATTGTTGAATATCAAGATGCATGAAATGGGTTTTAATATGGGTTAGTTGTAATGGTTGAATATTAACTCGACATATTATAAGAAGGGTCTCGACTATGGTTTTATAATCATACATGAAATGAAAAAAAGTCTTCATTGAAGACTTAGGTTGTAAGCTTCTGCCAAAGTTGTGAAACTGCCAGATTTAAAATTAATTGGGCTAGCACTAAAAGGGTAGTCTTTGATGCACATTAGAAAAAATAATGTGGGTGAAAAAATGAAAGTGAATGATATACACAGCGTTGAGAGGGTAGCCCGGGGATCAAGTGGTATCAGAGCAGAATACTTCTTTTGGAATTTAATTTTGGAATACATGCTTGATAAGAGCAGTGAGGAAAAGTTGAAGTTTTAATCTGTTTAACGGTGATTACAGAGTGATTAGATATGCAGTGAGGTGATTGCAGACTTACAAAGTCTGAATGGGAAGACAAAGTGTTTTGAAGAGTACAACATATAGAGATGCAGTACATGTGGTGAGAGAAGAAGGAAGATTAGATTCTAAGATCTGATATGCAGTAAATTACACAGAATTACAGTGAACAGGATTTGCAGAGATAAGTGAAGAACAAGACCATGCCGGGATCTTGCAGGTAAACTAATTTTAAATCTGATTTTAGATTTATGATTTCAGAGTTATGGTTTTAGAAATGTGAAGACAGAGTTTTGAAGGTGATGGAAGTGAACCTAATATTCAGCTAAAGGTTGAATAGGGAGAACAATTGTAGTGTTTTCAAGAGAAGGTGAGTTGATGAGTAGTGTTTAAATCTGGTTTGAAGAATTGTTTGCAAAACTCAGATTGCAGGCAATTGAAGAAATCTCAGCAAGGCAGATCAAAGCTTTGATAGAAGTGATGAAAGAGTCCAGCAGAGGATTCTGAAGTGAAGAAGAGAGTGTGGCAGAACCTAGAGAATTCCCAACAAAGGTTGGATGAAAGAAGAACAGATGTGTTCTTGAAAAGTTGCAAAGTGAACCCTAGAGAGAGCTGGAGAGAGTGCTAAGAAGGTTCTAGAAGATAGGGGACCAGTACTTGCCAAAAGCCGGATCCAGAGGAAAGCATTGGTCAGGTAAGAAGCAGCAGGAGAGCTTGTTGTTGCAGAGGCTTAGTGTAGCTAATAAGTGAGGAACTCATGAAGGAGAAGATGACTACTGGTAATCATAGCAGAGATTGCAGAGGTTTTGAGAGAGGCTACAACAAAAAGGAGAAATCAGATGCCAAGGAAAATGGCATGAGGCAGAAATTAACTAATGCAGAGTATTGGAAAGAGATCGCTCAGATCGGTAAGCAGTTTTATAAACTAAAGAGGATGATAGAGGAAAACTAGAGAGTTGGTTGGCTCATGAAGAAGAGTGTGAAATGGCAGCCATTACAGTTGAGGTTGAGGCAAAATGAGATTGCCTTATTGAGAGAAGAACTCAGAGTTCTTGAGTCAAGGATGGAATTTGAAGATTCCACATGCAAATCGATTGAAGGGGAAATGCTTGAGAAAGAAATCAAGACTGAAAAGTCTTGTGGTTTTGAAACTAAAGAGTTGTGTATTTTTTCAGGTACACCACAAGGAGATGAGAAAGCTTTAAGGTTTGCTGAGGAGGAGAAATTGAATCTGAAATCTGTTTAGATCAATGCTGAGATAGTAAGATATCAGAAAGAAGACATGAAGATAGAGGCGTCTAATGAGGATATTCAACAGAATGTTGAAGCATAGAGGGAAGGACTAGCAGATGATTGGTC
Organism: Pinus albicaulis; assembly: GCA_034641835.2. Taxonomy (NCBI): domain Eukaryota; kingdom Viridiplantae; phylum Streptophyta; class Pinopsida; order Pinales; family Pinaceae; genus Pinus; species Pinus albicaulis. The sequence goes on from JAXQQM020080013.1 coordinate 63,333, forward strand.
AAGAACAAGAAGAGGTATAAGAGGTTGTGCAAGGTTCCCATAATATACTCCAATTGAAGTTTTTGAATTGTATAGAAGGTTGGATTTTTAGAGGAGAGAATTAGAGAAACAAAGAACTTACACACAAGAGAATTTGCTGAAGAAGCAAGGCATAGGAATTTTCATGAATGACAATCAAAGAATAGAGGATAAGAAAATGATTCAACAAAATGAAGGAGTTAATTTTGGTGAATCACAACAGAAGAGCATTCATGAAGCAGAGGATGGAGAGAAGGAGAGGCTAGCTGACAGTCTCATGAGAAAATCAACATATTGATGTGCTGATAGAGGATTCAGAAGGAGGTTTTGAACAACATACTGATGTGTTTTCGGAGGAGAAAAAGGTATTAAGACCTTGGAAATTTACTGTTGATGATTCATGTGTTGATCATGCAAGCAGAGAGGAAGAACAACAAATGGAAGTTGTCAGAGAATTGAATGAAGGGGAAACTATGTTGGCTGAAAGCATAGGGAAAGATCATCATTTTAAGTGGAGATAACTCCGGCAGCTAAGGAGAAAGATAATGGAGATTTTCTGAGTCTTGAAAAGGGCTGAGAACTAGAGAGAGAAGAATTGGTGACTAGGTCATCAATTGAGACCATTGGGTCTTTTGATTTTAATGATGACAATTTGATTGTGCTTACAGGTGAGGCAGAAGGAAATCCACCATTTGGAATTGCCTTGAGAGAATAAAAATTGTTGTAGAAGAAGGAAGATGAAACAGTCATACAAAAAATTGTCACTGTTGGTGACAGATAAAAATTGGCTTATATGGTGGGTCAAGAGCAGACTGTGGGGCAGATTATTAAAACTAACATAGTGATGAAGGATCAGAATTCCATTACGATATAAGATGAGAATGCAGTGGTTGAAGAACTTGGTTTGATTGCTAGAATCAATCAAGATGATGAAAGGAAATTGCTGAAGATTGCCCAAGAAGAAGGAAAAGATGTTGACACTGAATTATAGCATGCTAAGGATGTGAAACAAGAACATAAGAGATGGCTGAATTGTTTGCTGGGAGAAATTATGTAAGAGGAAGAGATTGCAGACACTAGAATGATATTTCCCAAAGCTGTGAAGGAAAGAGAAGCAGATACTAGTTTGCAGAATTTAATTATGGTTACTAGTATGTAAAGAAAATTAAATGAGTAGGTTACTGCAGGTGAAAATCTAATAGATGATTTTTTTTCTAAGAGTGAATTTGTAGATGATGAGCAAAAGCATGTTGCAGAGGGAGATGAAGTTTGGGAGGAAGTGACACCCATGGTGGCACCTAGAGCAACATGGGTAGTGACATTTGCAAGAGTAAAAATAATGTTAGCCACAATCAGTGAAGAAACATTGACAGCAGCAACAAAATTTTTGAAGACAGTAACAGTAGCAGTATTGACAAAAAGAACATTTGAAGGCAACAGTGGATAGAAGAATTCCCAGTTAGAAGATAAGCTGGACATGGAGATTGAAAACATCAGAAGACTGATGATGAAGGTGTCTCGGAAGCAACAGACAATAGCCAGAAAGTAGAAGGGTCTTAGCAAAGGAAAGACAAGAAGAGGTTGTGAAAGTAGAAATGGAGGTAAATTACAGAACAGGATATGGAGACCCGGAGAAATGCAGATAAAGGATGATGCAGCTATTGGGCAGCAGCAAAACACAGTATGGGATCCAGGAGGTAGAGATTAAAGATACATGATCAGGAGATCATGAACAAATTGAACCTTGGTAGTCTGATGCAGGGGCATTAGGCACAATAAAATACTTTGTATTTTCTTAGACATAGAGGGGTCTCATGTTTTTAAGTTCACTTGTAATTATTAGTATTTTTTTAAATAAAAAGTGAGGAATTGTAAATGTTCTCTAATCATTAGAGAACATGAGAGAAATTATCAGTTGTGAATGTGAAGTGATAGGCAGTTTCAGTTATTTTAGAGAATTAGGCTAAATTTAGGATTTTTGAGAATTTCAAGGGTTTTTCGAGCTGTAAGGGACCTGAATCAATTCAGGTCATTACTGTGTATAAATTTAAGCCTGAAATATAGTGTGGGGGTGGAGAGCTAGAGAGCTATTCAGAGGCAGAGTCTTATTAAGCCTACGGGAATTGTGAAACAGGCCACTGTCATGAATATCTGGCCAAGACCGAGGGGCTTTTGTGGCTGATGACATTTGTATATATTATGAAGGAATTCGTTCCTAAATGTATGTGACTGTGTGTTAAGTTTGACTTGAATTTTGGTGAATCGATCACTGAAAGGATCAATTCCTATAGGGCTATTAATCACATGTCTCAGTTTATATTTATGGAAAGTTAGATGTGCTCTGAAATAGATCGAATTGTGAACTCACAGTATGGCTAAGAGAGGATTTGATTCTTTTTCCTGAGTTATTGTATTGTGGAAGAATTTGGATTATTACTCCCTGTGTAAAGAACCAATTTTTGTTCTTTCGAGCTTCCTTGATTCATATGTTTATATAAGTCGTTGTATGAACTAATCGCACACTAATAATATATGAAGAGCTTCTGGTTAATTCAAAAATTTGTTCTGAATTTGGTAAATACTCTATGCAAGAGGTCATTGAGTTCAATTCGGGTGATAAACATCGGTTTTGCCAAGTCCACGATACCATAATCAATGGAGAATGAAATCTTGGGTGAAGTGTGACAGAAGTCGATGATGTTGTGACCTCTTGGATGAGGGCGCAATGAGATCCCTATTTGTTGAATGCGCATTTGAAACTCTGTTTGGATAGAGTCCGATTCAACATAGGCGGAAATTGTAATCTTTAATTGAGTATGTTGGTATGGCATCGATTCTCTAATTGTGTAAACAAAATTGAACTGTATGTTGATCGATTTGAATCCATGAATGGATCGATAGAACAGACACAAGTGTGTTGACTGATGCGAGTAGAACTGTGGAAAAACCATGAACCAGAATGAATATCACATTGTTGAACCTGTGAGAAAGAGGAATGGAACTGTGAAGGAAAGAGGCAGAACCGTAATTAGTGCATAGTAAAAATGGAGTTGAAAACCCAGTGGGTTCGCGCGATTCAAAAGTGATAAGTTGATTTTGGGAAAACAAATGTGATTCCATCAGTCGTTGGACGCATGGAAAAGGTGGTAAAGCCAAAACAACTTTTATCGTGTCTTTTTGGAGAGTTAAAACTTGGTCGTGGGAAAAATGCAATATTCATCGTGTCCGTTCGATTATCAGCATTGGAAGATCTATGGTAGTCATGTTTGCACGACGTACGAAGGCTAGTGAGGTATGTATTATAGGTTGTTGTGGGACCCAATTACATTGTAGATTTGGTTTGATATGCATTAAGGTTGTGGGACCGAAAGGTCATATGAATGTATATTAGTGATAGGTTTAAGTCCAAGGGCAAAGGATGTTATGGTGGCTTGACAATAGGGTTTGAGCATTGATTATATATATTGGCACGAGGTTTTAATTCCCAAGTTGAACCTTGGTAGGTAATAAGATATTAAGGTTTCTTAACATTTGAATTGGGGTCGGAATATCCATTGAGATATATATATTGTTTGAAAGTGAAGCGAACCTTGTAGGGATTAAATTGTGTACGGGGTGAGCTTGGCATATAATATTTTGGGTTTTATAAAATTAATTTGGATAGGAAATAAGCAATAATTTGGAATTTCGAGTTAAGCTGAATTATTGTTGAATATCAAGATGCGTGAAATGGGTTCTAATATGGGTTAGTTGTAATTGTTGTATATTAACTCGACATATTATAAGAAGGGTCTCGAATATGGTTTTATAATCATACATGAAATGAAAAGAAGTCTTCATTGAAGACTTAGGTTGCAAGCTTCTGCCAAAGTGGAAAAACTACCAGATCTAAAATTAATTGGGCTAGCACTAAAAGGACAGTCTTTGATGCAAATTAGAAAAAAGATTGTGGGTGAAAAAATGAAAGTGAATGATATACATAGCGTTGAGAGGGTAGCCCAGGCATCATAGCCCTTCCACCTTGCAATTTCAGCTTGACATTTCCACGTCCGACAATTTTTTCCTTCCTACCATCCCCTAAGAAGACATCACCACCATCATACTTCTCATACTTGCAGAACCACTCCCTATGGGGAGTGAAGTGAAAGGATGCACCTGCGTCAATCAACCATGACTCATGATATACATGTGTATTTTCAGAAGAAGCCAAACACACATCCCCGCCTTCATCCGAGGTCGTTTTTGCCTCTACAGAAGGAGCATCATCAAATCCATTTTCTTTATTAGGAGCTTTAGATCTATAGTCCTTTTTTTAGTGCCCTTCCTTTCTACATTTTTAGCACACCTTTACAAAATTTCCTCAAGATTTAGATCACCCTATAGATTTATATCTCTCACTCAAAACCTTATTCTTGTTTCTTTTCAGGGACCTTCCTCGTACAGATAAGGCATATCCATTGTAAGCCTCCATGTTTCTCCGTCTCATTTCCTTTGACTGCAAGGCTCAGACAATTCCATCAAAATTGAAGGTATTTATATTGTTATCTATTGCAATAACCAGATTGTCCCACTAATGTGGTAGATAACAAAACAAATTGATGCATTTATCTTCATATGATATTTTAATATCAACAGATAAAAATTGACTTACCATAGTATTGAAGGAATTCAGATGCTCTATCACTGAGTCTCCATCCTTCATCCCCAGGTTATACAAATTTTTCCTCAAGATCAATTTATTCACCAGAGACTTAGATTGGTACAAAGTCCCTAACTTGCCCCATAAAGTATTCGTCGTAGCTTCCCCAGATACATTCAACAATACTCAATCTAAGACACACAATCGTATTGTGATTTTTTCCTTCTGATCCAACTTATTCTAGTATTCATCTTACATTGTCATTTTTTTAGTACCCAGAGCTACCGCGATCCACTGATCTTTATCCACCAAAAGATATTCCATATTGAGCTTCCACAGCTCAAAAATCTGACCATTAAGTTTATCTATCTCTATATTTCCACTTCTCACCATCTTATTTAACCACAAGCATCGATCTGATAGATCTCCCACTAAACAGGGTGTACCATAGGCCCAAGAAAAAAACCCCTCCGCAGCAAAGGCATACCCTTGAAGTCAAAACAACTTTGATACGAAATGTAGGTTTAAACCCTAGACAAAAATTATCTGCAAACGAATCTTAAAAGTAGAAAATAAATAATAGCAAGAGAATAAAACATAAAAAAAATATACAAAGAGATTTTTCCCTGGATCCCAAATCGGGACTATGAACTTGATTTTCATTATATTCCTTTTAGTGTTACAACGCATATATATACATGTCAAAGAATTCATAAACCCTAATACATTAACCCTGGGTTATAACATAAGTGTAGTTCCCTTGACCAGATCTAAAAAATATCAGGGGTCAAAAAACATCATGCCCCAAAGCCATGTGCAAGCCCATGCAAAAAACCATGGGCGGGTCCACCCACCGAAAAACAGGGTCCAAATTTTTTTTCCTGTGGCCCTGCCCTGCCCCCCTTCTAACCCCCCTGTTGTGCCTGGTGCAACATACATGGGGGTGTATCACCCCCCGCGCATGCAACTAATCATGGAAATAATATAACACATACCCAACAGGATCCAAGTTCAACTTCTGATGCTTGTACCTCTTCAATCAACTCAACTTCTTGTACAAATTATAGCTCTTCAATCTCAACTTCTTAAGAAAAATATTGAGGTTATTCAAGTACATAAATGAGTAGAATTTTGGGTGAGGATGATGCTCTTTCAACTCTCCTTCTTCTGGTCCTAATCTCAGGACCTGAACCCAACAACTTCCCTTCACCTTTTTGCAACTTTAACCTTGTCACCATCACAAATTTGTAACCATTAACTTGCACAAAACTTCAAGCAACTATCAAGAAAATAACCTTAGCAACCTTGTGGTCTAATACCAACTTGATCCTTATTTGAATGTTATTTTTGTTCTACTAATTTCTATTTCAGATATAAAACTTATTTATTGATCTTATGCTTGATGTGCAGGTTCCCTTGTTTCCTATGTGTGTCAAAGAGGTAATTAAAACTGAATATTATGAGTGTATTTGAAATAATAAAGCATGAATTTAAATGGCTAAACAACAACAACATAAACAAAAACAAATCATAATAACTGATCCATTAAAATAGAGTTTTTATGAAGGAGTTCAGCCCTCCTAGGCTACATCTCCTTGGTCCAACTCCACAATTTGGGCCTCTGTATTACCTAAATTGTGCTCAAAATGTTGTTTACATGAATCAAATGATCTTGGAGCTTGTTACAATGAGTTTAAAATGTCAAAATATATTGTAAATGACTATTTAGTACTCAATTTGGTTACGAGATGCTCTAGGCATGGCCTTCCCTCCTGGTGGCCCTAAGCTTCAAAATTATTCAAGGCAACAAAAACCTATGTAAATGAGCTCCTATACCTATGAAACATGTTCCAATGGCTCCAAAACATCAAAATATACTAAGAATGACTCTTCTTGAGCTCAATTTTGTCAAACATTTCCTCAGTTATGGAAAAACCAAATTTTCAATTTTACCTGCAAACCCGGAGAACTCAAGTTAAGTACAACTAAATATAGAGTTTTCCAATGAAAATGGTGCTTTTCCAAATCCATAGTGAACCTAAATGCATCATTAAATTAATGATAATCTCATTTTAGTGGTGCTTAATCCTACATAGTTAGCGTTAATCGTGCTTAGGGTCAAGCCCTCCGCATTGGTCACAGGGTAGTGGTCATATGGAGAGGGGTTGGCCCGCGGGCTGGCCCCTCCATTCCTGTTGTTGGAGCTTTAAGCACATATTCCCATTGGGCTAAAATTGAATAAGATTCCGTGAAGGCTGACTGGGCTTCCATGTCATCAGCCTATACCTGTTCTACAATTTTTTTAATAAAGGTTTCCTTGTTATGAACAAGGATCAACAAACCATAACACCTTCATCTGAACTCGGTTTTCAACGAAACTAGTTGCACTGGATTCCTTGTGACGGAATGGTCGTTTTCATTCTGGTTTCATTCAATAATGAGAGCTTTCATTTTTGAGCTAAAATACTGAGTTTCTCATCATTCCTCCCCACTACAAGCATTTTGGACCGCAAAATCTCTTTGATTACTGATTATATGGATGAGGGTATTGTTCTATGACTCTTCCACTCTCTATCCATTGAAATTTTCCCAATTTCATCATTTCGAGATTTTAACAAAAAGTCAACTTTTTCCTTGATTATTGTGACCTTCTCTTCCTATCTTTGATATTGTCATGGTGCAATATTTCTGAATTTTCATAAAAAAAATCTATTCGTGGAAGGAATATAACACGAAAAATGGTTTTTCAGTTAATTGAACAACAATTGTTCAATTGATTGAACAAAAAAAACAAAAAAAAGAAGAATCCATTGTTCATTTGACTAAACATCAGTTGTTGAGTTGATTGAACATCAACTATTCAATCGATTAAATAGAAAAAAACACACAAAAGAAAAATCCATTGTTCAATTAATAGAAAAACGAATTTTCATTCGATTGAATAGTATTTGTACAATTGATTGAACAGGAAAAACAAAAAAAAGAAAAATCTGATGTTCATTTGATCAAACAACAACTATTCAGTTGATTGATAACCATATTCAAAACTCAAGGTAATATGGTTTTCCAGCAGGGAGGTGGATGAAACGCTCACGGACATCTCTTCAGAAACCCTAGCCCGTCGGTGCCACTGTTCTGTCGTATTGGCCTGCTCCCAGCCAGCCCGCGCGGTCTGATCACTGCCTATGGCTTCCAGCTCGGGGGGGGAAGGCCAGCCCCCCCTTGTCAACAATGATGGCACCCACATTAGCTCGGTGCAAAGCAACGAAACTGCCAACAAAAGCCAGGAAATGTCGCTTCCTAAAGCGCCGACCACGCAAACTCAGCAAGAGGCGGAGGTGCCCAAGTCCTCTACCTGCAAACCCATCGCTACAGAAAGACCCAAGATTGAACTGCCCAGCCATCGGATAAACACTGGAATCCAGTACATGAGAGACCACGATCTCATTAGCAAATTTATCGGCTTCTGGCCGACTGAGAAAGCCCTGTATGGCTGGGTTTCTTCCAAATGGAAGCCCAAAGGGCAAGTTACGCTACAACTTGGACCAAAGGGATTCTTCACAACGATCTTCAACTTCATCGAAGACAGAAACAAAGTAATGGATGGAGGGCCTTACTTTTTCAACTCTGCTGGGTTATATCTTCAGAACTGGGTAGAAAGATTCAACCCAGACAAAGAAAACTTCAATTGGGCACCTGTCTGGATACGCCTATACTCGCTACCCCTAGAGTATTGGGACGAAGAATCACTCCAAGCAATTGGTAAAGGCCTCGGGGAGTTCATCAAGATCGCAGAAGAAACAAAGCTTCACCGATACACTTCATATGCTCGCATCTGCGTCCAAATGCATCTGGACAAGCCCCTACCGGATGCTGTAAGTATTTACCATGATGATTTTGAATGGATTCAGCCATTAGACTATGAGCATGTCCCTTTTAGATGCAGAAGATGCCATGCACTGGGACATCTTTTCAGAGATTTCCCCCTCACCACACAGGCTCAGGAAAAAGAGGCGGAGGCAGCACCGGAAGCTGATGGTTTCACCAGAGTCACCTAGCGAAGAAGGCATGGCAAGAAACCTTCCACGACAGGTAAGAAACCCTCTCCATCTTCCACTATTCCTTCCACCAGTAATAGCTTTGCTGCTCTCTCCAACCCTGATCTTGCCTCTGAGATCTATCCTAGCCAGGTTATAGCCCCCTCTCATCCTTCGGATATTCCAAAGCCATTAGCCAAACCCAACCCCGTGCAAACCCCAGACCAAAATATTCCTTCAGAAACTAACCCAGACAGCCGCTCTGATGGGATCAAGCTCCTACCCTGGCATCCTGCCACAATGGAAGTTGATAACCCTAATACCCAACCTGTTGTCTCTAATGAAGCTCTGATCAGCGGAAGTCAAGAGACTTTCATGGAAGAGGATTCTGAAGGCCTAGACCTAGGCGAACTTGACATATCAGAGCTTGAGGAAGCTTATAAAAACCATAATTTTGACACCATCAACCCTCATCAAATTTATAAATTAGAAAAGGTCTTCTCAAGCGCCCATCAGCAAAAGAAGCTCGACATCCAACCTGGCAGCCATTGGGACAGCCTCAAAATCACAAGAGAATCAAGAAAAAGAGGGCAAAAGCCGAACTGGCAGCGTACCATCACCATAGGGCAAATATTGGTCGACTCAAGCCGATATCCTAAGCTTACAAGATTCTTCAAACCTCTGTCAAACAGTTCCACATGAAGTTAATCTCATGGAACATTAGAGGGCTCAACAGCCCTGGAAAGCACAAAATTCTCAAAAATATGATACAGAAAGAAAGACCAAATATACTCTTTCTTCAAGAAACAAAATGCAGCAGTGAAACTCTAGGAACAATCCTGACCAAGGCTTGGCCTAGTTGTAGCTCAGCAGCAGTGGATGCCTCCGGTTCTTCAGGAGGCCTCGCCATAGTCTGGGACACTCTGTCCATAGATCTCCCAGACTTTCATGCGGCGCACCATCTTATACAAGCAACTTTCCACCCCATTGGATCCAACATTCACGGGCATCTATCCAACGTTTACTTCCCACAGGACCAGGCAAGGAAAATATTTCTTCTTCATACCATGGCGAATTTAAATTCAAACAGAACTTACCCCCTATGGATTGTTGCAGGGGACTTCAATATGATCACTAAGATGGGAGAAAGAACAGGGGGAAGACTCAGAGCAGACCAGGACAGTGCTCACTTCAGAGAATTCATAGCCAACAGTTGGCTAATAGACATTCCCTTCTCAAATGGCACGTTCACTTGGAACAATAAGAGAACTGGCACTCAACAGATCGCTTCAAAGTTAGATCGTTTCCTCATTTTTGACAACGCCATCCACATAGGGGGGGACCTATCGGCTTCAATCCTTCCGCAGACAGGGTCGAACCATTGGCCCATTATGCTCCATTGGAAAAATGTTGGCCTTCAATACAAAAAGCCATTCAAATTTGAAGCATTTTGGCTCACTCACTCCTCATTCAGAGATGTTGTCACTCATGCCTGGCAGAGCTTCACACCACCCCCTGGCTCGAAAATGTACCAATTTCAACAAAAACTCAAGCATCTCAAAGTAGTCATCAAGAACTGGAACGTATCCGTCTTTGGAAACATCTTTCAAGAAATCAAAATCCTCGAAAGAAACATGGAAGAAACTCAGCAAAATATCATAAGTGGAGGAAGAACTGAAGAGCTCGCTACTTAGGAACAAGATCTACACAAGCAACTAGAGGAGAGACGTAAGCAAGAAGAACTCCTGTGGCAGAAAAAATCTAGAATAACTTGGTTAAAGGAAGGGGAGAAGAACACAAAAATTTTCCACAGATCAACAATACAAAGAAGAATGCAAAACCGCATCCCTCATATAACCACTCAACAAGGAGCAAAAGTGGAACAACAAGAGGAGATGGAACAAGTTCTTCTGGACCATTTTCAAAGCATACAGCAGGAAGACCATACAGTAGACAGACAACCGGCTATAGACCAAATCTCACAACACATTCCCAAGTTAGTCACTGATGAGCACAACAAGATGTTACTCCGCCCGGTCACTCTTCAAGAAGTCGAATCTGCAGTGACTCAAATGAAGGACGGCAAGGCGCCCGGACCCGATGGCTTCACCTCTAATTTTTTCCACAATTTCTGGGATCTTATTAAGGCAGAAGTCTGGTAGCTAGTGGAAGAATCCAGAGCTGCTCACTGGCTCCTCCCCTCCTTAAATTCCACATTCATAGCCCTGGTACCGAAAGAAAAACAGCCTAGCACTCCGGAAAAGTTCAGGCCTATTGCCCTCTGCAACGTGATCTATAAAATCATTTCCAAGGTCATCGCCAACAGACTAAAGCCTCTACTCCCTCTCCTCATATCACCAGAGCAAACTGGTTATGTAGAAGGATGGAAAATCATGGACGGCATCATCCTCACGCATGAAATTATTCATTCTCTCAAAACTTTCAAAAAGCCAGGTATGCTCCTCAAAATTGATTTATCAAAAGCATTCAATAAACTAAGCTGGCATTATATTCAAAGCATCCTTTTAGCTTTTGGATTTGACCAAATGTGGATAAGATGGGTTTTGTCCCTCATCACTACACCCTTGTACTCCATTCTTGTCAATGGCATCCCTTCTATGCCGTTCAAACCTTCAAGGGGCATTAGACAAGGCGACCCCCTTTCACCCTTCATCTTTTTCCTCATGTCTGAAGGTCTCAGCAAGCTCATACATCATGCTGTCCTCACTAACCATCTGCGTGGTCTCTCCCTTCATGGCTCTCTCACCACTCATCAACAATTTGTTGATAACAATATGCTATTTGGTTTCCCTTCAGTCCAGGAAGCAAGATCTTTCAAAAAAATCCTTAACCTCTTCTCCAAGGCCTCTGGTATGACTGTCAATGTCTCCAAATCCCAGCTTTTCTTTTTTAACACCCCTCCTCTAATCCAATCCAGCATAACCCGAATTCTGAGCTTCACTCCCGCCCAACTCCCCTCCAAGTACTTAGGTGCCCCTCTTATTGCCACTGCTATCAAGCACTCCACTTGGAATCATCTATTGGAAAAACTGGAAACCCGGCTCTCCTCCTGGACTTATAGAGCGCTCAATATATCCAGTAGACTCATCCTCATCAAAGCGGTTCTGCAATCCATACCTCTATATCTCTTTTCTGTGCTTGCAGCTCCAAAGTGGGTACTCAATCAAATTAAAAATCTGCAACGACGATTCCTCTGGGGCTCTTCAGACCAAAAACAAAAGTGGGCCCTAGTCAACTGGAGCACTGTTTGCTCTCCCAAAGCAGCTGGAGTTCTGGGGCTCAGAAATTCCATACACAGCAACGAAGTCATGGGGGCAAGACTTTGGTGGAACTGGCTCTCAAATCCTTGGAAACCATGGGCTAAAATATGGACAGCTAAATATGCTAATAACAGGCCGCCTGAAGACCTGGTCAGGCTTCACCCTGGAGAAGTTGGCTCACTCATATGGAATGCCACCAAACAGCACTTCGCTCTCATACAGCAGCACAGCTTCTGGGAAATAAGAAATGGGCACACAGCCAGATTCTGGACAGACTCCTGGCAGCAACATCCTCAATTTATTGAAATTATCAGTCTCTCCAACAATGGCTGCCGCAACCCTCTGGAAGAAATCAAAGTTAATCAGAGCTGGACTCACACTGCCATCAATTATTTCAGGCAATGGAAGCACCCCACCTCAATCCTGCCCAATGCTCATAGTAACACTCAGGAAGCTCTCCAACAAGAACTGCAACGAAGGAAAATAAGGTACTCAGAGGAACCAGACGTTCTTCGTTGGGGATACTCTCCCAAAGGTATGTTCACTACGAAGGAAGCCTTCTCTCTAATGTATCCTATCCAGCTTCCGAAAGACAGGCTTTGGCAATTTGTCTGGGCTCCAGGTACTTGGCCTAAAATCTCCACCTTTCTCTGGTTACTTAATCACAAAAGGATCCTTACCTGGGACAACTTGCTCAAGTGTGGCTTCAGCGGCCCCTCTCAATGCCCGAATTGCAAGCAGGATGTGGAAACAACACAACACCTCATGTTGACTTGCCATCCTGCTCATCAACTCTGGGAAAAAATATGCTTCAGAAGTCAATGCAGCAAGCCAAAAGGGGACCTAGTCACCATTATGCGCCTCTGGCCCCAACGTCCTTATAATAGTCCCATTCTTAACTATCTCTGGCAGTTGATCCCAGGCTTCCTCTTCTGGACTCTTTGGAAGGAGCGAAACAGAAGGATCTTCAAACATCAAACAACTCCTTTGGACATCATTTGGGACAACTTCAGCAAAAATCTCCAAGAGACCCTCGCCCTGCACCCATGGCAGGAGGAGGATCTCCCCAAGCATTCGAAGGAAGCAGCAATATGGCAAAATTGGCAGCTAAGGATAGCGATCACGCCTAACACCTCCAAGAAAAAGACGCCAGGCATCCCAATCCCTTGGACACCTCCTCCTCCAGGCATCTACAAACTAAACTTTGATGGTGCCTCCAAGGGGAATCCAGGCCCAGCAGGCTTTGGCGGCATCCTCAGAAACTCTCAAGGGAACACTCTTGCTATTTACTATGGCTCGGTAGGCTGGGACACTAACAACTCGGCGGAACTGGAAGGGCTCTGGCAAGGACTTATCCTTTCACACCTGTACAATATTTCGCCTATCATAGTAGAGGGAGATTCTCAAATCCTCATCGCCATAGCTACTCAACTTCTTCAAGGCACCAGAACCACTAAAGTTGCCACTAGTTGGAGAATGGCCTCACGTCTCGACAATCTCAGCAGATGGTTGGACAACAATCAAGCCATATCCTTTGTTCACACCAAAAGAGAAGGTAATAAGGTTGCAGACCTCCTAGCCAATCTAGGAGTCGAAAGCACAGACTCTCTCAATCATGGCCCTCTTCATACTATTCATGACAGGGACACACTTTAGAATTGCATCAAACTGGTGCAAAATGATCAAAATTCACCGGATGCGGTTGGTCATTAGACACATGGGAACCATTGGCCCCGGCCATTTCCCAATGCACACAGCACGTGGTGGCCACATGGCCCTCCACAGCGCCATAAACACTGCATTCATTCCGCCTTCAGACAGCATTAACTCTCCTCCACGTCAGCATTACATACGCCTTTGTCCGCCTGGTTCATGCATTATGGATGCCAGTTCTTGGTCCGACGAGCTCACCGTCTTTCTACATAGTTGTATGGTCCCCTTGGGCGGTGCGTGCCCTGCCCACTGTGCTAATCCAAGCGCTCGCACAGTCATAGGTAGGCGTTGTTCACTCTACAGTTGTATTGAATTTGCACCGGATGCGCACTTCTCCAACAACGATTTCTGCCCTGGTGCTTCCACTGCTCCTCAGCAAACTTCCAGCACGACTGCTGATCTGACTCTTACTGTTGCGCCTCAGCTCATTCTAGGTTCTTTCACTGCATCGGCTCCTCTCCAGACTCACGAGCCTCTCGAAACAGTGCCCCTCGGCTCCGCCATGCCTCGACTCAGGCAGCGCATGACAGCCCAGCATGGAGGCACTCGAGGAAGCTCGGTCGGGGAACGCCCTTCTTCCAGCAGACAATTCTCTGAATTTCATTCCGTTTCTGACCATGGTTGTCCTCCGACCTCCCTTCCACCTGAAGCCCCCCATCACTTCTCCACCCCCTCCCCTCAGCCTGCTAGCAGCCATTTCATTCGCTAAACCACGCAGAGAGCGGAGTTGAGGTTTGATAGTTCTTTCAATCGCCCTTCTATCACAGCATTTATCACTATAACTCTACGTGAGGATGCCACCCTTAGCCCTCATACCTGGACTACTTCCTCTCCTACTCATCTCGACCCTCCTCCCACCTCTGTCGAACATCGGTCCACTTCAGCTTCTACGCCTCAAGAGGACTTACCCGAGCCCGCTGGCTTAGCCAATCCCCCCACTGGTCTCTCTTCATTGCAGGTGGACGTTGATGTTGAACAGGGCGCTGAAGCCCACAACAAGAATACTGAAGCGGAGGATCCTGAAGACGATTTCAGTTGCACAATAGTGGAGGAACAGCCATCTCCTGCCAATTCCAACTGACTCAACAATGACATGGCACAGTATGGTCTTTGAACTTGTCTATTTTTTTAGCGATGCTGGTTTTCTACAATACATTACAGCTTACTGGTTTTCGTTAATGATAGTGCTAGCTTTTTGTTACTGTCTCATTACAATTATAACTACTCCACCAGTTTCCTTACACAAAGGCGGTGAGAATGCTATTATAGAGCTGGTTTCCCTATATGGGCAGCTCAGTTTCAGAATTATGCTTGACTTTCAGGCCCAGTTTCAGGCTAGTGCAGCTGAACAGAGGCAGTTTTGTACCATTATATTTACATAAATAGAATTAGCTCAATTTAGAACACCGGTTTCCCTACACAAGGGCGGTGAGACTGTTATTATATAGCTAGTTTCCCTATATGGGCAGCTCAGTTTCAGAATTATGCTTGACTTTCAGGCCCAGTTTCAGGCTAGTGCAGCTGAACTGAGGCAGTTTTGTACTATTATATTTACATAAATAGAAGAAAAAAGATATGTTTTCAAGGAATCGTTTCGTCTAACTTTATATGAAGTAGTTATCTTTACCGAGTCTTTTTCGTTGTGTCATTGGAAAAATATGTATTGCTCAATTTTTATTTGAAATCATTTTGGTATCATATAATAGAAGATTACATCCCGGCTTAAGATTACATCTTGGGTTAATTTAGAATTAGATATTTTTGTTTAATTAGAATACAAATTGCATGTTATTAGATTAGAAATAGAATAAAAGCATTTCACTTAGGAATTTTTTATAAAAGAAATATCTATTCTCAACACACACACACCTATTGGGAGACTGGTCCCATTATCCCCAGTCGGACCCACTACACCAAACGGAAAAGGAGCTGCTAACCAAGGTCTAGACCGGGTGGGTATCCCCCTTGTTGTAGACCCGATTTTCGGGGCTTCAACATATTTGGCGCTAGAAGGAGGGCCACGAACTATGAATGGCAAGTAAATCTAAATCTAAATACCATTCTGAGAGTAAATCACCCTCACCATCTCCCCCGACTTCTCCATCGCACTCAGAAATTTTAAATCTAGAGCCAGAAGTCGAAAGAAGAACAGACACTGCTACAAACCCTGACTTTTCAGAAGAATCTGCTATTGAACCTCCTGAAGTTGAATCTTTGATTCATAAACTTCAGCGATTTTCAATATCACCTCAAAGATCTGATAAATCTCAAGGCAGTGTGACTTCGCAATATAACCCTGCTCATCCTCTTACCAAATTACAGAGTGAGAAGCTTGGCATTCAACCAACTGAATTACCTTTACCTACAAGGAAAAGAGCAAGGAAATCACCTAAAGGGTCTGATAGCGAGACTCTTTCATCATCATCATCCATCTCAACCTCTTCACCGTGAAGTCAACCATCCACCCCTCCACTTCAGATTATTGTCCACCAGTCCACTGGAACTTCCACATCTCCTTCTCAAACATCTGGAATCGTAATATCCTCATCTTCCCAACCGCAGGGATCATCTTCTGCGCTTTCCTCTATTTGTAGTTCAGCGATGGCCCAATCTCCATGGAATAACCTAGGGGAAGTCTTAATGCCTGCGCCCTTGAGTCAAATACCGACCCATCCTGAAAAATGGCTGCCTAAGTTTAATCCTGAAGCAGGCATGCTAGTGGAAGAACATATAAATAACTTTATGTTGTCCATAAATCTCAATGGAGTTACCAATGAAGATGCTGTCGTCTGAATTTTTCCCTATACTCTACAAGGAGCAGCCGGATCATGGTATTTCTCATTACCATCTGGATCTATCACTAGTTGGGATATCTTCCAAGATCAATTTTTGACTAAGTTTGGTGATGACAGGTCTACAGCGACATTGATCAATGACCTATCTAATCTTAGAGCTGAGTCAAAAGAGCCTATCAAGGATTTTAATTCACGTTTCAATAAATTGTTAAATAAAATTCCTACTGCTTCCAAGCCTAGTGAAGAAGTGCGAAGTGAATGGTACATCTCAGCTTTACCATCAAACATAACAATCTTCGTTGATAGGGCTACCAAAACAACTTTAGCAGATAATATGAAGGAAGCAATAGTAGTAGAGAAACATATCATTGCTTTAGAAAAGAAAAATGCGATAGAAGAATGAAAATCTAAGAAGGTTAATTTTAAGGAAGATCCCAAGAAAAAAAAACCAAAAGATCCATTTGATTTAGAAGGATTGCAGAAATTTTTGAAAACCATGTCCAATGAAATGGTTGACATTAAGAAACAAGTGGCAGAAACATCTTCTAAAAAGCCTTTCAAGCCTTATAGAAGAAACCCTTCAACTGATTCAAAACCACCAAATGCTATTACAAATGCTGAATGAGAAGAAGAAGAAGAGGAGACTGCTACTGAAGAAACTACCGATGAAGAAGAAGTTGTAGAAATACAAGGTATGTGGGATTTCATCCTCCCAGATGAGGAAGATCAAGAAGCATCCCCAGTTAGCACTCGAAGTAGAAATCAACTTGATCCTCCTCAACCTACTCCTAAGCCAAAGAGCGCAAGCTCAATGACTAAGGATAAAGTTGCACCCAAGAAAACAACATCAAAAGCAACTCATACTAGCCCATTCCAATCAGATTTGTCAACTCCATCAAAAACACTGTTCGTTTCGGATGAAATGGAGTATAATATCATAGAAGATATGAAGAAGACTAGGGCTAACATCACTTTTTATGAATTGAGCAAGTTAAAACACCAACAAAAGGTACTTTTGAAAGAATTACATGCTATACCAGAAAAACCTTTGCCTGATCCTGTGATTTCTCAAGCTTCCAACGAGATGGGAAGACCTCCAGCTAATGCGATTAGTAAAGTTGATCTAGAAAATATCGCTTTAATTGGAGGAAGGTCGAGATCTCATACTCCTCCATTTCTTCTTACTTATGAAGTTTTCAATAAAAATTTTCATAATTGTTTAGTGGATTCTGGAGCTTCATCTAATATTCTACCAAAATCAATATGTGCAAAGTTGAACATTCAACCACAAAAATCTGTTGTGCGCATAGTCCAGCTAGATCGATCGCAAGTTGAAGTGATTGGCGAATTAAATCAGGTTACCATAAGGCTGTCATCTAATCCAAAGGTATGTCAAGTTATCGACATTTTAGTTGCAGATATTCCATAATTTTATGGCTTAATTCTTAGCAGAGATTGGTCAGAAAAACTTCATGGATATTTTGCAACTGATTGGTCACACATGTGGCTTCCTTACAATGGTAAACCAAATCAGATAAAGGTTGAGCGAGAAAAACATCAGAAATACATAGTAACAGAATTGGAAGGAGAAAATGAACCAGTTGCATACAACAATAATATCATTGGCAATTATTCAGTTGATTCTTTCTTAGGAAATTTCAATGCTCATACATCACCTTATTTAGAACATTCTGTTTTATCTCAAATAGAAATTTTTTCTCAAACAGATAGTTCTAAATGCATTAATTTTGTAGATACTCCTGTAAATAAATCTTTATTTTGGAAGTTATTTTTTTATGGTTCTAAGTCTAATGAAGGAGCAGGAGCAGGATGCGTGTTGGTTAGTCCAGAGGGAAACAAAATTATGTTAACTTGTAGACTCGAGTTCGATTGCACTAATAACACTGCAAAATACGAGGCTTTAGTCCAAGGATTATACAAAGAAATCGGATTAGACATCAAATATCTACAAGTTTTCGGAGATTCTGAAATTGTAATTAAACAGGTACGCAATACTATACATTGTTTATCAGGTCATTTAAAGCATTATCAATCTTTAGTTCAAGATCTGACTGAACATTTTATAGCATTTAATATTTCATCAATTCCCAGAATTCAGAATGCTAGTTCAGACCTCCTAGCTAATGTAGCTTCCAAGCTCATTCCTGCAGAAGACTTTAGTCCTGATCGATTTTCAATCGAATTAATCTTTAGACCCTCGATTCCTGATAACATTACCAATTGGAGGATTTTCAATGATGATCCTGATATTGTAAGCTTCCTCACATCTGAAGGATCTTACACCAATCAGATAATTGATGAAGACCAACATGACAGACAATTGCAACAAGATAGCACTAATAATGCTATGCCAAAGTTAGTAGTCAAGTTAGAAGACCTTTATGATTTGAAAGATCGATTCAAAAGATCTACCAATTCAAAATTGCAAAGTTCAACTTTGAATTATGAATTAGTAAATCTAGGAACTAATACCAAACCACAGAATATCAATCTAGGCCTTGTCCTAGCTCCTGAAGAAAAATTAGCATATGTTCGTCTTTTGAAATAATACAAAAGTGTCTTTGCTTGGAATTACGATGAACTCAAAACTTATGACACTTCTATCATCCAACATACTATCCCAATGATAAATGACGAAAAACCTGTTCAACAAAAGCTGAGAAAGATCCATCCCAATCTAGAAAATCAAATCAAATCTGAACTCAATAAGTTATTGAAAGCCAAGATTATTTTTCCCGTTCGACATTCTAAATGGGTTTCCAATATGGTTCCCGTTAGAAAGAAGAATGGAGACATTAGAATTTGCATTGACTTTCGAAATCTTAACAAAGCCTGCCAAAAAGATAATTTTCCTTTGCCTCCTATGGAGCAAATATTGCAGGCAGTCGCAGGATCAGAATTAATGTCCTTCTTGGATGGTTTCTCTGGCTACAACCAAGTGTTGGTCCATCCCGATGATCAATTGAAAACCACATTCAGAACCAAATGGGGCACTTACGCATATCAAAAGATGCCCTTTGGTCTGATCAACGCTGGTGCCACATTTCAGAGAGCCATGGACATCGCATTCAAGGGATTAGTTAACAAATCAGTGGTAATTTACTTGGATGATATAACTGTATATTCCAAGAAACGAAGCAATCATCTTAGAGATTTAAAACAGATCTTTCAACGTTGTCAAAGGTATGGAATTTCACTTAACCCAAAAAAATCCTTTTTTGCATTAAGTGAAGGAAAACTTCTTGGATTCATAGTATCAAAATCTGGAATTCATATTGATCTTGATAGAATCAAGGAGATTTTTGAAATACCCTTACCTCACAACAAGAAAGCTATGCAATATTTCCTTGGCCAGATTAATTTTGTAAAGAGATTTGTGCCATATTTTTCAAGAATTGTATCTCCTTTACAAGCAATGATTAAAAAGAATTCAAACTTCAAATGGGGCCAAAACGAATATGAGGCATTCAATCTGATCAAACAAGCAATTGTTAATGCTCCATCTTTAGCAACTCCAAATTTTTCCGATCCTTTTATTTTGTATACATTTGCCTCTGATAGATCATATGCTGCGATACTCACTCAAGCAAATCAAGACAAGGCAGAAGCCCCAATTTCTTTTTTCAGTTCAAATTTACAGGGGGCTGAGTTAAATTATTCAGATGTAGAGAAACAAGCTTATGCTATTTTCAAAGCAATTAAATATTTCAGACCCTTTCTACTTAAAACCCATACAAAAATCATAGTACCGTTTCCAGCGATAAGAAATCTCTTAGTACAGAAAGATGTGGGTGAGAAAAGAGCCAATTGGGTTACTGCCTTACAAGAAATATATGACGTAGAAATCAAACTAGCAAGTATTGTAAGAGGTCAAGGATTTTGCAAAATGCTAGCTGGAGCATCACTTATTTCCGAAATACCATCTGCAGAGATACAAATGTATGAGGTAAGCCTAAACGATGTTGAATCATTATATGCTGATATCATATTTTATCTAAAGAATGGATATGCTCCTCCAAATCTCAATTACACCAAGAAAAGAGCTCTGAGGTTAAAGGCTAAACAATATCAGCTTGTGAATGATGTTCTTTTTAGAATGAATTATGATTCTGTTCTCCTTAGATGTCTTGAGAAATATGAAGCTGAAAAAGTCTTGCAGGAACTTCACGATGGGCTAGCAGGTGGACATTATGCTGGAGATACTACTGCACATAAAATCCTCCGTGCAGGCTATTACTAGCCCACACTATTCAAGGACTCACATAGCTACGTAAGGAAATGTCAAGTTTTTCAAACTGCTGCTGGAAGACAAAAGAAACCATCATTGCCATTACAACCAGTCAACATTGAACAACCTTTTGATCAATGGGGATTGGACATAATAGGTGAGATCATTCCTCACTCTTCTAAGCAACATAGGTATATCATTACAGCAACTGATTATTTTACTAAATGGGTAGAAGCAGTTCCTCTCAAGACTGCTAATGCTGAGCATATCATCGAGTTCATAGATCAGTTCATAATCACCAGGTTTGGTTTACCTTCTGCTTTAATGTTTGATAATGCATCATATTTTTCTGGTAATGCTATGACTGAATTTGCACTCAAGAGAGGTTTCAAACTTAAATACTCTGCCAATTATTATCCACAGGGAAATGGGTTAGCTGAATCTACAAATAAAAACTTAATCAGAATCATTAAGCGAACCATTGATCAAAATCATAAAAATTGGCATAAGTCTTTAATATATGCTTTATGGGCAGATCGAATAACACAGAAAGCCTCCATTAGCACTTCTCCCTTTAATTTAGTTTATGGGAAAGAAGTGGTTCTTCCAACTCATCTAGCAATTCCTTCTTTGGCCTTAGTTCAATATATTGATGAAGCACCAACTTCTTCCTTACAACTAAGACAACTGGAAATAATTAAGCTAGAAGAACAAAGAGAACAAGCCAAAATAACTCATGCTCATCACCAAGCATTAGTTAAAGCTTCTTTTGATTCAAACATGATATCCAGAAAGGACTTTCAGGTCGGAGATCTAGTTTTAAAATGGGACAAGGCTCATGAGGAAAAAGGGAAACATACAAAATTTCAACGAATGTGGCTTGGTCCTTTCCAAATCGCAGAGATCATAGGTCCATCTACTTTTATGTTACAGGATTTAATAGGAAAAAGAGAGTCTTTACCTGTTAATGGACAGATCCTCAAAAAATATTTTCCATAGGAGATCATTCTTCTATTTTGTATATTAGTTTTGATTATTTTTCATAATAAAACCAGTTGTTAATGGTTACATTTGGAATTCACGAAAAAGATACAAATTCTCTTTTAGATTTTGTTTTTTCACTTGTATAAATAGAATTCTTCTAAGAAATTGATCATTATTATTGAAAGATACAGTTAAAAGCTTTAAGCCTAGAAATGATACTAGTTTCAACTTTGAAAATTTTGATAAAAAACAACTTTTAGTGGGAAATTGTTTTATATCAGTCTAATGAAAAGTATCAATAACAAAATAAAGATTCTTTGTAAAAAAGTTCTTTCCAAAAAACTCTACCATTGTCGTCCAAAATTATCTTAAGGAAACAATGACTTCCTTCCCGCCTAGGAAATTACAATGTTCAGAGAATAATCCAATGATACACTTTAACTTAAAGAGTAAGAGGTCTCATCACGAGCCGACTTATCATGATCATAGATATTGTAGCTTGCTGACTTTGCCAATACTGCATACCACAACAGGGCAATGACTTAATATTGTTGCAATCAAAAGACAAGGGGTCTCATCACGAGCCAGCTTGTTCAGTAAAGTTATAAATCAAGTGAATGACACTGTCATAAATTGGCTACCAAACCAAGACATTTTTCTTTAAGGATAAAAAAGAAAAATGAAATCAATAAGTGTGGATATGGATTTCTCTTTGAAAACTATATATTTCCCTAAGTAGGATACAGGATCATTGTTGGGTAACAAGTAACCCTGTCGAGGCTACAGATGCCTGCTGGCAGCAGTGGCTCTACCTACAACAAATGAGCATATTTAAAACTGATTTATAGAGAAGTCTTTGTTTTTATCTTTATAAAATAAGTAGTGACTGATATGGATACAAGGAATAACTTGAGGAAGTGAATAGTCAAAATTTGAATATAGAAGAAACGAAATATCATTGATACATGAAAGCATAATGTACTTTGTCTTTTTATTATAAAGTTTTATTTTATGGAAAATTTTCTATTTTGAAAAGTTTAGAAAATTCAAAAGAAAAGCAGAGATAACTGGTTCTTCTGAGTGAATCGCCAATTTTTGTGGCCAGCAACAACCCCCCTTCTTATTTAATATTATCACTAATATTAAATAAGTGGGGACCCTTATTCAAAAAAAAATTAAATATTTTCTTTTTAGTGCTTTTTTTTTTTTTCAATAAAACTTACTATCATAAAATTAGGAAAATATTCCTTGAAAAATCTAAAAAACTTAAGTTTTATGATAGCATAGAATAAAATCATTCTTCAAGGAATATCACATCGCAAAAAGGTAATCAATGCCTCTTTATAAGCGGAACACTAAAAATTGCGAGATCATGATGCAAAACTACGCACTAAAAGAACATTCATCGCATCACATGCTTCGTATGTCATATCTTACATTAAAAAACCTCAAATCACCGATGTGCAATAACATATATCGCAAATCGCGTTTCGCATAAAAATACATGAATGGATGTTTGTCATATGTTATGTCTTGCGATTTTTCGATATTGCGATATAAAGCATTTTACGTATGTTGCACATATATTCCATGACAGATATTGCAAATTTCCACGAGATTGCACCGCGATATTGCGAACCAAATTGCGTATTGCCTGACTGTGAGATCTTGCATGGTCATTATATTTATGGTAACTTTTCTTCAAATCGAGACATGGTTATGTGCTTTAATTTTAATCAATGAATTGGTTGTCACTCATTAATGAAAAATGGTTCCGTTCTGATTGAAGAGTTATTTCATGTAAGGTGGTATATTTTATACATCTTCAACATTTAAAACTTTCCCGTCACCTTTTTTCTATCATTATTCTCACTTAATTCGTGAACTGTAGGAGCGAAGAACTGAGCACTATACAAAACAGTATTCAGAGTATTATGGGAAATAAAGACAAGGTTCTAAGTTCTGAAGATAAAGAGATGACGCCCTTATACACAGACACCGCCTGTAACAAAGACTTGCATCACTACTGAGGCATGTATAATCTACTGAGGAAGAGAACCCAGAGTAATGGAGGAATATAATCATCTGAAAGCCTGATGGGTCTTCCGATGCGAGGTGCACCAATAATCAATGACAATCATAAAGAAATGCTCTTTAATAATTGGGATACACAAATAAGGAAAGCAGAGCAAGCGGCAGAAGAAGCAGCCACAGCAGCAAGCAATATTATTGATTGTATAAATGAAAATTTGCACAAGGAAAATCTGATCTCAGAAACTACTCCAGGGTAACTACCAAAAGCACAACTGTAGACAGACTGCAGACAGAAGGCTCAAGAAAAGGCAGAATCGATTAAAAGATTAACAAAGTTAAGTTGGGATTCTTACTGGGCGTGTCTGGTAAAACCACACTGCCAGTGCATGACTCTCAAATGTATCATCAATTCTGCCGAGAAGATGGCGCCAACACTTTCCGATTCCGTTTTCACAGGACAGTTAAAGTCTGAAGTCGACCAGCCTACTCTTCTCAAATCAATACTGAACGCTTGCAATTCCAAAGAACAGATTCACAAGTAGTTAGTTGTTAAATTTTAATTTTAGATTTAGTATTAGTTTTGCTTTATTTTTTTTCCTAAAAAGAGGACGGTCATTTAAACCGTATCCTACATTTTTTTAATAAGTTATTTTTAGATTTAGTTAGTAGTATTTAAACCCTTCTCATGCATTTAGATGAAGGTCTTGAAATTTGTCAAAAACTTGTCCTCGGAACATGCACTTTTGCACCCTCAGAGGAGGTTTTGATGAATAAATGGAACATGATTTATTGATATCTGCGTTTAATATCTACTACTGATGTTGCACTTTTGTACTCTTAGTGGATGTTGGATTAAGAAGAGATAAGTCATTATTGCTTGAAGCTCATGAGTAGAACTAGTTATAAATGGTACTTTTATCTCTTAACTATTTCTGCCTTTGTGTTAAAGTGATATTTATTTTCAGTTGTTTATATATTGATGCTTGAATGCTTGAGTTATCATTTGGCACTTTTGTATGGTGATAGCTATTTATTTATGCTTAATATATGAGTAGCTTATTATGCGATATGTTTTTCACAACTGTTTCGTCTAACTTTTTATATGAAGTGGTTTATCTTTATTGAATTCTTTTCTTATAACAGTTGAATGATCTTTATTACCAATTGTTATTTGAAATCATTTTAGATCACATAATAGAAAGATTACATCCCGGGTTAGTTTAGAATTAGATATTTCTGTTTAATTAGAATACAATTTGCATGTTATTAGATTAGAAATAGAATAAAAGCATTTCACTTAGGAATTTTTAGAAAGGAAATATCAATTCTCAACACACACACACATATTGGGAAACTGGTCCCATTATCCCCAGTCAGACCCACTACACCAAACAGAAAAGGAGTTGCTAACCAAGATCCGGACCGGTGGGTACCCCTTGTTGTAGACCCGATTTTCGGGCTTCAACAAACCTCAATAACGTTTTCTTTCCCTCTCCCTAAAGGGAACCAAATTTGCTTTGTTGTCTACAGCTTGAACTAGTCTTTGTAGTATTTTCTCGCCGTGTAGGCTTCCTCAGTTCGTCTCTTTTATTAGAATATTCTGTTGTTTTGAAGTTACCACAACAAGTGTGGTATCCATTTTTCCTATTGGCTGTTCATTTGCAGTTGTATCTATCAAAGTGTTTGCTCTCCATTCTGCTTGATTGGCATATTGTTCAGTATCTAGCTTAGACTCATGTATGAAAGGAGGTAACTTACATTTAACCCTTATACTGCTTAGAAGACCTTGGGGGTCATAATTCCAAGGGAAACTGACTTGAAATTTAAGCTATGACAATATTCTTTCTATCTCTTTATCAACATCTCTATTATTCTCTATGAAAGGACCAATCCGATTTTTCAATTTGAACTGGGTCTTATTTTTGGAAGCCATGAATTTAATGGAATCATAATTCAAAACTTTCCTTAAGTATTCCAATGTAAAGACTCTGATAGTCAAAAACTTAGGTAATTTGTATGGAAGTAGATTGGTTCCAAAGATTCTCAATTCAGTGTGTTTCTCATACAAGTACCAATCTCCCATTTTGCATTGTTCGGATAGTTGTAATATCCTTTTCATTTCTTCACTTACCCTAGGCTGTTCTAATTTATGTAGCAAATTCATCGTTGGCCCTATGAACAAATCTGTAAAATCTATGTAGCTGTATTCACTTCCTTCTTTTCTCAATAGTGATGTCCAAAAGACAACTGATAGAGGCTAGCCCTCTACATTTATTTTTTGTAATGATATTGGAAAGTGATCAGCTTGTGAGAATAAGAACAAGTGAAATAAATATGAAGAATATTTGAATACCCCTTCAGTGGGTAGCTTTGTCAATTGATGGTGTATGTTATCAGCTATGAACCTGGCAAAGTCAAAAATCATAGCAGGAGGCTCACCAGGAGATAAAGTGTATAAAAACCCAAGGATGGACTCATCAGTGAAGTATCCTAATATGAAGGATAACGTTGAAAATACATCCCTAGATCCCTCAGGAAACTTGGAAGTAGAATATGGAGGATTTAATTTTGGAATGTCTACATAACAAGGCATGAAAGTCTGGAAAATATTAAATCTCTTGGGGAAATATAATCCTAGATACAATTGAGTTAATGCTTCAATTGAAAGGGGCACTACCATAGGGTTAAACTGTAACTGCAACATTTCATTGATAGACTCTACAGTGGTAGAAAATAGAATTTCTCTATCAACATTTACAATTGCTCGTTGGTCTAGAACATAGTACTTTTGGCACAATCTTATCAGGTCTTAACCAGGGTGTGTTAATGGGACTACATACTTGGGTAAATTTGTATCCCAGATAGGCATGTCATCTTTATCTAGGAACTTCTCATAACACCAATTGTGAACTTCTAATAGGTTGAATTCTACTAGAGGGTCTGCAATTTTATAATCCAAATCAATTAAAGGGATAATTTCTTCAATAGACACTGGTGGCTGAAGGGGATTAACAGTCACAGTGGTTTTTGTAGTGAGTGCAGGAGTAGATTTTAGGGCTTTTTCTACTTCAGACTTTGGAGGTTTGGATCCTCCAGGTTTAATAGGCTTGGATCCTCCAGCTTTAGGTATCATTTGTTTCTTTGTCATTTTGAGATAACTAAAGCAAGATTACATAGTTTGCAATAGTTAATTTTTCTTAAACAGGGGGAATTTGAGAACTTCTTGTGCAATTAGGAATTTGGGATCTGTTCAATAGGTTTAAGACAGAAAACATAGGCTTTCTGAATGAATGTGACTGCAAAAGAGGTTTTTCAGGTATTATGTAGGTTTAAAGATCTTTTCAAGCTATGGAAGTGATTTACAGGGGTTAAAAACTGAGGATTCAGCTTAAAAAAGGCTTTTAAGACAATACCAGTTTCTGGGGAAATTTTGCGAGAGTTTGCCCTGATTTTGAGTGTTTTAGGGAAAAATGTATGAATAATTTCTCTTAATTCAGATTTATTTTAGTCATAAGGACTTCAATTTTGGCTTTGTGGGCTTGAATAATCGAAGAATACCTTAACTACAGGTATTTCGACAATTAGAAAGGCTTTGAAATGCTTTCGTGGTTGAAATTGAGCTTATTTTGAGTTGCTGGAGGTGAGAATGTGTTAATGGTATTCAAAGAGGGTTTTCAGCTACGAAGTCTGAACTTTCAAGCACAAAATCGACACACAGAGGTTTAAAATCAGGCTTGGGAAGCTTAAAGGGCTTAGTGGAGATTTTTTAACAGTCGGGAAGCAAATAAAATAATAAGATTCATTATGAAGGTTTTAATCTTTGTACATAAATCTTTAGCAAATGTCATAAATATTGGTCAAATCATCAGTGGGAGAGGTTTTAGATTTTTTTTTTTGAATGCACAAAACCGGAAGTTGTTTCCACATTGGATTTGGGCTATAAGCAGTTTTATGCCAAATGAATGTGATCGAATTCAATTGAGACACGTCACAGGAGGCGGAAATGGGAAAACCACCCATTTCGCGCTCGATTTTTGTTTGGGTGAGCGATTGGTTTGGGAGTGCGAAAATCATCGTCAGTCGTTGGATCTGGAGCACAGGAGCGAACGGTTGGGATTAAACAGAAAGTTGCGGTGAAAAGGTTGGGTAGGGCGTGGTTGACTTATGCAATGGCACATGTATATATATATATACGTTTATAACCAAAGTTTTTATCAAATGTTTTATGTACAGATGGAGTCTATACATATTTTTTGAAAGGGGTTTAATGTGGATGTTATATATATAAATAGAGCTTATATATATGGTTAAAAAATGCATGTGAGGCTATTGCATATTTTTAGAAATAATGCTTGGGAAAGACCGATGCGAAATGTGTTATAAACCTTTTAGTTAATTCGAAATAAACCTTGGGTTAAAACGGGATAGGTGATATGGTAAAGCTATTCTCTTTTGAAAGTTTATTTATATTTTTATTATATAGTTTTAGACCATGGAGGTGTCCAATAACCATATGGGGCGGGTTTATTTACATAATTTTAGTTTTATGCCAAAGGGGGGTCTAATTGGGGTTTTTTATTTAAACATGTGGATAATTAACTTTGGCAAAAAAGCTCATAATAGTGGGTTTTCGGGGGTAATTAGATAAAAGGGGTTATAATAATAGGATAAGGTTTGTTTATAGGGATTTACTAAATAAATTAGAAGTTAATATGACCAAGCACAATGAAAAACACCAAAATATAATTATATGACTAAGTAAAGTGATAATGTAAAATCAAAGCTTTATTATTTATAATTTGACCATTTTGACCTAGAATATAATATTTTTGGAGGGTTTTTATGTTTTTATGAATGAAGGAGGTTAATCAAAAGGGGATTTTATTTTTCATTAAGTAAAAGGTCTTTAGTTATGAAATTTAAGTGTAAATGGATGAATGTAGGGTAAATGATGATAATTAGGGATTAATATAGGAATTCAACACTTTTAACTTAACAGTCATTGAGCCTTGGGTCTAGTCCCAACAGAAGTCAGAGAAATGCTTTGAGCCTCTTTGACTGGAATTTTAAAATGAAGAATAACTATAGGGGAGGGGAAATTAGTGATTTTTTCCTGGTAACAAATATTACAATGATTTTCCCACCTTTTTCTACCTGCCCAACTTTAATCTAACATTTTTTCTTCCATTTTGCAGGTGCATTTGAGCTAGCAACCTTGAACATTTTTCTTTTAAAAGCATAAAAACTATCTAAATCTACCTTATATCATCTGAGGGATCAAATTAAGCTAATGAGATCCTTTTTATTCTCTACCTATCTACTAATTACTCAGGATTAAACTGTCTGACTAATCTTTATTCACTATTCTACAACAATAAATTTTAAACATGACAAGTCAAGTTTAAGAAGTTCAACTCATCATGTATTATGGAATTTATTGACACTCTGACATAATCATCAGTAACAAAGTAAAAAGTAGTGGAATTTGTACTTGCACACTTTCTTGTTTTATTTCTTTTTCTTTTGGGGTCTATATTTTTTCTAAGTCCTTTGATCTTTCTTTTAGGACTTTTACCCTCTTTTTTTATTTTTGATTTTTTACAAAATATGGGAAAAAAACTTCCAGAAAGCAAAGTATGTACATATTTTACAAGACTATCATAAGTCAATTCCAAATTATGAATCGTATACTTATAGAACCCTAACAGCGGCTTCACATGGGGATGGCATTTCCTGGTGAAATGTCAAGAACTCTAAGACTAGTAGCCTTCAATTTTGACCTTGATGATCTAGTAATTGTCTTTTGTTTGCTACAAAAAACTCATATTTATGATAATTTACTTTTCAAAGATAAGGGCCTTCACTCCAGGCTTCAAATTTGAACAGAAAATATCCAATCCAATCTAAAAACTTCAATGAATATTTACAATTATGTAAAAATTAACTGGGACTAACTATTGGTTAACTCAAATGAATAGTAGTGTTTGAGCATTCTACCATTAACTGGTCCATCTTGAGTATCATCTCCATCCAAATATTTGATGAAGAAAGCATTGTTACCCCTATATCCATAAATGACATAAGGCCCTTTCCATAAAAAGTCAAACTTTCCATGTTTCCCTTTATGTTTTCTCTTGGAATCCCATTTTAACACTTTATCTCCAATGGAAAGGTCATCTTCTTTACTTCTTTTATCAAAAAATTTCTTGATTTTCTCTTGAATGACTTGATATTTTTCATAGACTTCTTCCCTAGTCTATTGCAGAAGAATAGTCTGATTTACCCTTCTTTATATATCATTAAGTTCTACTTGTGATTCTTCAATAATTTTCATAACTAGAACACCTAAAGATGATGGGAAAACTGCATCCATCCCATATACAATCTGGTAAGGAGATTTTTCAATTGGCTTCTTGGTAGTAAGTCTATCGGCCCATAAGGCATAGACTAACTTTTTATTCCAAGTTTTCTTATTTTCTTCAAGTAGTTTTTTAATGATATTCACAAGGCTTTTATTTGAATATTTAGCTAGGCCATTACCTTGACGGTAATAAGAAGTAGAGTGGCCTAGGGTTATATGGTACTTGTGACAAAAGGCAATCATTTTCTTAAATTTAAATGCAGCTGCATTATCAGTAATAATTTTCTGTGGGCATCCAAATCTAGATAAAATGTTGTTTTCTAGGAAAGATATAATGACTGAGTCAGTGGCTTGTCTAGTTGGAATGGCTTCAATCCACTTAGTAAAGTAATCTATGGCAGTCAAAATCCACTTGTGTTGGCCAGAGGATGGAGGGTGAATTTCTCCAATGAAGTCTAAACCCCATTTTTGAAATGGCATCTCAGTAGAAATAGGTTTCAGGGGTAAAGGTAACAATTTCTTTTTTCCTTCAAAAATCTGACATTTGTGACATGAGGTAACACATTTTTTCACATCAGCAAATAAAGTAGGCCAGTATAAACCAACTCTAAGAATATTATCTGCTATACTTTTCCAGTATAAGTGCCCTCCACAGTCACCTGCATGAAATTTTGCAAGAATTTTGTCAGCTTCTAATTTCAGTAAACAGTTAATCAATATCCCACTTTGTTCTTTCCAATAAAGCACATTATCTAGAATACAATATCTCATTGCTTTAAGTTTGATGAATCTAGCTTTAGTTCTAGTTAATCCAGGAGAAGCTTGTAAATTTGTAAGTACAAAGATAGTATCTGAGTACCATGGTGAGTCTAGAAAGGCTTCACTGATCAATGGAGTCGCCATCTCTTCCTGGTCATCAACCTGGGCAATAAAATTTATATCTAAAGCATTACAATTGTTTAGCCATTAGTCTGGCTAAACCTTGTCCTTTTATGAGCTTGTTTGGTTTAATCTCTATGTCATACTCAAGGATAGTAGAAATCCACTTTCCTCTTCTTCCATCTGGCCCATCTTATGTAAGAATATCTTTGACTACAGAATTGGGGACATAGGCAATAATGTGGGAGTAAAGAATATACACTCTGAAATATTTTATGGCTTTAACCAAGGCTAAAGCTTGTTTTTCCATTATGTTATATCTCAAAGGTGC
Source organism: Pinus albicaulis (assembly GCA_034641835.2). Lineage (NCBI taxonomy): Eukaryota > Viridiplantae > Streptophyta > Pinopsida > Pinales > Pinaceae > Pinus > Pinus albicaulis. Next base: position 94,654 of record JAXQQM020080013.1, read on the forward strand.
ATCTCTAAGGGTATTACTAAAAAATGCTATAGGCTATTCAAAACCTTATCATTTTTTTGTAATAGGACTACAACTATGGTATGTTTTAAGGCAAATGAAAATATTATAAAATCTTTCTTGAAGTTTGGACTGATTAGGACTGGTGTTTTTGTTAAAGCGTGTTTAATGGATTCAAATGACTATTTTGCTTCAACTATCCATTTTAAAATAGAGTACTTTTTAAGCATGTTATTCAGTTCTTTGATGATTTCTGCTAAGCTAGAAATAAATCTTCTCAAAAAGTTAATTTTACCTAAAAATTCTTGTAACTCTTTGATGTTCCTAGGTGGGTGAATATTTAGTATGGCTTCTATCCTTGCAATATCTATCCTAATACCCTCTTTTTAGATTATGTGTCCCAGTAACTTGCCTTCCTCTAATCCAAAAAGACTCTTCTTGGGGTTTAAAGATATACTAAATTTTCTACATTTAATGAAAACTTGTCTCAAATTATCCAAATGTTCATTATCTGACTTAGAAAAAAAAGTAATATCATCTAAATATATAACCAAGAATTCATGAATTTCCTTTGCAAAATCTATATCCATAACCCTCTGAAAGGTAGCTCCAGCATTCATCAAACCAAAAGGCATTTTCACATACATGAAAGTGCCCCAAGGAGTGGTAAAAGTTGTTTTAGGTTGATCTTCTTTTTGAACAAGTATCTGGTTGTATCCTGAAAAACCATCCAATAAATATATCCTGGAATAACCCACTACCCTTTGCAAAATGTGGTCCATCTTTGGTAAAGGGTAATTATCTTTCAAAGATACTTTATTAAGATTCCTAAAATCTACACATAATCTGATTTCACCAGTTTTCTTTCTTGTAGGTACTACGTTTGAAACCCAATCAGAATATCTGATTGGTGCAATGATTTGAGCATCATACATGCATTTGAATTCTTTTTCAATCAAAGGTGATAAGACAGGATTAATCCTCCTCAATTTTTGTTTAAATGGTGTCTGATCATATTTTATAGGAATCTTGTGTTGAATTGTGTTTGTGTCATATGGTTTTAAATCTTCATAACTCCAGGCAAATACATCTTGGTATTCCTTTAAAAGTTCAATATATTTTTATTTTTCTTGAGGGGGTAAAGATTTCGACACTTTGATCATTTTTGGTTTTGTGTCTATCCTAATGTTACATTCTTCAATGTCAGACTTGACTGGTTCCATTTTAGGCTTTTTGGGCACATCATTGGAATCAAATAGGTCCTCCAAAGGATTTAAACCTTTACGCAAAAAACTATCTTTTAAATCTAACATTTCAATTTCATATTCAATTATTTCCTCTATATTCACCTTCTCTAAGTTATCTATGTCAGATTGAGTAAATATAGTGGGCTTGGTAAGTTTATGTACATCTATATTATCTATTTTACAATTAAGATCTGAATCTAAATTAAATTCTGAATCTAAATTTCCATCTAAGTCTATGTTACAGTTTTGAAATTCATCCTTGATATTATTCAAAAAATGGTAAATTTGTTCATCTTCAGAGAAAATCACCTAGTATTTGACATTGTCTGGGAAAATGGGTCTATATTTAACTTCAGTAGTATATCTATGTGTTGGTTGAAAAGGTAAGTTACATGTGCTAGAAAAGGTTGCTAGGCAATGTGCTTGCAAATTTTACTTTCTAGGAATAGTAGCAAACTTACATTCTTGTAAATCATCACATAAATCAATTATTGCATCTCTATATCTGGCTAGTCTAGGATTATGAATAGAATAATTTCCATCTACTTGATTAATGATTAATTTTGAAACTCCCATAATTAAAATTCTTTTACCTCCTAAATTTCTGATGATTTGGAGGCCTAAGATAAGTGCCTCATACTCTGCCATGTTGTTGGTCATTTGAAGTTGAGTCTAAAGGCATGTCCTTCCGAATGATTGGTCTCAATGTTTGTGATCCACACTCCAGCTCCTGCTCCTGAATTGTTCACTAAGCCATCAAAGTCTAAGTGCTAAAGAGCTCGGTGAAAGATATTATCATTGTTTGGTTTAGGCTTTATGTTAATTAATTCAGTTTGGATTTCATTATTATCAGAGTTACATAAAATGAAGGAGTCAAGATCAATTGGTGTTGAGTAAATTGGGTAATTGATTGATCTCTCAGCACTACTAACCATGTATTTCATTAAAGTTACTCTATAAAGTTTCTTAGGTTGTCTAGACACTGTTATGGTGTCATAGCTCATGTCTAATTGTAGAGATCCCTGCAACTTAGCTCCCCATGAGCGAGAAAGAAGCATACCATACTTTGGTGGGATATCAACTACTACAATATCCATAACCATACTTTTACCAGGATACTAAACCAAATTCACACATAAGTCTTTTATCAATCCTATGCACTTAACTTTTCTTGAGTCAAAAGAGAAAAAATCTTTATAAGGCCTTGTTATTTCTAAATTAAGAGTTTCCATAGCTTTTGGCATTAAGTTGTGTGAAGATCCTGAATCTAACATTGCATTGTGTAAAATCTGATCGTGAATAGCAAAGATTGATATAGAAGGGAGGAACTGATCCATCTAAATGCTTACCATTAACATCAGGGCCAAAAATTAATTCAGGCTAATCATCATTTAGATTAACAGCATCTTCAACATTATTCATATTCAAAGTTTCAATAATTGTTGATTTATACAAATAATTATTTACCAATTCTGTTAAAGGAATTGGTATCTTTAACTTTGCTATTTCATTTTGAATATTAAATGCTGGTTGAGACTTACTAATCTGAATTAGTTCATCTTTTGTGATGGTTATCTGAGTGGGTTTTTCAGGCATTTCAACAGATGTAATTGTATCTTGAGTTGTCCTATTGTTCTCTGTCTGAGTTTCTTGAATTTTTCTATCTTTAGTTCTCCTTTCAGGGACAGATTCAGGGGAAGCCGAATTCTTTTTAGATTTTGAACTTTTGGCAAAAGCTCTAGTGTTAACAGTTTTGGGATTTGCTGGTTTAGAATCAGCAGGATTCCTCTTAGGATAAAAAATTGATTATTTTACTGAATTAGGGGCTTTGATAGTGTTGGAATTTTACGCATTATTGGAGGATTGGGCCACTTCTTCAGTAATGTCAACAATTTTTGGACTTGGCAATTTTTTGGGACAGGGAGGATTGGAATTTTGCTTGTTTTCCCTTGGGAGAATTTGCAAAATCTTTGTTTTTGGGGCTTCTACATTCTTTTTAGTTTGATTTTGAGAGTTTTTTTTTTTAGAAGGATCATTTCTTTTCTTTCTTCTTAGGTTATACTGGTTTTGAATTTGATTGATTGTGAAGTCTATAATATCCCAAAAGGGACTGCTCAACAAAACAGGCCTGAAAAACGCATTTTTAAGGGATTTGTGCTTCAAAAACCAAGATCAACCCTTGGATTAATTATATATGGTAATATAAGACCCAATTCCAAGAGTATATCAAAAACAAAACAAACTAGGTGAGGCAAACAGGCCTCCCACACCTAGTATGGCTTGTTAAATGTCCAATGAGGGACTGCAGCAATATAAAAACACTGTATTGGAGTAGAAGTAGACTAATAACAAATTTTAGGTGTTAATAAACCCTCTACTAACAGTAATATATATATCAGCAAGGAAATTGATCTATCCCTTCAACCCAAAGTAGGGAAAAGCAGTGATTTAAGCCCTAAAATGGTTATTTTCATAAATATGTGTAAAAAAAGAGGAAAGTGACGGTTGGATCTGTTATCTTAGGTTATGAGGGACTTCCATACCATATTTCATATTTAAAAAATCACTCTAGCTAAGTTAAACAGTTCCCCACTCCGGAAATGGCTTAGAAATGTTGATTTCCCATGACCTAGAGTATGCAGAAATTATTGAAGCTCAGACAATGTCATTTTCTGAAGGTGTTAACTATAATAGCATCTAAACATCATTAAATTGGATCAATGATATGGATCAAACAATATACAAGAGAAAAACAGATATTTAGCATGATTAAACCCTCAAAAGAGAGGTGATGCACCATGTATTAAGATTGAAGAACTTGACAGCGTAATTTTCAAAGGGATGAAGCATTATTTAATTATATTTCAGATATAGGGCAGATCCTTACATAAAAATATAGATATATTACAGATCCATATGCCAAAGAGGCTCACCTTTACACTCCCCTTAGGGATCTCAGCAAAAGATGGATATCAATGAGTAGATATGAGATCTAAGCCATAGATCTACAGTAATCTTCAGAAATTTATGAAGAATATGATACACAAAAAATCAGATCTGAAATGAACATGGATTGGTTTGCCAATCCATGGATCACCACAATGAAGGGAAGGGTCCCTTTCACTAGAGATCTTTCCTCCAAGCTGATACAAAAACCCCAATGCAACTCTGCTTGCCAAAAAGGATGCAGTCTCTTCAAGGAACTATGCAGTTGAGGAGGCATAACACGTTTTCTTGATGCCAAGCTCAAAATTGAAGCTCCAACAATGGATGCACTCTTCCAGGAGGTTAAAAGACACACTCACTGAGAAGAGGCTCCAATACAAGCTAGATCTAAACAGATCTAGAGTTCCACTTGTTGCAGCTTACAAAAGCAAGCAACCCCTCACTGGATCTGCATTGCAGTTGGAAGTAGAAGCTTGGTCTTCAACCAAATAGTGGACAAGCAATACAAGCTCTCCCAAAATATCCTCAATGGGAAGAGATGGAACTCCGAAACAGGAAATCCCAAATCAATCTAGGCTAAGTAGCCAAGAAATTTGTTTTTCTACACAGACAGCAATTCAGAAATCATATCATGAACAACCTCAATATGTTTCCTTCCTCTTCCTTTTATAAGATGTGAGCTTTCCAAAACCCTAAACCATCTTCACTCATTTAACCCTTTTCGCATGGAGGACATCCTTCTAGGACTATGTTGATCATCCATGAGCTTCAATGTATCTGGATTGTGTTGTGATTTGGTCCTGTTGACCCAGTCAAATAGCTCAATCTTGTTTCACACACAAGTGGATTTTATCAAGACAACCCTGATTTACCTCTGTTCACATTTGGGCATGTATTTATTCTTTTATTAGGAGTTTTTTACCGTCCTTTACATAATTATTCTTTGAACAAAGAAAACAAAATGAAATTGAATATTCCTATTAGAATTGGAATATTATAGTCCTCCCCTCCAAAATTTTGCTTGTCCTCAAGCAACTCACAAGGACTTTGTAAAATCTCCAATGGAGTTGTCTCCTCCCAAGAATGCAAGTCTGCCTTTGGTGGATGAACCAAATAGATGTCATCATGAAGTAAAGGGAGATACATGAAAGAATCATATGTTTTCCATTGGTCCCTTCAAGGCATGAGAGATGATAAACATTGGGCACTTCAACCCCCATGAGAAACTTCAATCTACATGCTATCATTCCAAACAAGTGAGCCATCCTTGACAGCTCAAAGAAATAGTCACCAATCCCCACCATATGCAATGTGTAGGGGCTCCATGGCTGGAAATGAGAGATAAGAATGCTCAAATCACGCTATCTCTCCCTCCATTTATGATAAATATGGAGCCAATGATCCTAGGCTACAAGAATATAGTCCTCATGAAGCCAAAAGAGACTTGGAACTTCATGATACCCTTCATGGATCATAGTGAGCCTTCTTTCCCAATCTTCCATGCATATAGTGAATAGAGTATCTTCACCATATGTGGTCCAAAAGAAATATAGACTAAGTATCATATGATATGTTGGATGGTGACAATAGTCCCTCCCTTGAGACCAGTGTTGTCCTTCATCTCGCTGCCTCAAATCATAGTACAATAAGTGGCCATCCCACCACCTTCTTGCTGCAAAAAGCTTCTTCAAAGCTTGGAAATAGTAGAGGGTAATAGGTGTTGGCTGAATATGATTCAAACAACACATGTCTTACTGCAAATTCCCCTAAGTGAGAGACTTCTTCCAATGACATAAGCCCAACATATGGCTTCTAGCATAAGAAAACAAATGATATAATGTAGCAGCCACACAATGTTCTATCCTCCTCTTGAAACATGAATGAATATGGGAGATTTCATTCCCAAAGGACACACTCAACCAATGTGTCATTCCTCCTCTCATGTTCATAACAAATATTAGAGCATTATTGTCATCATGATACAAACATGCCCTTTTTCCTCCTCATGAGAAGGTTACAATTTCCCCCAACCCAAAGTAAATACATGCTTATGATATTCAATCTAAACAGAAATACATGTACATACATCATAGACATAAGTAAATGTATGGACGTGGAATTCATCATGGGGTGTCCATACTTTATTTTTTTCAACCAGAGCAACCATGCCTCCTCCTTTTGCATTATTTCCTTGAGATACAATGCATGAGACAAGAGAATCAAAAACCTTGGGTGGTACCCACACTCACCCAATAGAAACTAGCATAGGTCATCTCCTCCCCGCTTTAGATCTAGATGTGGTAAGTGGTTTACATGCCACTTACTTGCTGCCCTCATCATTCCACCAAGGCTGAAGGTGAAATGTATATTTGGTGCTTTAGGGAAGCACCCATCATGCTACAGAACCTCCCTTAGCCCATCAAGGGAGTGGCCATACTTGAGAATAGTTCTGGCCCGTAGTTGGCCATGAAGTTTATAAGGTAGGACACTCCTCTTAGGAGTCATGGCCTACACATGTAAAGTAAAAGAATGCATGCAATCATAAAATATAATGTGATTGACATAAGCATGCATCTTACCCAAAGTCTCCAGCGCTATAATAGTTCCTCTTTTGGCCAAATGTATCACTGTACAAGGTTGAGACAACACTTTGCTCTTTCTATCAAGGAGTTTCCCTAGAGGTTTTCTTCCAAGTAAGGAGACATCAAGGCATAGATCATATTAGAAAGATGTATGGACTGATGTGTCCTGGCTTGTCTTGCATAGATATTCATGCCTTCTTAGTACATCAATATTTTGAAATAAAGAGGGGTAAATTTTTCTTTCCCAATGAAGCTTTCCCTCCTCTTCATCTTCTACAGTATTCAGGATCTCACCATCTGAGATTGATGGCACATTCTGCTCATGGATTTTTCCATAATTTCTATATGTGAGACTCTTTGAAACTCCTTGCAAGAATGCAAGAGCTTCTCTTCTTGGAGCAGCTGCTCCTCCTTCTTCTTCATGAAATGCTAGAGATGCCTTTGTCATGACTGCGCTTTCACCCCTAGCCTTTTCTTCAAAGGTAGAAAATGCCTCATCCTCAATAGGAGACCTTAGATCTTGGTCTACCTCTGAAAGAGGGATATTCATGTCTTCTTTTTTAGAATAAGATTCTCCATCCAAATGTGGATGCCTCCAATCCCTTTCTTCTTTAGTATCTTCCCAATGGAGGCTACCAATCTCCCAAAGCAAGTATTCCTCCTTACACCTCATGGGAAGTTGAGATGTAACCCCTTGGAGATCCTTCAGAGAAGACCTCTCATCAATGATCCTCTTGGATCCAACTACTGCTACAGATGGATGTCCCTCCATGATGGTGGCAACGCTGGTACAAGGCTCCTTAAATGGAGAAAAGGGATCCTCATCCTCCTCCTCTGAACTTCTACTGCCAAATCTTCTGATCATTTGATGAGTGAAATCAGCAAAAGTAGGTACTCTTGTATGACTTCCATGGTTGAACCACCAAGACCTTGCCTTGCCCTCCAAATGCAGCACTGAGATCTCCACAACCTCTTTCTCCACTACTGGATGTAGTAGGAAAAATGCTTCTAGCTTCATTACCCAAGTCTCTACTGCACACTTGAGTGATCCATCAAATGTAGACAACAAGAATCTATTGCCTCTTATCATCTTCTTACTGCATGGTCTTCTTTCTTCTCTCAGTTGAATAAACTGAGGAAAATCTAGGGTCTCTTTGAAAGCCCTAGGTTTGGCATTTGTATTCTGCCAAATACCCACTCAGAATCTCATGTTCTAAGTGGTCTTCTTACTCTCCACTTCCCCTATGAGAATAGGAAGTGCATGGGTCTTCTTCTTCCTCTTGAAACTGTAGAATTTGAATAACTGATATGTTATCCACCGAGATTCTCCTGATCACACACTATTTTAGCTTCATGTATAATACAGAATCTCTTCTACCATTGATCATCACATGCGGAAATAGAATAAATTGCATGCACACATTAAAGCCATAAAAATTCACACATATGAACACAGTATTTCATGGGAAAGCTTAAAGCTGAAAACCCCCAACTATCTGTATATTATATATTTCATAGAGATCATGTAACAATCATCATACAAAGCTCCTCACAAGCTCTCAGTATAATCTCCACTTGCTACACACTAATCAGGCTTGATCTTGCAAATCCCATGCACCGATCTTTGCCAGCCCTTAGCCTGCCTCTACTATGAAATCCCTGCTAAAGAATGCCTCTTGATGATAATGTATTACCCTAGCCTTGCTCACGTAGTATTTATAGGCATCTCTACTAAGTGTTGGATGCAAACCATGCATCACTGATAGTCACACTTTCCCTTTCACCTATCTTTGCACTGGTCTCCACTGAAACTGTCCATGCACTGAAGTTAACTGATGTATTCTTTAGTTTATTAATGATTTTATAATTAGTGAATTAATTAATAATTAATTCACACCACTCTCACTAATTGTATCAATCATTTAAACTAGATACAAATAGCTCAACTATGTTTAGATTAGTTAAACTGAATACAACTCCACTAACTTCCTCAATCAACTCCACCAAACTCTGTCACATGAGTTCTAACTGAAGTATCCATGCAATAGCTCCACTTAACCCTCAGGAATAGTGTAATTCCTTCTATCAGCTCATGTGCCACATCTGTGCACTTAACTGAAGTGCTCCAAGAGAATAAGATAATGTTTATAGCCCAAATATTATTAAGAGCTAATAATATTCGACATATCTATTTTTAGACTGGCAATCTAAAAATAGATTCCGCCCAATATGTCTAAAAATAGAAATCCATCTATTTTTCCAACTTGACCAACCATCCATAAATAGCATCCCGAAACTTATAGAATATGCTCCATATGTCTAAAAATAGACATAGTCTAAAAATAGATTTTTCGACAAAAATCACATGTGTGGTCCCCACCTAGTTTAGGTGATCACTTTCCAACTAGGATCGGGAAAGATGGTTCAGGAGGCCTCCTTCACTGTTTCTTGTTGCCATTTTCAACACTCCCTCTCAACAAGAAAGGACTGTCTTTGCATGCGACATGCAACTCCATGCATTCGCCCTACAACCTTCACAAGCGCCATGCAACTCCATGCATCTGCTCTGCAACTCCTCTGAAACTGAATAGGCTCCAAACAACTCAATCAGTCTGATGCATCTATCATCAAAGTCTTCGACCTCTGCTTAGCTACTGCACATGTCATCAGGAACCACTGCACTGTTGAACTCTTGCACCCATGCACTCTTGCACTTGCTGTCAACTCTGATTCGCGCTCCAGTATCCGACACTGTCACTTTGATCTGCCTGCATCAATCCAACTGATCATGCTACTACTGTGCTGTGGGCACCTCGTAGCCAGGTTCAATTCGTGAGATCCACACCATCTCATGAATCCTGCCCAAAAATCTCCTCTTGGGATTAATCATGCATGTCGCCCCACCTCTCACCTGGTGGTATAACTGCATGCACTCCCTCTGCCCATCTGGCACGAAATTTCTCTGCATGAGTGGTTTCTCCCACTCCATGATCCTCATCTTGTGGCTGCTCCACATCCCGAGGTTCACTATTACCTGCATGCAAAACTTTCTCCCTCTCAAGCATCAATTGCATGTCTTTCTTGCACTTCCCAATAGTAGGAAGCTCCGTAGACATCCCATCTACTTCAAGTCTGTAGAGATTCTTTGCTCGAATCCCAACCTTCTTGACTTGTCCTTCTTCATCCACACTAACTCCTACACTCCCAAGCTCATCCCTGCAGTGGACAAACTTTGTCAAGTATACCGGAATAGTGTCATTCTTCTCCATTTTTATTTTCCTGAGTTTATCCTTGAGCGCCAACTTCCTCTGGTCGCTTCAATACAAAAACTCAACCGCTTCAATGCTTTGCAATTGCTCCAATGATCAATATCGCTCCGATACCATGTATAAATTTGAATAACTGAAATGTTATCCACCGAGATTCTCCTGATCACACACTATTTTAGCTTCATGCATAATACAGAATCTCTTCTACCATTGATCATCACATGCGGAAATAAAATCAATTGCATGCACACATTAAAACCATAAAAATTCACACATATGAACATAGTATGTAATGGGAAAGCTTAAAGCTGAAAACCCCCAACTATATGTATATTATATATGTCATAGAGATCATGTAACAATCATCATACAAAGCTCCTCACAAGCTCTTAGTATAATCTCCACTTGCTACACACTAATCAGGCTTGATCTTGCAAATCCCATGCACCGATCTTTGCCAGCCTTTAGCCTGCCTCTACTGCGCAATCCCTGCTGAAGAATGCCTCTTGATGAGAATGTATTACCCCAGCCTTGCTCACGCAGTCTTTATAGGCATCTCTACTAAGTGTTGGATGCAAACCATGCATCACTTATAGTCACAACTGATAGTCACACTTGCCCTTTCACCTATCTTTACACTGGTCTCCACTGAAACTGTCCATGCACTGAAGTTAACTGATGTATTCTTTAGTTGATTAATGAGTTTATAATTAGTGAATTAATTAATAATTAATTCACACCACTCTCACTAATTGTATCAATCGGTTAAACTAGATACAAATAGCTCAACTATGTTTAGATTAGTTAAACTGAATACAACTCCACTAACTTCCTCAATCAACTCCACCAAACTCTGTCACATGAGTTCTAACTGAAGTATCCATGCAATAGCTCCACCTAACCCTCAGGAATAGCGTAATTCCTTCTGTCAGCTCCTGTGCCACATCTGTGCACTTAACTGAAGTGCTCCAAGAGAATAAGATAATGTTTATAGTCCAAATATTATTAAGAGCTAATAATATTCGACATATCTATTTTTAGACTGGCAATATAAAAATAGATTCAGCCCAATATGTCTAAAAATAGAAATCCATCTATTTTTCCAACTTGACCAACCATCCACAAATAGCATCCTGCAACTTATAGAACATGATCCATATGTCTAAAAATAGACATAGTCTAAAAATAGACTTTGTGACAAAAATCACCTGTGTGGCCCCCACCTAGTTTTGGTGATCACTTTTCCAACTAGGATCAGGAATGATGTTTCAGGATGCCTCCTTCACTGTTTCTTGTTGCAATATTCATCAAAACCTTCTAGGAGTCTCGTTACGGCTTTCTTCTTAGATTTGAAAATTGATGAGAGAAATCTCATCCTCTCCATCCTTTTGTTCTATACTTATTCTCTTTGTATCACTTTGGCTTGAAGCCCATAGGCTGAGCCAAAGATCTTGCTCTGATACCACTATAATATCCCAAAAGGGACTACTTAGCAAAATAGGCCTTAAAAACATATTTTCCAGGGATGTGTGCTTTAGAAACCAAGATAAACCCTTGGATTCCTTAGATATGGTAATCTAAGACCCAATTCCAAGAGGAGATCAGAAACAAAACAAACTAGGTGAGGAAAACGGGCCTCACACACGTAGTATGGCTTGTTACATGTCCAATGAGGGACTGCAACAATATAAAAACACTGTATTGGGGTAGCATCAGGCTAATAACACATGGGAGGTGTTAATAAACCCTCTAATAATAGTAATATATATAGCAGCAAGGAAATTGATCTATCCCTTCCACCCAAAGTGGGGAAAAGCAATGATTTAAGCCCTAAAATGGTTATTTTCATAAATCTGCATAAAAACAGAGGAAAGTGATAGTTGGATCTGTTAGCTTAGGTCATGAGGGACTCTCATGCCAAATTTCAGCTTAAAAAAATCACTCTAGCTAAGTTAAAAAATCCCCCCACTCCCGAAATGGCTTAAAAATGTTGATTTCCCATGACCTAGAGTATGAAGAAATTACTGAAGCTTAGATAGTGTGATTTTCTGAAGGTGTTAACTGTAATAGCAAAAATTATTAAATTTTATCAAGGATATGTATCAAACAATATACAAGAAAAAAATAGAGATTTAACATGAATAAACCCTCAAAATAGAGGTGTTGCACCATGTATTAAGACTGAAGAACTTGACAGCGTAATTTTCAGAGGGCTGAAGCATTATTTCATTATATTTCAGATCTAGGGTAGATCCTTACATAAAAAAATAGATCTATTATTGTTCCATATGCCAAAGAGGCTCACCTTTACACTCCCCTTGGGGATCTCAGCAAAAGATGGATATCAATGAGTAGATCTGAGATCTAAGCCACAGATCTGCAGTAATCTTCAGAAATTTCTGAAGAATATGATACACAACAAATCATATCTGAAATGAACATGGATTGGTTGGCCAATCCATGGATCACCACAGTGAAGGGAAGGGTCCCTTTCACTAGATATCTTTCCTCCAAGCTGATACAAAAACCCCACTCCAACTCTGCCTGCCAAAAAGGACACAGTCTCTTCAAGGAACTACGTAGTTGAGGAGGGAGAACACTTTGGCCTGATGCCAAGCTCAAAATTGAAGCTCCAACATTGGATGCACCCTTCAAGGAGGTTAAAAGACACACTCACTGAGAAGAGGCTCCAATACAAGATAGATTTGAACAGATCTAGAGTTCCACTTGCTACAGCTTACAAAATCAAGCAACCCCTCACTAGATCTGCATTTCAGTGGGAAGTAGAAGCTTGGTCTTCAACCAGATAGTGGACAAGCAATACAAGCTCTCCCAAGAGCTCCTCAATGGGAAGAGATGGAACTCCTAAATAGGAAATCCCAATGCAATCTAGGCTAAGTAGCCAAGAAAGTTGTTTGTCTAAATAGACAACAATTCAAAAATCATATCATGAACAACCTCAATATGTTGCCTTCCTCTTCCTTTTATAATATGAGAGATCGCCAAAACCCTAAACCACCTTCATTCATTTAACCCTTTTCACATGGAGGACCTCCTTCTAGAACTTCATTGATCATCCATGAGGTTCAATGTATCTGGAATGTGTTGTGATTTGGTCTTGTTGACCCAGTCAAATAGCTCAATCCTTTTTCACAGACAAGTGGATTTTATCAAGACAACCCTGATTTACCTCTGTTCACATTTGGGCATGTATTTATTCTTTTATTAGGAGTTTTTGACCCTCCTTTACATAATTATTCTTTGAACAAAGAAAACAAAATGAAATTGAATATTCCTATTAGAATAGGAATATTACAAAGTCATAACCTTGTTTATAGTCAAAGGATTCACCAGTTTCCACTTTGAGTTGTTGAAGCTCAAAGAGTTCTTGATCCTCCCGCGTGAGGAAAATTGTGTTATTTTCATCTATCCCCATTATTAGATTGATGTTATCCTCATCTTCATCATTATTATGAGAACTCTGAGCATAGTTCTCTTGAAATGGGGCCCAAATGTTTTTATCTGGAGCAGCTTCTTTAGCTTTTCTAGGGTTATTGTTTTTTCCGACATTGGGATTTCTAATTTGTGGTTGGTTATCCCATTGTGGTTTTCTCTCAATATTGTCTAATCTTTCAACCACCCTTTCTAAAGTTTTAGCAAAAAAGTTAAATTTAACATTTGAGTTTGAATTTTCTTCTTTAATTGTGACCCTTCTTTCATTCCTAAGTCTTTCTTTTTTAGCTAGAATATTAATTTCTACACTAACAGCATCTAATTGCATCTGTTCTAATGTTTCAGCATCCCTTTCTCTTAGTTGATAAGCTATATATGGATCAAATCCATCAGGGAATTTAAGAAGCACAGAATAGGGTGTAGGTTTAAGATCTGTAGGAATAGAATTGTAGACACTGTTATATCTAGTGTAGTAATCCTAAATAGACTCATTAGGAGCTCTTTTTAAAGCATCAAACTCAGAAAAAAATTGCAAAGGGTTCTTTTTATTTTCCCATTTATTTAAAAATTCTCTATGAAATGCAACTAAATTACCTATACTACCAGCAACTAAATTTTTAAACCATTTCTTAACTTCTTGAGTTAAACTTTGAGCAAACAACCTCATTTGGACATTTCATTCATCAACTTCATAGATTTCACAGTAGTTTGTCATTTTTGTGACATGTTTTTGAGCAGTGTATTGTGACAAGCCATCAAATAAAGGTATATTTTTCTAGTAATCTTGGGGCATATCATGGAGGTTTTGAGGAAAAACAAGGGGAGCATACCTGACAGCCATGGCTTGAAGCTTTGTTGAGCTAGGAGGTATACTAGAAATGATAGGAGCAGTGTTGGATATACTAGCTGATGTGCTGAAAGCTATACTTGAAGAGCTTGGAAAAGAGGCTGGTATATATATGGAATTGGTTGGAAATAAGGATGTAGTGCTTATAAAACTAGTGGATGCAGTGGATTGAGTGAATGAAGGAAATAATATCCTAAGCTGCAAAGGCAACTTAGGAATGAATTGTTCTATGGATGAACTTGTAGTGGAATCTAAAAATGAGGTGACAGCATACAAAGTTGAATCTGATGCTGGAATTATTGTTGTGTGCAATTGAGAAACTGGAGGCTTAATGTAAGATAATAAATGGGCTAATTTAATAGCTTCATCAATGTCTTTAATCAGTGTAACATTAATCCTTTCTACTTGACTTTGAGATTCATATTTGTTTGATTTTATTCTTGCTGAAATAATTTTTTGTTTTGCATTCAAAGAAGAAGTAAAAATGGGATCTATGACAGTTTCTTTTAAATCAATTTCAGATTTTTTCTAAATAATGAATTTTCAAACTTGAAATAAAAATCAATATCAATTAAGCTCACTAATTCTTTGGGTAAAGAACTAGATTTTCTTAAGGGCACTTCAGCTTCTAAAATGACAATTTGTTTTTTCTTTTTTCCAATCTGTTCTGGGTTATCTACTATAACTGTAGGCTTAGGACACAGATTAGACCTGGTATAGTAGGTTTTCCTAGAATCCAGAATGATTTTTTATGAATACCCACAACCCTTAAAAATAATCTTAAAGTAAAAAGATAAATAAAATATCTTCCTTTAAGATTAAATTTAAAAATGGAGATTGGTTAGTCCCCAGTATGGTCGCCAGTATGTTATCACCCTAGTAATTTCTCAATATTGTGGGCTTTTTATTTTTAGTTTAAGAAAACTAGGGGTAACCACAAACCTAATTTGGAAATTTAGGATCTAGCCTTCCTAAATTTCAAAGGGGGCTCTCTCCTTATGATTTAAATTTGTTTTTGTTTCATGTTTTAGGCTAGTTATGATAGAACAATTGGTTTTGGTTTTGAATCAGTTTGGTGGGAAAAAATCATTTAAAGATAAACTAGGGAGGAATCTACTTGACCATTGGGCTAATGGAGTCTAAGTCTAGATAACAATACTAGAAGGCAAGGCCAAAAGGATGCAAATGTATTCAGGGCAAGATAGATAACCCTCAGAGCTTTGGTAAAAGGTTTTTGATGAGATGTTGAAGTTGGGACAAAGGGCAATGAAGGATCCTTTGATCCAGACAATAGAGGAAGGAGGTAGAATTCAAATAGGAGTAGGAGTAGTTAAGAATTCTTAACACCGGAAATCAGTTGAAAACATTTAAATGGAAACTTAGTTAAGACAGGGAGCCATAAGCTAGTCCTGAAGTAATATTCCTAGTTACTCATTAAGAAAGAACAAACACATAATGAAATGAATGGAACTTCAGAAAATAAACAATGACAAGATAGATGCACTTTACTCTTTAACTTATCACGAGAATCCTGAATTATGATGTCCAATTAGCTTTGTCCAGTCTACTACTTTCGAAATCAACATGTGTAGGCCTCCAATGTATCAGCAAAAATCTATAGTAATCTTAGCAATTTTATTCCACCCTTAACACTTCACAAACTGAAGTATTTATACAAATGTTTATTACAAATATCCTAGAGAGATCTAGGAAATATAAAATATCTTTACACATTAAGAGGGACAGCTGCTTAACAACTTTAGCAAGCTGTCCTCTCATCTAGAAAATATAGAACTAACTTATCCAACAAAAATTGTTTGTTGAATAGTTGTCCATGCTTGCTGGCACATTGAAAAATATCTTTTTGGAAGATGACTTAATTGATACTCTTTCTACTTATACTCTTTAATATTGAGCTTCATCCCTGATGTTCTTTCAAGTTATTTATTTATCATTTTACTGTTGTAAAAAGGGAATTTACAGCGTCAAAATCAGCTGGCTGTTGCTTTTCTCTCTGATACACTTTGACTCTGTTCTTTCACCCTGATACTCTTTCCACTGATATTTTAACCTTTAACTGATGTAAAAAGAGACTTCTCAATAGTAAAAAATCAAAATCAAATAACTATTTTATTGTTTCCTTTTTAGATTGACTATTTCACCTGCACTTTCTTTCACTGTTTTGCTTCTTTGCTGCTACAACAAATCTGTAAAAACCTACCACTATTTAGCATTTGGTATCTTCATATTTTTCAGCTTCCTGTAGTTCTCATCTACATCATTGTATTTGGAAAAATTTGGTTGGATGACAAACAAATGTTTAATTTCATTTTGAAGGAAAAATAAGTCTTCAATATATTGGAGGACAACCTTTCCAGTGGGAGAGCCCTATGGTAGTGGCTTGTTCACCTATTCTTTGGCATAATCCTTTATCTTTTTTTCATATTCCTTTTGTTCCATCAACTTCTCATTGAAGACATGAATATATGGAATGCCAGCTTGTCTTAGCATAGTGTATTTTGCTAAAGACTTGGTAATAGAAAAATTCATGGCATCACATTTTTCTTTTAAATTATTCATTAGAGTTTTCTTTGTCAAAAATTTCTTGATTTGCAATATTGTCTCTGTTCTATCCTGTGTCTTTAATTCTTCTAGCTCTGTTCTGTTTTTACTGTTCAAGAAAGTGATTAGCTTTAATGCTTGTGCTGCTTTATCTGCTATTTCTTTTGTTGTCTTTTGAATTTCTACTTGCACTGTTAGAAGTAGGTCTCTTTGTTCATATATGATTTGGATTAATGGCCACTGAAGATGTATAGCCTCAATTATATTGGTCCATAGGTAATTTATTATGTAAGAAATTTATGTAGTGAAACTCAAATCTTTTTGAAGGTCTTTGACTTGCTCTTCAAGTCTTTTGGCCCTTTGCTCATAATTGTTGGCATTAATCAATGTTGTTTTGTTGGAAACTTCCATATTCTAAATCATTTTCTTCAAACTATTAATTTCATTATTTTTCAAAGACATTTCCTCCATTGCTTTGACTATCTTCCCTGCATCATTTGTATGTTGTACCTGTGATGTTGAAGATTATGTATTGGAGGTAGTAGCTGATTGCACTGACACTGCAGTTGCCAGTGGCTCTTTTGGTGCTAACTTTTCTCCCAGTGTAGAAGGAACAACAGTAGTAATAATAGGTATGACCGAGGTTAACTTCTGGTTCATTGACATCTTCAACCTCAATAACTTTTTCTTTCCCTATGGAACCAAATTTGAGCCTTTTGTTGTAGATGAGCTTGAACTTAGTCTCTATAGTAGTTTCTGTTGTGTAGGCTCCCTCATCTTTGTCTCTTTTATTAGAAGATTCTGGCAGTTTTGAAGTTACCACAGCAAGTGTGGTATCCATTTTTCCTATTGGATGTTCATTTGTAGCTGTATCTATCAAAGTGTTTGCTCTCCATTCTACTTGATTGGCATATTGTTCAGTGTATGGCTTAGACTCATGTATGAAAGGAGGTAACTTACATTTAACCCTTATACTGCTTAGAAGACCTTGGGAGTCATAATTCCAAGGGAAACTAACTTGAAATTTAAGCTCTGACAATCTTATTTCTATCTCTTTATCAACATCTCTATTATTCACTATGAAATGACCAATCTGATTTTTCAATTTGAATTGGGTCTTCTTTTTGGAAGCCATGAAGTTAATGGCATCATAATTCAAAACTTTCCTTAAGTATTCCAATGCAAAGACTCTGATAGTCAAAAAATTAGGTAATTTGTATGGAAGCAGATTGGTTCCAAAGATTCTCAATTCAGTGTGTTTCTCATTCAAGTACCAATCTCCCATTTTGCATTGTTCTGATAGTTGTAATATCCTTTTCATTTCTTCACTTACCCTAGGCTGTTATGATTTATGTAGCAAATTCAAAGCTGGCCCTATGAAAAAATCTGTAAAATCTGTGTAGTTGTATTCACTTCCTTCTTTTCTCAATAGTGATGTCCAAAAGACAACTGATAGAGGCTGGCCCTCTACATTCATTTTTTGTAATGCTATTGGAAAGTGATTAGCTTGTGAGAATAAGAATAAGTGAAATAAATGTGAATAATATTTGAATACCCCTTCAGTGGGTAGCTTTGTCAATTGATGGTGTATGCTATCAGTTATGAACCTAGCAAAGTCAAAAATCATAGCAGGAGGCTCACCAGGAGATAAAGTGGATAAAAACCCAAGGATGGACTCATCAGTAAAGTCATCAGTGAAGTATCCTAATATCAAGGATAACATTGAAATTACATGCCTAGAACCCTTAGGAAACTTGGAAGTAGAATATGGAGGATTTACTTTTGGAATGTCTACATAACAAGGCATGAAAGTCTGGAAAATATTAAATCTCTTGGGGAAATCTAATTCTAGATAAAATTGAGTTAATGCTTCAACTAAAAAGGGCACTGCCTTAGGGTCAAACTATAACTGAAACATTTCATTGATAGACTCTGCAGTGATACAAAATAGAATTTCTCTATCAGCATTTACAATTTCTCTTTGGTCTGGAACATAGTAATTTTGGCACAATCTTATCAGGTCTTGACCAGGGTGTGTTTGTTACACCATTTTTTGGTCATCTAACCTATTATCATTAGATGGACCCAAGTACACCATGAAAGACCAATTTTACCGCAAGTAAAATTGCTTTCACTATGAAAATAGCTTAGTAAATCACCTTTATTAAGTCGTTTATGATTTAAACAGGAAACCCCATAAGGAAATATTAAATAAATATACATTTGTTTTATTTTCCTCAATAAATAATTAGTTAAACAGTAGTTTAATTAATATTTTTGGCTATATTTAACCCAAAACAAGGAAATTAATTAGATAAATCATTATTTATCTTATTATTTTCTAAAGAATAATTGTTTAAATCTTATTTAAATAATATTCTGTGTTAAATATGACTTATTCGCCCTTAAATAGTTAAATAAATCACTATTTTTTTATTATTACTCAAACCATATCCTTAAAATGATAAATAAATCATTTATTTATTTGTTATTACTTAATCACATCCTTAAAATGATAAATAAATCATTTATTTATTTATTATTTACAAATAGGGGATTTGACTCAAGTCAAATACATTTCCCGCAACAAATATAATAAAATATTCCATAAAAGTTGGATGAAGTAGATTTGATTAATAATATATATATATTTTTTAATCGTAATTCGATTTTTTATTGATGAAGAAGAATGGCCAGAGCCAGATCAAGCTTACAATTCACTGTTTCTGTCATTACAATTCTCAGCTTTTGCGAGGATAGATGCCCATTTAGGGAATAGATGCCATTTTCGGTGCCCCTTCATTTATGCTGATCATGCTTGTTTCTAGTGTGCATCCTGTATTTGCCAGTGTGTCTGCTTCTGTGTTTAATTCTCTGAGAATATGGAAGATTTGAGCTGTGGAGAATTCCTGTAGGATTCTGCTCACTCTTTTGATCTTCTTGTTTAGTACTGGATCCTTGGGCGCTTTTTTGTTTATCAATGATTTTATCAACAATTCAGAGTCTCCAAAAATTAATATGTCTCTTACATTTCCTTTTCTGGCCAGTTGGCAAGCTTTTAGAAGACTGAGGACTTCGGCCTGATTGTTGGTTTTAAACCCAAGACCCCAGCTGAAGTCCTCCTTTCTCCCATTCGGAAGATAAACAACCCCGCCTGCCCCAGACCTGCCTGGGTTGCCTTTCGAGGCTCCGTCGAAGAAGATAGTGCATTTACCTTGTGCTTTCCACCACTTCTGGAAACTTTCCAAGGTGTCTCTAATCTGCCAATTTTCCTTTTGAATTGGACGAGTAATTGCTGGAGTTCTCGACATGGGGGAGAAGCCATCCAGCCATGCCTTTTCCTCCTTTCGTAGGGAGCTGTCATCTTTGACAATGGAATGTCGTAAAGTTTCTAGAAGTAGATTCTTGGCCTGATCAGCAGCATTCTCTGCTGTTGTTTCTTTTTGATTGAAGACTATATCATTCCTGGCGAGCCACAGCTTCCAGCAAAGATATTTAGGGGCTGCAATCCACACCTTGAGCCAGAGAGATTTTTCAGTGACTTTGAGTGGGTATCGAGCTTTCCAAGACGAAAACATGTCATTGATCGAACAGTGGGAAGGAGGGATCACATTCAGACCTGTCAGGAAGCTAGTCCAAGCCTTCTGAGCATACTCACAATCGATGAACATGTGTACTGAGGTTTCCAAGGCTTTTTTGCAGAGCACGCAGCGGTGAGGACCTGCTATGTTTCTTTTGCACAGGTTATCACCAGTCAGAATTTTGTTATGAAATAAGGTCCAGAAAAAGAAATTAATCTTAGGAATGCTGAAGGATTCCCAGATCTGCTTCCACACTGATTCCGGATGCTGAGAGGCCTTTTTGCCTTGCAGCTGAAAGTAACCTTGCTTGACTGTGTACACACCTGTTTTCCCCCATCCCCAAGAGTCAGCCTCATCCTTGTGTACAGGTGTAAAATCTGAAATGGCTTCTGTGAGGGACTTCAGCTGATTTTTTAGGTGTGCTGGAATGATGGGTAGTCTCCAACGCTGCCAGTTGCCATTGAAGTCCCACTCAACGATGTCCTCAACTTTTCTTATTCCTCTTGAACTTAGCCAGGCTCTTAAGTCGACAATTTCATTATTGTCTGATAATGGAGGGTGCCCCATTATTCGATCTTTCCACAGCAGAGTGCTTTTCCCGTTCCCTGGAATTTTATACAACTGTGATCTGAAGAATTCGAGCCCTTTACAACAAAGCCTCCAAGCCTGCGTTACTTTCATAGCTTGCGTTGGACTGTAGTTGGAAAGCGAATGATTGTTAAGATACTTCTGTTTAAAAATTTGACTGACAGGGTGCAGAGGCTCTGTGATTAGCTGCCACAGCAGTTTACATCCCATGGCTAAATTAGCATGCTGTGGGTCACGTATTTGAAGTCCGCCCTCAGCATAGGGACGCTTCGTTGTTTCCCAGTTAATCAGATGAAAACGGTTGCTGTTACCCTTTCCTCCGTTCCAGAGAAAATTTCGTATAATGCTTGAGATCTGATCCGCAATTTGCTTTGGAGCCAACAGCAACGAGGTTTGGAAGGTTGGGATAGCAGAGAGTACAGCGCGAATTAGGGTGAGTTTGCCACCTGTTGAGAGCCATACTCCACCCCACGCATCGATCTTTTTCTTGAACTTTGATATCGTCTCCTCCCACAGGTGATTACGATTTGAACCCAGCGTCAAAGGAAGGCCTAAATACTTTATTCTATCCCACTCAGCATAGCCTTTGAATCCAAGCACGCTGGCAATCCTCTCAATCGAATGCTGGTCTATATTCCATCCATAGACAGCACTTTTCCTCTCATTAATTAACGCTCCTGAGCAATTGCAGAACTTATTGAGGATGATTTTGAAGGCGTTTGCCATTCTCATGGAGGCTCCTCCGAGGAGGAGGGAATCATCAGCGAAAAACGCATGGTTCACCGGAGCAACGCCTTGCGCAATTCTTATCCCTGGAATGGATCCAATTTGCTTCTCCTGAGACAGCTTTCTGCTTAGTGAGTCAGCTAGAAGTATGTAGAGGTAGGGGGAAAGAGGGCAGCCCTGCCTCAGTCCCCTAGTAGTTAAAAAGAACTCAGCTGGTCTGCCATTCACCATTGGGGCTATCCAAATGTTTTCAATACAAGCTTTGATGAGATTTATAAAATCTGTTTTGAAACCGAAGGCTGCTAGAACCCTGTACAGAAAGGAACGATTCACTCTGTC
This sequence comes from Pinus albicaulis, assembly GCA_034641835.2. Lineage (NCBI taxonomy): Eukaryota > Viridiplantae > Streptophyta > Pinopsida > Pinales > Pinaceae > Pinus > Pinus albicaulis. The sequence goes on from JAXQQM020080013.1 coordinate 116,791, forward strand.
GAAGGCGTTACACATATCCAACTTGATTATCATACCCTGTTCTTTCCTGCTTTGACTGGAATGCAGGGCTTCTTGTATTTGTATGACATTGTCTAAAAGTTGTCTGCCCTGGACAAAACCTCCTTGGGCCGGAGAGATGAGCTTTTGTAGAAGAGGCTTAATTCTGTTAGCCAACAGTTTGGCCACAATTTTATATGATGAGTTGCAGAGTGAAATCGGCCTATATCTGTCAAAGGAGCTTGGATTTGAATCCTTGGGAATTAAAGCGAGGAAGGTTGAGTTTATACCTCCACCCACTTTTGCCTTCCTCAGGAATCCTCTTATCATTCTGAAAAGATCAGCATTGATAATCTCCCAACATATTCTATAAAAATGAATTGAGAAGCCATCGGGCCCTGGTGATTTGTCTGGTTCCATGGACCAGACTATTTGAGTTATTTCTTCTTCAGTGACAGGCCTCATCAGAGACTCATTGTCTTCCATATTGACCAAATTTGGTATGGTTGAGAGAAAATCTGTTGCATCCTCCTCATTCCCATTTCTTTCTGCCCTTAGAAGATTCTGAAAATGATTAACAGCTGCATCTTTGATTTGAGTAAATCCTTTATACACCTGTCCATTAGAGTTGGTGATTTCTGCTATATGGTTGCGTGAAAGGCGAGCCCTACACTGTCTATGGAAGTATGTGGTATTTCTGTCTCCAGATTTAAGCCACAGACTTCTAAACTTTAAGCGCCAGTGTTCTTCTTCGTTTCTAAAAGAACAGTATGTATTCCTTTGGGCAGTTTTTTCGTTTGCTAGGTCTGTGGGGGAGGGATCCTTCTCCTCCATTTCAAATTGTAATCCTTCCAACAGCAGAACTGCCTCCTTTCTCTGACTAGTGGGGGTGTGCCTGGTATGCTTTATCCAATCCTTGAGAGCTTTTTTTGTGTTTTTCATTTTTTGTTCCCACACATAGCTTGGGGAACCAATAACATCTTCCCTCCAAGCTGTTTGAACTGTTTCAAAAAAGCCTTCCTTGCCTGCCCAGAGAGGATTAAAGCGAAAAGGAAGGGGACCTAGATCTTCTTCTTCTTTTAGACATAAAAGGATTGGCTTGTGGTCCGATGTAAGCTTTGGGAGAATCTTGGAAAAGACTATTCTGTTATCCATCATTAAGGAACCGCTGATTAGGAATCTATCAAGCCTAGCAGAGATATGATTTGCTCCTGTTTTATTGTTAGTCCAGGTGTATTTGCCTTTCATGGGTTTGGGATCAACTAAATCCTGCTGCAGAATCAGATTTCCCACTGTATTAAGAAAAGGGTCCCTAGAGTAATTCCCTCCTCTTTTTTCTGTGGAGTCCAGGATAATATTCAAATCACCACCTATGATCATATTTTTGGGGTTGATCTGCTCTATAAATTCCAAGAGTGACCTCCAGCACTCTCTCTTTTCTTCATAATGCACAGGAACATACAAATTAAACAGGGCAAGAGAGAGGTTACTTGTAATATGTCGCAGCTCTGTGAAGATCCAATGCTGGGTCTCTGTAGCTCGAATTAATGTGAAGGAGTTTTTTGACCAAAAAGTGCCAATACCTCCAGCCGAACCCCTTGCACTGACTGCCTTTTCTGAATCATACTTCCATTTCATGGTGCTAGTATTTAGTAGGGTTTCCCCTTCTATTTTGGTCTCTTGGAGCATTAGGATGTCCGCTGTTTCCATCTTCAATAAATCCTTGATCGCTTCTGCCTTATTGGGATTACCCAAACCCCTACAGTTCCAAGAGACCAACTGCATCATTTACCACTTGAATGAGTGGGACCTCCTCCCTTGGGTGCCCTTGGTCTAGTATTTCTCCCAATGGACATTTCTATAGTAGTTTGGCTGCCTAGGGTTTTCTGTCGTTCTGATTCTTCTTCCCTTGTTTCCTTGTTTGTTCTTCTTCCCACTTTTTTTGTTGGCCTTTCGAAGGTTTCCTCATCAGAAGAGCACGTGTTTTCTTGAATCTTCTTCTTTTGTTTTATGATATCAGCATAAGAAGGAGAAGAAGTATTGCTAGAGTTAGGGATTGGAATGTTACCTGTCTCTTGATTGTCTGCATTATTCGTCTGTTGAGGTTCTTCCTGCTCGACCTCTGGAGTATCTGTCTGCGGGGTAAGGGATTCGAAGGGGTTTTTGTCTCCAACAATGTTGTTGTTTTCCCTGCTTCCACTGGGTTGATTGCTTGCTCCTTCTTGCCCTGTTTTGTTCCCTGTCTCTTTTACTCTGTTTTTGTTGTTTTGCTTGCTGCTTGCAGTCCTCTTTGCTTGCTTCCACTGCTCGCCTTTTTCTTTCTCTGCTATTTCTTCATTTTTTTTTTTACAATATCTTGCAAAGTGCCCATATTCGTGGCAATGACGGCATTTAAAAGGAAGCTGTTCGTAATCTAACTCTTGAATGTGCGACCAGTCAGCCACCGAGAGGTTAATGGCTTCAGGGAGCCCAACCTCCAGATCTACTTCCACACAGATGCGTGCGCAAGAGTATTGATCCTTTCTTGGGGCCTGGTCAATGTACCTGCCGAGGGCATTCCCTATGGATTGCAAAGCACTCTGACTCCAACAATGGAGGGGGAGGTGCGGGAGGCGCACCCAAACAGGAACGGCTGTGGGCACATCTTGAGCAGGATCAAAATCGGGGGACCATTTGTTCAGGTATAACCCTTGGGGGCCCATGAAATAAGGTCCGCTTCTGAATATCAAGCTTCGGTCATCCACGTTGTCGAACACAAAAACGAAAAACCCTTTTCCTACGAAGTGACTTTTTATACCTTCCTTCACCAGTGGAATCCAGTTTCGCCTGACCCAATCATCAACAGCCTTCGGGGATGGCCATAGCCCTGTAAACTGGCCGATAAGGCCCCTTTCAGCAAGGTTTAACGCAGATCTGCAGGTTTCATCAGTCGGTAGAGACACCTTAGGGATGGTGTCCAGCCTCTTAACGAACTTCTGTTGCAAGACCGAGGGTGGCCTCTTGATGGCTGCAGCAACTAGGGAGCGGAAAGCTTCAATATCTGAAGGCTGAGAATCTCCTTCGGTCGACATGTTCAAGGGTGAAGGTGCAGGGGTCAGAGTAGGGTCCCCATGCACCAACACGACAGCTCCCGGGGCTAGCAAACCAACGAAGATGGACTGGCACAAAGGCCTGGGACAATCCAGGCAAAAGAGACCCGCGCACCAAGGGCCTTCCAGACACGCCCAGGTCAGACCAGGCCGAGCCCAGTCAGCGGCAGAAAGGACGCACAGCCTGTCCAAAGTGTAACTCCCACCAGCGGCCACCCCTGCAGCAAAGGGCTCCACACCCAGCTCGGGCAGGGCAGAACCGAGCCCAGCAGGAGAAAGATCGAGCGCGAAAAAATCAAATCCGGTGAGGGAGTGCGCCGCCAATCAAGTAGAAGGATTTTCACTTGTATAACCCTTTCTGTGTAATACCGATGGTGATGATGGCACTTGGTTAATAATATTTTAATTATGCACCAAGATCTATACTAACTCAATATTTTGCTATAAATAGAAGGATTTTCCCATTCATTTGTCACATTTTGTTGCCTAAAGATCACTCTGGATCTCAACACTTGGTCTGGCTATTGATCCACAATCATAGCCATACTTTTCCATTTTTCCTGGGTTTTCTACACCATCAAAAGAGAGAAATTCTAAATCTGAAGTGTTGAGGACTCACAAGAACCCATCCCATTGAGGAGAACAGGGAATACCCTCTTGTGTTTTCCTCCCAGGTGCCATTAATAAAAATTTCATTGGATATATTCTTGTCTTGTCTATTCGAACTATGGAGTAAATCTTATTTTTCTATTATTTAATGTCTTCTAATGCATAGATCTAGAGTTTTGTAGCATTTGTATTGATCATCTAATTATAGATCTGAAGATATTAGTAGTCATTTCTGCTATTAGGGCTGTTATTTATGCACAACTAAAGTGGTCTTTTTTTCGTACACTTCGAATCAAGATTCATACTAACAACTAGTGACTCCACATGGGTTTACCATTATGATCGTTGTTGTTTTTTTTATCCTTGCATATCCAGCTACTTCAAACCCTAGGATTTCTCTTTTTTTTCACCCATAAAACCCTAAAACGATTAAAATTCTAACTTTCGTGTGTTTTCAGACCCCTTGTGCAGGTGACAGACATCAGTTGCAGCTGAGACGAAATTTTTTTCTAAAATCTTCCACCGAGAGTTCCGGAAGTGCAGGTCACACTTTTCTGCCCAAAACGTGTGACCTGGACCTCTAGGGCCCACTTTACAGCCCAAAAAGTGCAACCTCTGCTGAAAACATGTCAAAAATTGCGACCTGGACTTTCTGCAAGGATTTTTTTTGAAAGTTTTCTGGGTTTTGCTGAGCCTCTGTTCAAGGTTATCTGACCTCCATCTTCGCCTATTTTGGACCTGTACTTGTTCTGTTTCACTCAATTAAGTGGGAACCTAGCCCCCTAGGGCTTCAGTACCCTCCACTTTTTGTGGAAGAGTGTTTGCTATTGTAGGTTGTCTGAAATTTCAGAGTCTTCAGCCATCTTTTCAGATCTGATACCTCATCTTCAAATCCACTTTAGATCGGCTTGTTATCCATCCAAATCACCTCATCTAGATTTTTTTTGGTTTTCCTCTACGGTTCTCTCCATTTCCCTTCAGGAGATAGCCTTTCACCACTTCTTCTACAACAATTATTCCTCTAATTTGTTTTTTTTTTTTGCACCACTTTCTAGTAGATTTTGTCTTTTAGATCTCTATCCCTCTTGACCCTAGATCTGTTAGACTTTTTTAGTGTGTTTTGATTATTTTTTTACTCACCTATAGACTTGTTGTTTAGAGACCTGCCTCCTCGGGTTTAGATTAGTGCATTATGAGTTGTTTATTTTCTGTTTTGCATGCCTATATACTGACATTTGCAGGTTTATTTACAACTATGCAACACATTTTTTCTTTTTCTCTATAAACGTCTGGGTTTAAAAATTAAAATTTACATACTTTTGCACACACAACCTAAGTGAAAAAGGGCTTGGTTAACACCGCCAAGAAAAGACTCTAAAAAATTGAAATTAGTTGATCCTGCACCTCTTTTCCCTTGTTTTGACATTGTAATCGATTGATCCTGCACCTCCCTACCCTTGTCAGTCTCTTTTTCCTGTGTGCCATGTTTTGTGTCATCATTGCTCAACCTCCCATGGGCTCCGATTTTCCTCAGGGGGGGCCAACACTTCCTACATTTTTTCCCCTCCTAGTAGCACGTATTCAAGATTTGACATGCCTCCTCTTGTTGCCCAACATCCTGCCTACCATACTACTACCCACCATTTTCCATCTGGTTCCACGGATCACCAGATTATCATGATGAAATCTAATCAACCTTTAACCATAGACATCAATCTTCAGACTCAGTCGCATCAGTACAACAACCCTCCTGCTATGTCTGTCCCCAAGCCGCCTCCTTCGGTCTCTATAGAGCCTCTGTCGACACCTAAGGATCCCTTGCAGATCCCTTAGCCTAGGGTGGAGGTTCATACCGAGATCCCTAAGGGACCATTGTGTCGAAATGTTGCTTCTAGCAAAGCTGCCCATTCGTATAGCATAGTCAATGATTTGACACAATCCCCTGCTACCATTTCAATGCTGGAACTCCTCCAGTCATTCCCTTCACATCGAAAAGCTCTTCTATCTGCCGTGGTTACTGTAGACCCTTCCAATGATTGATTGATTTTCTTTGATGTTGACCATTCACAACATCCTCCTCTCCTTGCTTTCGTTGCTTTCCAAATCCCAGTCAAGATCTAGAACGCTAACATGTCCTGGTGCATTATTGATGAGGGGGAATCAACCTGTGTGATGTCCGCTTCGGTTTGGAAACAACTCGGATCCCCTGAGTTGGCTCCTTCCACAATCATTCTCCGAGCATGGGATGGCCATGCCTCTAAGCCCATTGGCTTGTTCTGCAATTGTCCCACTACTCTTGTGGGCAAGATGGTTTGCATTGACGTAGAAGTCATAGACGCCCCCTTAGATTACAACATTCTATTGGGTTGTAGCTACACTTATGTGATGTCAGCTATCCCTTCCGCGGTCCACCGCAAGATTTCCTTCCCTCATAACAGAAGGATAGTCACCATTGACCAGTTGACGTATTACGAACCGAAGTCTCAAACCTCCCTTGAGTCTACTATCTCTTCGGTGGCCAACAAGCAAACCGTTGACCCTTTGACCAGTGTCTCACCCGACGTCTACAAGGATTCCTCCTTTCTGGGTACATTCCCTGGTCTTCCTCCTCCCATCTCTAATCCCAGCTCATCAAATGTTTGCATGATGCAAGCGTCTCAGGCTTCTCTCAAGTGGCCTGCCTTGGCTAGTCAGCGACCTCCTCACCCTCCACAGCCATCTCCTAGCCCTTTGATGTAGCCTTTTGGACCTTCTCCTCCTAGCCCTTCAACTGTTACTCATGAGCCTCTTTATCCTCCCATGTTGGTTCCTCCAGGCCTTAACCATTTAGGAGCCATCCCATCTGGCCACTACCCCTCCAGTCAGATACCATTCCTAGTCCCTCCACTAGACATATATATGGCACCTGTCATGGCCACCCTCTCTCTTCCTAACTTGACCATTGGGATTCCGGTTTGGTACCTTGATCCTCCAACTGCTACCCTACCAGGCCAACCTTAACCTTATCTTGCTTTGACCCTGATTCAACCGGTCCCCCTGACTTCTCCTATTGTCACAGTGCCTCAACCACCTCAACAGGAACTGCCTCCTGTTGAGACCACTTTGGGTAAGAAGGGCAAAGCTCGCAAAAAGGCCTCAAAGGACAAAGCGGCCTCGACTGACCCTACACCTCCTCCCCCTTCAAAGCCCTATGCTTTGTGTGATGTCATCAGTCATGCCACCCATGCTTGTCCCGAGTTGCCCCACATCAAGCCCATGGTTAATGTCGCGTTCCCTAAGTCGACGGTCCCCGAAACCTCTACTTCTTCATCGACCATTACCAAGAACACCAAGACTATTCACACCAAACACCCTTGTGCTTTTTGTGCTCTCCATGGCCATTACTCTCATCATTGTCCCGGCCTTACAAATTACCATGCCTCTTTAGAAGTAGTCCAAGAGTACGAGATTGAACAGAACCAATCTGCTTCTCTTGTACTTTCACAATATGTTGTAGGCTAGACCAAGTATCTACCCACTCCTATTGACATTCCCCCCCCCCCCAATTTTGACATGACGGAGCATGCGACCACCATCCTCTAGCTTTCATCGTCCATGAGACCTTGGGTTGAAGCTCCCATCGAATCTTCCCCTGTTGTTTCGCTTGAACCCCCTTTAGCGATCACCATGGGCTCAACATCAGTAGACTCTTTATCTTCTTATTCTTCCATAATCCCCCATGATGATTCACATGTGAACCTTTCGTCTCCAGATGATTAGTCAAGTAGCTTCGCTGCATTAGGTGGTCTCCCTTCCTACAGTCACACCATTTTCTATTGCGATGATGACATCATGGAAACCACGTCCACCCTCGACTCCATCCTTCCCGCCCATCAATGGGATAGCACACCCCATGCCCATGATGACTTTCATAACCTCAACTCAAGTTACACCTCTGGTAGCTCCCACACTCCACCTTACCGACGACATGTGATTAGTAGACATCTTACCCAGATCACTCCTTCATGTGAAGTACGTTCGATTTCTACTTTGAGCTCAGGTTTCCAACATTGTTCATCAGCCTTCCATTTATTGTCTTGTGGCACCCTTCATATAGATCTACCATCCACACCTTATATTGGTTTTGCCGATGGTGCAATTTGCTACACTCGGAATTTAGCCTTGGCAAGTTGGGCCATTTTTACCCCCTTTCATGCGCTTGTTCTTTCAAATGGTGTATGCATTGGTACTGCTGCCAATAATCAGGTTGAATATGATGCAATACGAGGTCTATTAGCCGATGCCCTTTCACATCACATCCTCCATCTTCATGTTCGTTTAGATTCCTTGCTTCTTGTCATGCAATTGAATGATGTCTATCGTGTGCATAATCCTATCCTTTTCAGAAGATATTTACGAGTGAAGCTTTCGATGCATGAATTTGAAATCATTGCTTTCAGTCATGTACCTAGAGCACAAAATCACTATGTAGATTGCATTGCAAACCATATTCTGGATTGGCATTTAAAACACACATTTAACACAAGACAATAACATAAAAATATCAAAATGATGCATATTCATAGTATGTGTCGTATAAAATGTTTTACAGTTCATCAACTCTGATACATATGACATGCCCACATCATGTTATAAAAAACTCAAAAATGGGGGCACCACATGCCCCTACATACTAATCACTATCTAGAGGATCCCGAGCCAATGGCCTTTCCCCCTCAGCTCGTAGATCACGAGCACTTTGTCCGGCCATCGCCATGCATCGCATGATCCCTCTGCATTATGAGGGTAAACCAATACATGCCTCTATGTACTAGTCATCTAAGTCTTGCCATCCATGCTTCAAAACACTATTCAGAAGCCTCTCACATCTATGATGGATGTCCTCTAGAAGGGCTGTTGCATCCTCATTTTTTTGCGTCCTTGGTCCACTAGATCCTACATTGGAAATCTGCAGTGCTTCATGTACTTTGTCATTGATGCAGGAATCCAACTGACTAAGCAAATCTGGATTCCAACGGTTGGTTTGTCACTACCGTTGGTTCATTCTTTCAGTTGGAATCGAGATATTGGTTGTGGACAAACTAACTGGGTGGAATCAAGATCCCAATAGCTCCATTTCCTAGATCAATAGATCAAAAATTCCTAGTGCTCAGCCAAAAAATAGCACAGAAACACCCCTCTCAGACAGGTCACACTTTTCAGGACCAAAACTGGGATAGGTCACACTTATTTGGCCAAAACCTGCTACCTAGGTCGCACTTTGTGCCCCAAAAAGTGCGACCCGGCCATGAGGAGGAGTAGGGGGCTTTTCCTGAGAATTAGGGACCAAATCTGAACTTTTAATCCACTGAAAAGAAAGAGTAGGTTTAGGCCTCTTACCTGCAACTAACAGATCTCGATTCCAACAGTCATTTTGTCTGCTACGATCACCGCAAGATTTAGGGCCTTCTCTCCTCTCCACATTCACCACAGCTCCACATTCAAATGAATGAATTTGGAGGGAAAAATGCCTTATTAAAAGAGAAACCCCTATTTCTTATTTCGCTTGTTGTGATCCAACCATGGCTCCGTTTACCAAACCATCCACACCGTTGGAAGGCTCTCACTGAGCCCTCAAATGGGTATCTGTTAGTTTTTAGTGATTTGATAATTCATCGGGACACATTTTCCCAAGAAGCGCCACTTCACCCTTCCTCAAAAATCGAATTTCTTCACTTGCAACACTCATACCGGGGGCACCATGTTGCCTCCATACTTGTCCATGCTCGTGTCGACTTTCGTCATGAGTTACCATCTGGTACTCATGCTTTTATGGTCCCCATTGGACCCTTTACATATGTGGCAGTACCATTGAGTCACCCTTGTTTAGTGCATCTGATTTGAGTCATCAGTGCTTTCATGGAGTCTATCCTGAGTCCCTTTGCATCTCGCCACAGTCCTCCATCATTTATTGCTTGGTCCCTCTCTCGTGTCGCACATTATGGCCTTCAGTCCCACTATCCCTTATCCCTGATGATTTTGTGTCAGTTGTTGCCATGTCATCCATGTCCTTTATGCTCTAATAAGGGAAGTTGTTCGTTCACTACTCATTCCCCTCCATTACATCACCATCATTGGTGTCAGTTTATCAGTCACTCTACTATTTTCTCTTGTGCCCTAGTTGAGGATCCGTTATTGCCTCACCTATGGTGAACCTCCTTCTGTCGACATCAACTCATTCATTCCAAAAGATAGGTCTAGAGGGCGGTGTACCTTGGTTCCAGCTTCCACTCTAGTTCGGTGCCTCGGATCAGGCAAAGGGACTCCTTATTGCCCTTTGACTTAATTGTTTCTCGGCTTCAGCTCCTTTTAGTATGATCAAGATCTGTATACTCGATGTTTCAGTGATGCAGCAGTTGACATCGATGATTCCTGAGTGTGTGTGAGATGTCTCAGCCCTCATGAGGGGTGGCCCCACAGGTAGCCCCCCACACACTCAAATGAGCTCTTCATCATAGCCTTCAATGAAGCTCCATACATTTGATGATGTTGGCCTCAGCCGCTTGTAGTGCTATTTTGTTTGCATGTATCGGTCAGATTTTTAGAGCCCTTTCCTGTGTTCAGGGGCATCTGGGTTGCATTTATATCTCATGGACTCAGCTATTATTGTACAAGTCCTGGCTGTTATCCCATGCACAATATGTATGTGGGATTCATTATCATGTTATTTATCTAGCTCATGTTTATGTCAGCATATCCTATATTATTTTGTCCTATGGTTTTCCGGACGCCTTATTGTTTGTACTATTGCCTCGGCAGGCATAGTTATGCCTCCCCCGCCACCTATAACAGGTACTGACTCATCAAAAAGACTTGTCGCACCTACAAGTCACTTCCTTAGGGTGTAGTTCTTTCAGCACTTTGGTCTACATTATATTTCTCTCTCTTTGACTTCCCAGTTGATGTCTAGTGATTGAATTCTTATAATGTACTTTGGTCATACGATTAGCTCCTAACGCTCGCATGCTGGGGGGGCAATCTGTTACACCATTTTTTGGTCATCTAACCTATTATCATTATATGGACCCAAGTACACCATGTAAGACCAATTTTACCCCAAGTAAAATTGCTTTCACTATGAAAACAACTTAGTAAATCACCTTTATTAAGTTGTTTATGGTCTAGACAGGAAACCGCATAAGGAAATATTAAATAAATATACATTTGTTTTATTTTCCTCAAGAAATAATTAGTTAAATAGTAGTTTAATTAATAATTTTGGTTATATTTAACCCAAAACAAGGAAATTAATTAGATAAATCATTATTTATCTTATTATTTTCTAAAGAGTAATTTTTTAAAGCTTATTTAAATAATATTTTGTGTTAAATATGACTTATTCACCCTTAAAATGATAAATAGATCATTTATTTATTTATTATTACTTAATCACATCCTTAAAATGATAAATAAATCATTTCTTTATTTATTATTTAGAAATAAGAGGATTTGACTCAAGTCAAATACCTTTTCCCTCCAACAAATATAATAAAATATTCCATAAAAGTTGGATTTAGATTTGGTTAACAATATTTTAATTATGCACCAAGATCTAGACTAACTCAATATTTTGTTATAAATAGAAGGGTTTTCCCATTCATTTGTCACATTTTGTTGCCTAAAGATCACTCTGGATCTCAACACTTGGTCTGGCTATAGATCCACAATCATAGCCATACTTTTCCATTTTTTTTTGGGTTTTCTACACCATCAAGAGAGAGAAATTCTAAATCTGAAATGTTGAGGACTCACAAGAACCCATCCCATTGAGGAGAACAGGGAACACCCTCTTGTGTTTTCCGCCCAAGTGCCATTAAAAAAAAATTCATTGGATATATTCTTGTCTTGTCTATTGGATCTAAGGAGTAAATCTTATTTTTCTACTGTTTAATGTCTTCTAATGCATAGATCTAGATTTTTGCAAAATTTGTCTTGATCATCTAATTACAGATTTGAAGATGTTAGCAGTCATTTCCGTTGATAGGGTTGTTAGTTATGCGCAGCTAAAGTGGTCTTTTTTCGTACACTTCGAATCAAGATTCATACTAACAGTGTTAATGTGACTACATACTTGGGTAAATTTGTATCCAAGATAGGCATGTCATCTTTATCTAGGAACTTCTCATAACACCAATTGTGAACTTCTAATAGGTTGAATTATACTAGAGGGTCTGCAATTTTATAATCCAAATCAATTAAAGGGATAATTTCTTCATTAGAAACTGGTGGCTGAAGGGGATTAACAATCACAGTGGTTTTTGTAGTGAGTGTAGGAGTAGATTTTATGGCTTTAGCTTCTTCAGAATTAGAAGGTTTGGATCCTCCAAGTTTAACAGGCTTGGATCCTCCAACTTTAGGTATCATTTGTTTCTTTCTAATTTTGAGATAACTAAAGCAATATTACACAGTTTGCAATAGTTAATTTTTCTTAAACATAGGGAATTTGAGAAATTCTTATGCAATTAGGAATCTGGGATCTGTTCAACAGGTTTAAGATAGAAAACACAGGCTTTCTGAATGACTGTGACTGCAAAAGAGGTTTTTCAGGTATAGGATTTATGAGAGTTTAGTTTATATATCTTATTTCTATTGTTCTAATAGCATAGGATTTAGTGGCTAGCAGGCAACCTATATCCAACAATAGCATGTCTTGCTTCTATTATATTTAGTGGCCAACAACCCAACTATACTTGGTATTATTTTCTTTTGACTATATTATGAGACAATGGACAAGGGCCCAACACTAGTGTTCTAAAACTTGGTCCGACTTGGCTCGATGGGCCAGTTTGGTACCAAATAAGCCCCACTCTACCAAGTAGATGCATGATGAACCCATACAGAATCCAAGAAAAAATTTCAATATTGAATTAAAAAACAAAAAAAACCAAAGTATTAAATTGAGAAAATTTCTCTAAAGATATCTCCCAGCCCTCTATTTTGCTGACACCTTTCTCACAGATAATTTATGAGCATTTGAAGTTTTGGAGTAGAGTTGAAATATTGAAGAGCAATCTGATGCTTGAGCTTGGTGCTGGTTTGGAATCTATTTGAGGTTGTTTGCAATGGATTTAGGTAGCTTAATCATGAGGCTATAGTCCATCTTGAAGCTTGGAGGAGTTGTGGACCAAATTGTTGTGTCCACTCCCCATTATTCTCATTTCCAAGCATGTTTTCCCTCTATTTAAATTGCAAATGTGGGTCCACTAAAATTTGTCCCTGTTTTTTATTTTTTCCCCTTCAAAATTCAAATATTTGCCTCTTTAAATTACATATGAAAATCATCTGAATAGGACCCTGTTTTGAATTTGACTCAAATACTTTAATTTGCATAGGTCTAGAATTATACTACTTGGATTTTAGAAATCTACTTTTCTCTTTCAAACCACAGATTGGAATTTTACCATGATTTCCACCCTTAGAGTCAACGATCTTGCATGGATCCATGCTAATCTGGATGATGTGAAAATTTATTGCAAATATTGCAAGAAATGCATTAAGAAGGGCAGGGGGAGTGAGAATTCATAGATTTAAGGAACACTTGCCTATTATAAGAGGTCAAGCTTCCCCATGCATGGTCCCATTAGAGGAGATTGGACATATTAGATTTGAATTGCAAAACCAGCTTGCAAAATTTGAAGATAAGGCTAGGCCAAAAGGTTATGGTTGTAGCATGTTTTTCAGACTCTAAAGCATATGGAGGTCATTTAGAGCCTCATTGTTTATGATATATATTGGACTCGGTTCCATTTTGAAACTTTTTTGATACATTCATCTTTACATGGTATATGTATGTGCCATGAGCAGACTTTTTCATATTCTATTTCAATGGTTTGGAGTCCTATATATTTTTTGGTAAATCAAGTCACTAAAATAAGATTATTCCAAGTCTAAGTTTTGAAACATTGACTAACACATAGAAAAACTTTCCAAACTTCGTATATGACATTATTCAAGCCAGTGGACTTGATAGACTATATAGTAGTTTCAATGTGAAGGTTTCTCAACTGAATTCTGAAATAGCATTTAAACATTTTGAAAATTAGTATATAAGAACAAATGAATTACCATTTTCTTATTAGGAAATTGGAAGAAACCAATGCACCATAATTAGGAAATTTCTTAAGAGGATGACACACTAAAAAGGAATATTTATGTGCTCCTACTTGCTATTGTGCCCCCTACACTTTCTAGGTAAACCATTCAGGCCTCCTAACTAAACTAGAAGGAAAAAATAGATGTTTTTGTTGGGAAAAGTACGAGGAGGGGGATGGCGCGAATTATCATTAGGTGGTGAAAACTCTTTTACTTTTTCTTTCTCTTAAAACCATACGCTACTTTACTGAACCCAACTCGCGTATACACGCGGATATCCTTAAGAAAACTTGCGTATGTCCAGATATCTTATTATGCATTTAATTCTTTACTTAGATCATTGCATCATTCATTCATCAGATGTTTAGTAAGTAGTAAGCATGTGTAGTAATAATAGAATAAACCATCACACATAAGCAACACACATGAACACCAGTATTTAAGGTGGAAACCCAATTCGAGAGAAAACCACCGCTGCTGTCGTCTATGTCTTCAATATTTATTATAAAGAAAAATTATTACAATTTTGTCTTGATCTGGGACTCATGCCGGCGTCGACACCCACTGCAGGCTGCAACCTTCTCTCGTTCTCCAGCCACACTCTGGAAGGGGCTCAACCCCACGGTTAATGTTTACCAACCTCAAGGGGGAAGAGCCGACCCAGTTTCCTTGATACTTCCTCGGTGCAGCTTCTACTTTCCTCTTTGAAGGCTTGACCTTAGATCTGCTGCCCAGGACCACGTTTCATCAATTTTCATACTGGATCAAAACAACTTCAATACAACCCCTTAACATGAACAACCATACATTACCTAAAACTTCAATCAGAACAGCAATACCACTGTAACCAAAATATCAGAAATAACCCAGATTTCGGAGTAGATAATCAGATACACATTCATCCTTCAACAACCATAAATTCAAATAGAATACGCTACTTCTCTTTACTGAAGACGTGTGTATACGCGCTTCCCTACTCACCAACCTGCGTATGCCTCTGGGCATACTGTTTTTCATAACATGAAATTCATACGCCACTTCTCTTCACCGAAGCTGCATGTATACGCGCTTTTCTTCCTATCAACCTGTGTATACTTCTAAGAATACTGATTTTCAGAATGTGATCAAACTCAGATTCAGATCTGCAGCTTTCAGTCAGACACCTTCTCAGCAATGCAAAACCTTTAGACAATGAGTTAGTTTTAACCATGTTTTCTCACTCATCCTTCATCATGTTTTCTCAATCAGAGATTATATTTGTTCATTATAAAATCAGCAACATACTCCATATTAAATCAACCCATACCTTCAAGTAGACTTCACTGACCGACAGCAGAGAGAAAATAGAAATCACAGAAGTATTATCTGTAAATAAGCTTCAGAAACCCTAACTTCCATACATGCTTTTAATGAAGCGAACCCGCGTATATACATGCTTTTACCAAGAAAAACTAGTGTATAGATCTGTAAAAGATAATCTTTGCAGAATAGACCAGATCTATAAACTTACCCAGATTTCTTCAATTTCTTCGTTAGACTTGCGCTAGGTCTTCATCATTTCTTTTTCATATCATCCTAGAGATTCATCATTTCTAGATCTAGAGATCTTAAACCTTCATCATATCCATAGTTGCATCATAGATTCAAATCTATCAGTGGAAGCAGAGTTCAACGTGTAGATATTCCTTAGAATCTGTTCATTGAGCACCATACTTCACCTTGCACTATGATCTTCTTCTCCTTAAATAGATTTAGCTTTTACCAATACCATGTGTCAAAACCACACAACTTCCAATGGTATTCTTGGATGGAATCAAATAAACCATACAATGCTCAATATTGTGTGCCAAAACCATGGTAATGCCCCTTGGTATTATAATTTTGGAGTGCAAAAGGGCATACGCAACTTGGGACGTACTTATCCGCGTGCATACGTGGCTTGGCCTTTACAAAAGCGCGTATACATTGTGACATATTATATTTATCATTTCTATGGCACTTACTGGAATCCTTTTTCTCTGTCACATCTGAACTGAATATAGCTACATCATCCTTGCATATTTAACACATAGAAGTTGCTATCCAAAGATAACTCATCAAGTCAGTTTCCATCAGGAACAGCTTCACCAAGTAGGTTGTCATCAAAAAATGAAGTTGCCATCAAGGACAACATTTCATCATGTTCAACACTTTTCACCTCCAGCACAGCAAGGTATCTAACAGATTTTAATTTTATTTCACTGGAATTTGTGGAACAAAATTTGAGGAATCAAGCTTCTCTTCCTCCCCAATATTTTTTTCATGCCACTAAGGCTTAAAGGACCATGTATCCTCATCAAACTTGACATCTCATTTGAAAACCATCTTCCATTTAAACAAAATATAGACTTTGTAAGCCTTATATGTCTCATTGTATCCCACCAAATTACCCTTCAAACTAGATGGTTCTAACTTGGTTCTCTTCTCCCCAATGGTATGAATATATATAAGACAACCAAAATAAAAAAAAAGTAAGGCTTGTGGTTTCTCACCATTGAAATATGTTTCTGGTGTCTTATCCTTCAATATCTAGTGAGCTCACATGTTCAAAATGTAAATTTGTTTACAACACGCTTATGCCCAAGGACAACTAGGAAGATCAATGGCATGGATCATTACCTTGGAAGTTTCTATTATGGGCCTATTCTTTCTCTCTACAACCACATTTTGATGTCTTTTTTATAGCACTATCAACTCCCTCTTGATCTCTACTTCCTTACAAAATGAGTCAAACTCTTTGGAGGTATATACTCCTCCATTATCTGATCTCAACACTTTAACCTTCTCACCTATTTTTATTATACTACAAAAGATTTAAACTCTCAAAAATTCCCAAAGACCTCATCCCTGATATTCATGACATAAACACAAAGCTTATAAGAGAAATAAATGGATCATCAATTAATGTTACCTAATAATGAGATTGAAGTCATGGTTTCACATACATATAAAATGTGTCCTCCTTTTAAATTTGACTCAAAATTTCTAATTTGAAAAATTATAGAGACATGCAACTTGGATTTTAGAAATCTAATGTTGCAACCTATTTTTTGACAGGATACCAAAGCCCATGCTCCTTCAAAATAAATTGCAACCAACACACACAAATATAAAAATTGGAAGGGCCTTCCAATCATTGAGACTAAATATAGTTACACTATCACTCCTATAACACAGAGCTAAACAAAACAAAGCAGCAACCTTCAATAAACTATCATATGTCCAGAATGGATCTTGGAAATCCCATGCTTAAAAATTTCTAACAAAACTTCCCTATCTTAGGTAGTAACCCTACTATCCATATGCATGGAATCCTAGAAGATTTCAGAATGTGCTCTCATACCATGTTTTTGTTAGACCATGGTAAGCAGAACTACAACACATTGATATATAAATACATATGATTCATGAAAAGAAAATATAACTCTCAAACTTACAACTATCATTGCATTAAATAAGAAAAAAATTAAAAACACAATGAAAGGCCTAAAACTACAATACCTCACTCTACTCTCATGCCCTAGTTTATAATCATAGAAAAGGGTCATGAGTTACAATCAATTTTGGACTATATATGTCCTAGTTCCCAACCTGCATGGAAAATCATGATAGAGAAGAAATGCACCCCAAATGCATGCACCCTCCAACTCTAGACTCATGTTGGGCTACCATGCCAAGACATTTGTGCTAAAAACACTTTCCAAATATATTAAATATGTTTTTAACTTCTTATAAAATATTTTTTTTTCTTGTTTAAGAAAAGAAACCTATTCTAGTTCTATAAAAACCATAAACAGAATAAAACTTTCTCAGATTTGATCATCTATCAAAACACTTTCAACTGTCTACATCAAGCAAATATGTCTCACTTGGATTTTTTTATAGTGCACCCTCCATGATCTTGGATCTAAATTTACAAAATGTGTGTTGCTAAAGGCATGTTGTGAAGACACTTTTAGAGAAGCCAAGTAGATATTATAACAATTTGGAGGATATTTATCACTTTTCTTCTCTTATTCCTACCTATATTCACTCTAGCTTACATGTCATAACCTTCAAAATCCGAATTTAAAGAATTAAGTGAAATGAATCCCAGGAAAATTGATGATGGACTTGAAGTTTAAGGTATGTTTATGTGGTTCACAGTCCTTGGAGAATGGTAATCGTTACATCTAAGGAATATTTGTTCCATGTAGATTCGCCCAAAGGAGTCATCGCCTATCGGATGGAAAAAAAGTTTCTACCAACAACAAGAATATAGAAAAGTACTTGGATCACATCATCCCCAATGTAGGATTTTCAAGAAACAAGAAGAATAATTCCTCTTTGACCATAGATCTATAATAGCATGCTAAAGAAATGATATTCTATCACATGGATTCAGCCTCAAATAAGAACCCCCTATTGAAAGTATCAGTGGAACGCTATAACAATTCAATGATGAATTACTTTTTGAAATCCCTCCAAGGATCAAAGCTTGCTCCGAAATCTAGGGATGAGAGACAAATAGAAGACCACAAAGCCAAAGAAGACCCCCACCATCCCATTTCCTTGAAGTGAATGAATAATATGAAGAATCTTAGGTCCCCATCTCTATGAGGGTTTATTTTATATATCTTATTTCTATTTTTCTAATAACATAGGATTTAGTGGCTAGGAGGCAAGCTATATCCAACACTCGCATGCCTTGCTTCTATTATATTTTGTGGCCAACAACCCAGCTATACTTAATGTTAACATATTTTGATTATATTATGAGATAATGCACAAGGGCCCCACACCAGTGTTCTAAAAATTGGTCTAAATTGGCTCGATGGGAAAGTTTGATACCAAATAAACCCTACTTAGCCAAGTATATGCATGATGAACCCATACAACATCAAAGAAAAAATTTAAGTATTTAATTAAAAAACTCAAAAAACCAAAGCATTAAATTGAGCACACTTTTATAAAGAGATCTCCCACTCCTCTATTTGGCTCACACCTTTCTCACAGAGCATTTGTGATCATTTGGAATTTTGGAGTAGAGCTAAAATCATGAAGATAAATTTGATGCTTGAGCTTGGTGCTAGTTTGGAATATGTTTGAGGTTGTTTGCAATGGATTCGGGTCACTTAATCAGGAGGCTATATTGCATCTTTAATCATGTAGGATTTGTATCCAAATTCTTGTGCCCACTACTCATTATTCTCATTTCGAGGCATGCTTTCCTTCTCTTTAAATTTCCAATGTCGATCCTCTGAAATTTGTCCCTATTTTTAATTTTTTTTCTCTTCAAAATTCAAATATGTGCCTCTTTAAATTACAAATGCAAATCATTTGAAATGTGTACTTGTCTTGAATTTGATTAATACATTGTAATTTGCCCATATATAGAATTATGCTACTCATATTTCAGAAATCTAATGTTCTCTTTCAAACCGCAGATTATAATTTTACCATGGTTGCCACCATTAAAGTCAAAGATCATGCATGTGTCCATACTAATTTGGATATTGTGAAAATTTATTGCAAATACTGCAAGAAAATCATTAAGAAGGGTAGGGGGAGTGGGAATTCATAGATTTAAAGAACACTTGGATAGTATAAGAGGCCAAGTTTCCCCATGCATGGCCTCATTAGAGGAGATTGGACATATTAGATTTGAATTGCAAAACCAACTTGCAAAATTTGAAGAAGACAAGGCTAAGCCAAAAGGAGATGGTTGTAGCATTTTTTTCCAGACTCTAAAGCCTATTGAGGCCATTTAGAGCCTAATTGTTGCTGATATATATTAGACTCAGTGTCATTTTGAAATTTTTTTGATATATTTAGATTTACATGGTATATGTATGTTCCATGAGCAGACTTTTGCACATTATGTTCCAATGGTTTGGAGTGTTATATATTTTTTTGGTAAGTCGAGTCATTGAAATAAGATCAGTCCGAGTCTGATTTTTCAAACATTGACGAACACATACACAAACTTTCCAAACTTCTTATATGGCATTATTCAAGCCAATGGATTTGACAGACTATATAGTTGTTTCAATGTGAGGATTCCTCAGCTGAATTCTAAAATAGCATTTAAACATTTTGAAAATTAGTATATATGAAAAAATGACTTACCATTTTCTTATCAAGAAATTAGAATAAACCAATGCACCATAATTAGGAAACCTCTCAAGAGGATGACACACTAAAAATGAATATTTATGTGCTCCTGCTTGCTCTTATGTGCCCTACACTATCTAAGTAAACCATTCGGGCCTCCTAACCGGACTAGAAGGAAAATTTGTCTTTGTACCTCCATTGTACTAATATCTTACTATTTTCAATTTGATTTCACTGGAATTTATGGAAAAACCTTTACGGAATAGAGCTTATATTCTTCCCCAATATTTGCTGCATGACACTAAGGCTTAAAAGACCATGCATCCTCATCAACCTTAACATATTCCATTTAAAAAAAAAATGTAGCCTTTGTAAGTCTTATATGCCTCATTGTATCCCACCAAAGTACCCTTCAAACTAGATGGTTCCAACTTTGTTCTTTTCTCCCTAGCGACATGAATATATATAAGACAACCAAAAACAAAAAAATGTCTAATGAAATTTGTTTCTGGTGTCTTATCCTTGAATATCTACTGAGGTCACATATTTGAAATGTAGATTCTTGTACAACACGCTTATGCCCAAAGACAAATGGGCAGATATATTTCCTGGATCATTGCCTTGGAAGTCTCTATGATGGGCCTACTCTTCCTCTCTACAACCATATTTTTATGTGTTTTGTAAGGCACTGTCAACTCGCTCTTGATATCTACTTCCCTGCAAAAAGTTTCAAGCTCTTTGGAGTTACATACTCCTCCATTATATGATCTCAACACTTCGATCTTCTCACCTATTTTATTTTTCTACAAAATCTTTAAACTCTCGAATCTTCCCAAAGGCCTCATCCCTGGTATTCATGACACAAACATAGAGCTTCTAAGAGAAATAAATGAGTCATCAATTAATGTTACCTAATAATGAGTTTGAACTTGAAGTCATGGTTTCACATACATCTGAAATTTTTCCTCCTTTTCAATTAGACACTTTGTAATTTGAAAAAGTATAGAGACATGCAACTCAGATTTTAGAAATCTAGTATTGCAACCTCTTATTTGACAGGATATCAAGGCCCATTCTCCTTAAAAATAAACTGCAATGGACACATATAAGAAACAAAATTTGGGGGGCCTTCCAATCAGTCTTCATATTTGAGACTAAAGGTAGTTACACTATCACTCCTACAACACATAGCTAAACAAAAAAAACAAGAAACCTTCCATAAACTATCATAGGTCTAGAATGGATCTTGGACATCCCATGCTTAAAAATTTCTAACAAAACTTCCCTATCCTAGGTAGTAGCCCTACTATCCATATACATGGAATCCTAGAAGATGTCAGAACATGCTCTCATACAAGGTTAAATTTGCATACCATGATAAGAAGAACTTCGACATATTGATTTGAAAATGCATATGATTCATGAACAACAAATAAAAATCTCAAACTCTCAAACTTACAACTATCATCTCATTAAATTAAAAAAAAAAACTAAATACACAATGAAAGGACCAAAACTGGAATACCTCACTCTACTCTCATGCACTGCCTTTATGACCATAGCAAAGGGTCATGAGTTACAATCAATTTTGGAATAAATTTGTCCTAATTCCAAACCCGCATGGAAAATCATGCTAAAGAAGGAAATGCACCTCAAATGCACGCACCCTCATACTATAGACTCATATGTTGGGCTACCTTACCAAGAAAATTGTGCTAAAAACACTTCCCAAATATATCAAATATGTTTTTTACTTCTTATAAAATAATGTTTTTGCTAGTTTACAAAAAGCAACCTATTCTAGTTCTGGAAAAATGATAAATGGAATAAAACTTGCTCAAAGTGGATCAACTATTCAAATATTTTCAACTATCTACATCAAGAAAATATGCCTCACTTGGAGATTTTTCTATTGCACCCTCCACCATATTGGATCTAAATTTAAAAAAGGTGTGCTTCTAAAGGTACATTGTGAAGGCACTTTTAGAGCAACCAAGTAGATATTCTAACAATTTGGAGCAGATTTATCACTTTTATTCTCTTCTTTGTGCCTCCATTCACTCTAGCTTACATGCCATACCCTTCAGAATCCCAATTTCAAGAATTAAGTAAAATAAATCCCAGGAAAATTAATGATGGACTTGAAGTTTAGTGTATGTTTATGTGGTTAAAATTCCTTGGAGAATGCTAACCATTACATCTAAGGAATATTTTTACCATGTAGATCTTCCCAAAGGATTTACCTCGTGTCAAATGAAACAATAAATTCACCCTGATAGTGCTGAGTGAAATGAATCTGTGACCAAATAATGTTGAGTGAATTGAATCAGTGACCTCTCAATAGTAGAGGTTTTTTACTGACAGAGACTTGACCGACTGAGATAACCCTTCAAACTAAGTTTATAGTATGTTTATTTTCTAAGTTTTGTCATTTATTTTGGTTTTTCGTTGGGGTGGGCATGGGTGGTGTGGTCAAACTGACCTGATAGAATCATAAAAAACCATTGAATAAGGGTTAACCAAATTCAAGTCAATATCCTACATTTTGTTTAATATATTTAACATTCAGTTGAATATATGGTTTGGGAATGATTTTAGTAACTGGGGTAGCTGGAAAAATAGCATTGAGAGTGTTATCACTATAAAAGTTTTCCAAACTTGGAAAGTTTGTATTTTTTCCTAAGTCATGGTCATAGAATAGGGGTTAAGTCAATTTTATGTTTCTAGAGTCTATGTTATAAGGTTAGAGTCTCATATCCATCATCAAATAAGTTCCAAAAACTTTGTTTCACACTTTAAGGGTCCCATGTTATGTTTTGGAAATCATGTGTTTAGTCATTTTGAAATTTTTTTCGAATAAGCCACGAAACCATGTTTTCATAGTGGAGACAGTGTTAAAAACTGCTTTTGCGCCATGAAAATGTTGGTCTTTTCGTAGCGTAAAACCCTGAAAATACATTACACGCACTACGAAATCGGGGATTCGTAACCAATCCTGTCCAACTGTCAAATCCATCCAATTTCGTTAAATTTCATGAGTAGGTGTCAGTCCACGAATCCTTTCTCACACATGCAACCATTCATAACCATCATGAGATTCATTAGGGGTCATTTATCATCAGTCATTTTAAAATTTGAAAAGGGATGGTTGTCCTTAGTTATATTATCTCATGCAAAAACACTTGCTGCATGTTTTTCTTCGAATGACAAGCTTATGGTAAGCATAATCCAGAGCTTCTCTCAATTCTCAAGCGAGGCTGAAGCAATTCTCAAGCGCGGCTAAACCAGTTATCAAGCGAGGCTGAACCCTTAATCAAGCGAGCTAGTTTCTCTTAAATCAAGCGAGCCAGTTTATTACAGGTTTTCTGAAGCCACAGGGATTCCGAGTGAAATATGACAGATGAAAAAAGAAACCACAGATCAGGCCATTGTTTGAGAATGGTACCTGAAGGCATAGAGGCTCTCACCAAGGATAAATCAGTTGAAGAAGCTTTCAAGAAAGTAGTATGCTGGAGATTTTGTGAAAAGCTACAGGGAGGTCATAATCAAGTCACAAAAGAATTTGCCATTAATTTCACATGTTCAAATACAAAGGTTGGATGTTTAAACTTACCAATTTCTCCTGAAATTATTTCTTTAGTGACAGAGATTCCAAGGAGAGAAGAAAGGTGGTTCAAAAACTTCAGGTTTGAAATGGAACCTTGTAAAATATTTTTGAAGCCACAGTTTGTGGACACAGATTTAACCAAAGTAGTGCCAAGAGGTTATTTCAAGGATACATATGCTAACCTACTCTCCAACATTCAAAGGTACTTCACCTATGAAGGAAGATACCATAAGGTGTATTCTTACCATTTCAAGCTCTTATTGCATTATACTGGAATAATTTCCCTAGATTTACCTTTCTTTCTATTTCGGAGTTTGGCCAAGATGGCAGATAAGGTACAAATGAAAACTCGAGCATGTGAAACTTCATTATTCCATCATGGTCTTGTTAAATTAATAGTTTTGCATGAACTTCAGAGGGTGAATAGAGAATGGTCAACATTTCTATTTTTGTGTGGATTTGGGGTGGAAACATATGGAATAGGTGTTAGCCCTAGGGCTAAATAAAAATCACCATCTAAAACCACTGACCCTGCAGAAATAAGATCAAAGATATATGTCAAGTTAACGCCTAGAAAACAAGTGAAAGGGCCAAAGATTAAAACACCAGTAATTATTCGAGAAACCCCTCAAACTGCACAAAAGAGGATAACCAAAGGTAAGGAAGCAGTACAGGAACAGTCAACCAACAAATCAGCCAAGAAAAGATTGACTAGAAGTCAAATAGCAAGGGAAAAAGGCAAAACAGTGGTTTCAGAAGAAGATCCAGGTTTAAAGGGTAGTTTGAAAGATATTTTAAAAGCTATTGATATTGAGGTATCTCCTTTAGTGCAGGCAGATTTTATAAATTTGGATGAAGGGAAATCTAAGAAGATCAAGTCTTCCAAAAAACTGGATTTTAATGATGAAATTTCAAAGTTTGTGTTCAAGCCTAGAAGGCCTCTAACTAGGAATTCAAAAAAGTTTCAAGGACTAGATGTGGAGTTAGATAAAGCTGGAGAAGTTTCAAATGTTTATGAGGAACCCATAGACCTTTCATCACCTATGCTTGAATATGACAGAAACAGAGTTTTCCATACTCAAAGAGAAAAGAGCAATTATGAAGGAATGAAAGAAAAACTAAGACTAGCTAATCTTCAAATTGCTAAGCTTAAGAAGAAAGCAAGAAAACATGTTGTGGAGAACATAAACTTTGACATAATTAAGGCTCTCTGGGAGCTTGAAAGAGTCTCAAAACCTAAAACAGTCAGCAGTGAAGCTCAATTTTTTACGTGGACTCTTCCTGCAATCAAAAAGGCTAAGTTTGTGAGAAAGATAAATGTAAATTTAAGTGCTACTAACAGGAGGTTGAAGACACACATTGAAGATCTTGAAATCCAATTGGAAAAATCTGAAGGTCAGATACAACAGAAGTAAGACAGTAAGTGACAAATCCCTAATATAATTTTTCTTTGGGAAGGACAACACTTTTTGAAAACATGGAAAAGTTGACTTATATTGATTTCAAGGTCCATTAGCATCAAAGTCATCATTAAAGGATGTAAATATTCTTAAGTTTTAAATATGATGAAGAAACTTGTAATATGGAGATACACAGTATTTTTGTAGCGCGCTACGAAACCACTGTAGGTGACATACACAGCAGTTTCGTAGCGTGCTACGAAACTGTTGTAGGTGCAGTTTTAAATATTTTTTTAAGGTTTCAAGATGTAAAAGACCTGGTTTTTGAAATTTGGATGCTACTAGATGATGGAAATGGGTCACAAATGAAGTTCCAGGTGTTAAATCAAAAGGAATTAGATATTAAGAGATGTTTTACAAAGGCATAATTACTGCGCTACAAAAACAACTGGTATTTTCGTAGCGCAAACACATCAGATTTCTTCACACTCTTTCAAGGAATTAATTTTGCACAAGTGGAAGGACATGGTTCTATGGAAGTGATAACACATATCACTTGTCTGAAAAGGTCCATTTTTGTCAGCCAAAGGATTCGAGGAAAATAAATGAAGGTTAAAGCTATATTGCAGGAAACATGTTCTTAGTTTTCAGGACAGATAAGGGATAAGTTAACAGAATGTAACAGCAAGGTTATGGACACCATCAAGGTCAAAGATAAGGAGGAGAAGTTGTCAAATATAATATTTAATTCCTAGATCAGGTTTTTTTAGTCATAATAACGAGTTTTACTCCTAATAATTTGCATTAGGACTCTAGAATAGACAATTAACTGTCACATGTAATTAATAGTTTGTTTTATGAGTAGATAGGTGTCAAGCTAACAAATTAAAATTCTCCTAAAGATAGATGAGGGAATCCAAGATTGTAATGATGGATCTATAAGAGACATGAAGTTGAATTCCTCAAGGTTGGAAAATTTTCATTACAAGCAGATTATGTCATTGTAGCAAACTGTGTGTTTTATCATAATACAGATATTGGCTTACTACTCAAGATTCAGAAAGAGTTTTTAATGTGTGATCTTCCTATGGTTTTTTGTATCTATCTATTTTTAGTGGTATAAACGTATGTTACTTAGAATTCATTGGAAAATGCTATAACTTCCTGCATATGTTTGTAAACTGTGTTTTGTTCACTCTGTTTTTGTTTCACTGATACACCTAAAAACTCTGAAATGCCCTGACTTCCATGATGAGCTAATGTTGATGTTTTGTGGGAAAAACCTAGACTCCATAGCCCACTAGATGTTTTTTGATCATTATTTCAACCAGTCATACACTTTTATACAATTTATTCCTCAAGTTAGCCATCTAATCCTTAATTTAAAATCTTAAACCTAGTGAGAGAACCCTCTCAGGTTGAGGAGGCTAAGCCTCAACTAAAATTTTGGTTTGAAATAGTTACACTAAGGTAGCTTGACCAGCAGTCTATCAAGTCCTATTTTGGTGATAAAATTTTGGTGAGTCTGCCGCGAGTCTGAAGATATACATCTCCCGAAAATTATGAAGCTGAACTCTTGAAGGTAGCAGGAGCTCTGAAACTTTTCGAGGCTACAAAACTACCTTGGCGACTCCATTGTTGAAGAATTCAAAATTCATAGATTCATGGTGATTCCAATGGAGTTATGAAGAACTCAGATGCTGCCATTCTTACTTCAAGGTATGCATGCATAATTTTTTCAGGAATTCATGGTTTCCCAAATCATTTTCCCAAGGATACATATTTTTTAAGGAATAGTCCAAAATTCAATGGAGAAGATTTGAGTTTAACTTTGAAGCATATATCATATTTATGTGATTTTACCGAGCTTCTTAGAGTCAAACATGAAGATGTTTGCATTATGTTGGTCTATGATTCATTCAAAGGGAAATGTAAATAGTGGATTGAAAGTTTTCCTGTCAGATCTATTATGTCATTTGCAGACTTTTGGCTAATGTTTTTGGAGGAATGGATAGATAGAACAGAGTTGGTGGCAAACTCTCATTCAATTCAAGGTTTCAAACAATGGAATGATGATCATATTAATGAAGAAATAGATGACAATTTTTTTTTGTCTTTGTCTTCTTATCTAAAATCTTTTGAGTGCAAGACAAAAGATAAGATGAAATTTTTTGATGAAGTTGCTAAGAACATTGAGAAATACATTGAAGGCTTACAAGCTCAAATTCAATCATATAGTATTCATGATCATGATCATTCTTTTCAAAAGTTTTCTATGATAGAACACAAGGAGAGAGTGTTTCTACCTTTCTGCTTTGACATTGAGGAAGAATGCACTGTTTTTGAAAATCAGTTTGAAATACAGTTTAAGAGCACACAAATGATGTCTTATCTAGTTGATCAAAGCATGTATGTGTGGTCCAAAGTCTTAGAATGTCATGAGAAGTTTCAAACAGATTATGTCTTCTATGGTTCTATAACTGATTACATGGAAAAGATTTACTGTTCAGATTTCCAGTTATGTTTTCATCTTGAAGATCATATATATCTCATGCTGCCTAGGTTATTTCAGTATCATGTTTATTTTCTCTTCAATCACAGTCAATAGATTCAAGTGTTAGATTAGATCAATGACTGGCTTCATTGGAAGTTTCATGTTCCTTGAGCTACAAATGGAAATTGCAGCTGATACGGTAGGTAGGTAGGAATGTGAAAATAAGCTCAAGGTAGGTTAACTGAGCATTTTTAGTAGGTATAGTTTGAGTGCTTCTTGCGAAGACCATCAAACTTGAGCCCGACATGAAGGCCATAAAATTTTGAAGCAGATTGGGCAAAATTTCAGAGTTTTATTTTAAAGGATGGATAGCAGCACTGGAGCTACCGGTTCTTAGTGTACCATAGGGGCACACTATCCCAAGTGGAGCCACTGTTATCACCCAAAATGTTTCAAAACATCATTTTGTCAACTCTACTTTTGGTCATGATTTCAAGGAGGTCTTAGATAGGTTTTGGGTAGTTTCATGTTTTAAGGGGTAGGTGATAGGGTAAGTGTCTCAAAAGTCATGTTTTCATATCCAAATAAAGTTTAACAATCTTATTCCATGTCTTAGAAGTCTCACCTTGTGTTTAGAATTCATATCTCAAATCATTTGAAAATTTTTAGGAATTAGCCACAAAACCACGTTTTCATAGCACAGACAGTGTAAAAACCTGTTTTGGGCTACGAAAACGCTGCTCTTTTCGTAGCTCAAACCCCTAAAAATACATTGAGCGCGCTACGAAATCGCGAATTCGTAGGAAGTCTTGTCAAACCATCAATTCATTCAAATTCCGTTAATTTTTCATTATTAGGTATCAGCTAGGAGTCAGTCCTAAGGCATGCAACCATTCAAATCCATCATTTCGAATGTAGGGGTCATCATGATAGGTAATTTTAAATTCGAAAGGGGTTGGTCTCTTGTTTTATTATCTCATGTAAAAAACAACTAGATGCATCCTCTTTCAAATGTTAAGCTTGTGGTAAACTGATACCACAACTTCCTTCATCTATTTTCAAGCGAGGCTGACTACCATAAGCAAGCGAGGCTGGTTGTTTTGAAATCAGGTGAGGTTGATTTGTTACAAGAATTCAAAGGTAAAGATGACAGAAGATTTTGTCACCTTTCTCTCCACATTCGAATATCATTCTTTAAAAAAGTTACCTCAAGCTCCTCTCTGTCATTTAATTTTCAATCTTTGCATGTATTAGTCAGCTGTCACCTTTGAAAAGTGAACTTTTTGACAAACAACTTGCTGTCCAAATATTTTTTTACAGCTGTCATATTTTTAAGAGGGCAATTTGTGGTTATAAAGGGAAATTGGCATGAAGAAGAAAGCATAAAAAGAATGCATTTTGTTTGGATAGAAGCCTATGGAGTTTTAACTGATCATGAATGACCTCAGCTTCACACAAGCT
The DNA here is from genome assembly GCA_034641835.2 of Pinus albicaulis. Taxonomy (NCBI): domain Eukaryota; kingdom Viridiplantae; phylum Streptophyta; class Pinopsida; order Pinales; family Pinaceae; genus Pinus; species Pinus albicaulis. The sequence continues at coordinate 145,711 of JAXQQM020080013.1, forward strand.
TTCATCTAGACAGGTTACATATGTTTCTACCAAGAGATGCAAGAGAATTTTTGTGTTTCTTGGACTATTTGAGCTGTTGATTTCAACAGGCATTTTCAGGAAAAAGAAGAGGATTTTCAAAAATATGAAGGAGGTTTTTTCTTAGAACAAAACAAGGAAAAAACACTGCTTTCAATTTTCTCCCAGATTCCAGACAACTAAAGTTGGTTTTCAAAAAAATCGAGAGAGTTTTTTCTTATAAACATTATTATCTACAAAATCCTCCTCCATTTTTTTAACATCTATCAGGGATCAAGAGATAGGAGCTCAAGAGTGCAACCTTATTTTTCAGGAAAAACAGAGTTATTTTTATTGGTTGATGAAGTGGATGAAGGTGAAAAGGTTGTTTTTTGAAGAGGGTAAGAGGTATTTTTAACCAAATGTTCCTTATCAGGCTTCATATTATAATCTCACATAGCCATGGACCTTTCTAGGCCACAAATTCAAATTCTGTGAAGTTTATGGACAGTTAGGCAATTCCGCAGCAAGTGTCACGCTTGAAGCCCAGTTTTTGCTGCGAAATTTCTGAAGATTTATTTTTGGTTTTGAGAGACCTAAACTGATGGGAATGAAGAGTTTTGAAGGTCATGTTTAGTTATTTTTTATCATTAAACATCTTCCAAAGGTTGAAAACAACAGAGGAATATCACATATTACCTCTTTGTGTGCGCTACTAAATTAAGATATTTTCGTAGCTCAAAACAGAGTTTGACAGCAAATTGAATTATCATGATAAATGATGGAAAGGGGAAGGAAGGTAAAACATGTTTAAATTTGTTCCTCACCAGGGTGTCAAAGAGTATCAGATGATGACAAAGAGCATCAGATTTTCCAAGTGGAGACTTTTAGTTAAAGGAAGTGTTTGAAGACACTAGTCATACATGTGCCAGATCATCAAACTGATATTTCCTAAATAATGGGAAAAGTTACTTCACGAAGGTAGTCATGGTATTAATATTTTATTAATGGTCAGCATGGTAAAAATATTGGATTCCTTTCGAGGAAGATTTGGATCAATTTGGTTGAATGTAATAATTAGGAGTTTAAGTCCTAGTAGGACTCTTACTCTTATTTCGAAAAGGTGTCAGTCCTAGTCTCTAAAATCTAGTTAGTATTTAGATTTAAATGTCAGTTGAAAGTTAAATGGTCTAGCCACTTGGTAGACTGGATGTAAAGGATAAATGCCTATAAGTAGCAGAAACTTCAAGGTATTAGGGGTTGGAAAATGTTATCAGAATAGTGTACTTTGTAAATGATTTGGATGTAATGATATATACAGAAGCAATTTAACTTTTCTAAGGTGGAGATTCCTAGTGTACTTCAGTGAGCTTTATCTTCTATCAGATGTTTTACTTCCATAGTTTTAATGCTTATTACTCAGAATTCATGGGAACATGCTCTGACTTCCTTTAAGTGTTAAATTATGGTGAATTGAGTTCTTAGGTCCTATATATGGATGGTTTCTTTCAATGCTTAATATTTGTTACTCAGAATTCATGGTCATTTATGCTCTGACTTCCTTTAAGTGTTAAGCTTTGATAGATATCTGTTAAATACTTTCCTTTCAATATATTGAGGTATCATTACTCATAATTCATGCACTCATGCTCTGACTTCCTTTGAACCTTAAGATATTGAGACTTTCCTGAATGTGTCACTCTTTCATTGACGTATATATATAAGCCTTAGTTTTATAAGAAGAGCTATTGTTTTATCTTTATCCCTGTCACTGACTCCATAGCCCAATGGTAGCTAGTCTCCATCTTTCAACCAACAAACCTACAAAATCATAAACCATAGAGTTATCCATTTATTTACAGCTTTATTCAAAATCATTAACCCTTGAGAGAGCCCTCTCAGGCTGAGGAGGCTAAGCCTCAGCCAAAATATTGGTTTGAAATAGTTACACTAAGGTAGCCTGATCAGTAGCCTATCAGGGTCCTATTTTGGTGATAACAGAGAGCGTAGATTGAAAGAAAAAAAATAAAACATACCTAAAAAATTTTGATTCGTTCCTCATTTCCCTCAACTGAAAGTGTTTCTGCATTTATAGAGGCCAAGGTTGACCATGAAAGGACCTCCAAGTAGATGCCAACTGTGAAACATCAGCTCATTGGTGCGACGATGCCATATTAAATACACATATCCATAAGTATTATTATATATTTCCAACGATTTCCAAAAAAAACCACCTTGTATTATTCCTCCTTGTGATTCTTCCTCTTCGCCTTGTCCTTGCTAATCCACCCACCAGCGAAAGCAAAAAGTATCTTATTTTTTTATGTATGTCATCACAATTCAAACACTACAATAGCTTACGACAAATTCCTTTCTTTTTCATTCATTTTCATTAATTAATGTGTATATCTCTTCATTTCAAGCATAAAATTTATCATGGACCTTCCTCCTCTTACTCACTTTGGAACATGGATCTGTTTTCACAAGTGTTGCAAATACAATGGCGGTAATTTGAAATGTGCACCGCCATTAAATGGTATTTTTTTCAAAATTATGCTATGTTGGATAATGTGATGTGGTTTTTTTTTTTCTAATAGAAAAAATATTATTTAAATATAAAATTGCATTTTTGTCTCTGTACTATTAAGTTTATTTTGGGAGATTAAAAAGTAAAATGTTATTATCCTCATTCATATATAATTCTTGGGAGATTAAAAAGGAAAATGTTGTTATCCTCATTTATATTTAATTTTTGCCTACAATATATTCTTTCTTTATAAATTTATTATTGATTACAATTTTTTTGTGAATCAACTATTGATTGAGGTTGGCAAGATACCAATGATCTCATTCTCATTTTTGGATTAGAGGGAAATACAAAAAGTTACATGTAGATATTTAACATTGATAATGGAGGGTGATACAAATAGTTACATGATTAATAATGAAGATGACGAGAGGCACTCATCTCCTTCTCAACTCAATGGTACCTACCTCAAACTATTATAGGGATCCACCCATAGATTGCACAAGGCCTTTGGATTACAAATCAAAGCAAGTAAGTCAATGATTTCAAGGGAGAATCAGAGCCATGACACTTCTAAATATCACTTGGATACTTGTTAGGTGTTTTCTATAACCAATATCAAAGGATTTCTCTCATGTTTTATGTGTTTTTCACAATAAGTCAACCTCATAGAGTTACTTCAAAAGAACATTATCCTACATAACTTAACAACCTTCCAATGGTGGAAATATACATGTGTATTTTGATGATGGTGGTGTACATGTGTTTTTTCATATCCTATTAAGGGTGACAAGCATATGTCTTATGTTTATGGAAACATGCACATGTATTGTGTTGATGGTACTGACCTTATGTCTTTTATTGGTATTGCATTCAGGTATATGTTGACGGTGGTAAGCTCTTCATATGGGCTTAGATATTTTTCTCATAATGGTTCCTAGTGGCTTTACTTTCATTGAAATGTAGCTTATTGTACACAATTAAAATGACTAACATAAACCATTGATTCATATTATTGTAGTACTTGTTAGGTAGTCATTTTTTTGTTCCTAGACTAAATTAGTCATTCACGTTAGTCATTTTTAGATTTTTTACTTATTAGCTATTCTTATATTTTATCCCGGGGAAGAATTAGTAATTTATATTAGTTTCTTTTAGTTAACTCACTTAAGATTTCTCATTTTTGGTAGTATTTCACTTGGAAAATTTGTGGTGACTAACATTTTTAGTCGCCTAGTAACTAATTTCTCATTTTCTACTTGTGATAGAGTAATATATATATATATATATATATATAGATATAGAGAGAGAGAGAGAGAGAGAGAGAGAGAGACTTCAATGCTTAATATAGATTTGACGCATAACATTTAAAAGAATATTAATAACCAAAAAAATTATTATGCACAAACCATAATTAAAATATTTCAATATTCTCTCTCTCACACACACATATATATGATAAAAAAAATATTATGGTTAAAACATTTCAGTAGTGTGTTGTTAAGTATGAAAGGCATGTGTCATTCATTCAACATGGAATTGATATGTAGCTAAGACCCAATGTAAACCATCTTGACTGTAGATTTACAATGCATGAGGGGCTCAAGGCTTGCTAAGTGTTTTTTTTTATTGTTTATTTATTTATTTATTATTATTATTATTTAATTTTGAAAAAAATCTAGGAACGTTTTGCAACTGAGGGCACATGATATATTCGAGTTAAGATGGTTGTTAAAACATTCCACTGGTGTGATTTTGAACATGAGGGGATGTGTGATTAGCTTGGTCAACATGGATTACACACACACCACTGGGGCTTCACTAGGGAACACTATCATACCACATGCATTCATATTGGGGGATATATATTGAGGAAAAAAATGACATAATATATTGGGGTATATATAGGGGGTAAAGGGTTTTTATATTGGTAGGTATAAAAAATGGATCTCAAAGTTAATGAAACGATATAAATGGGTATAAAAAATGTTAATAAAAGAATGGACACCTACAATATCTAGTGAAAGTAGGGGTTTCTTAAATTGGGAAGGTGTGTTGGGTTTGTATTGGTAGGGGGTTAAATAATGTGATTTTTAGAGGTATTTTCCAATATGTAGTCAAATTATGGGTATTGTTTAGTATGCCACGAACACATGTGATATGCTAGAGGTTCATTGAGTGAAGCCCCTGTGACACACACACATTATTAATAACTAACATATAGATCCCTCCTAATTGTTGATCTATCATGGGAAGAAATGGATAAGTATTGGGAAGAAATGGATAAGAATTGAGAAGTCTCTCAAGATGATTTTTTTCATGTAAATGGGTTTCATCCCTCATGATATATCTGAAGTTAATATGGATCTACATTAGGATTTAACATTTCAATGGTGTTTCGCTATAAGATGAGGGAAATCTGTAATTCCTTCCATGCTACATGTGGATTTGGTATTTGTATCTTACACACACAAACATATAATTTGTGTGTATGTGTGAAAAAAGTAGTGTAAATCCATCTTAACTCTCCATCTATCATTTCTTGAGATGAATTAATATGTGAATATTTATTCCATTTAATTCAATTTATCACCACCATATTTATCGTTACACATTATTTATTCCCATATATTACTTTTTTGAGTTTGAACATTGTATTAATTCTTCTTTAGTGTTAGCTTTTAAAAAAATATATTATGTATTTTTAAGGAATCCTAATTTTGTTTCTTAGTTCATTGAGATTATAAAGAAAAAAATTTGATTTACAAATTTATGGAAGAAGTTAGCAATGTTGGGTCCATGATCATTTGGAATAAAATTTCAAATCCATGGTATCCATCATGGAAGGGGTACTCTTAAGCGAGAGATGAAAGAATAAATTAAGAGGAAATTTAGTTTTTATGAGACACAAATAATATTCATCTTTGGTGTCCATATGAAAGCTTAAATTTTTAAAGACTTCAAAATAATATATGAGAGTGTGGAAGATACACTAAAATATGAAGTGAAACATTAACTCAATATGGTCTTAAATCTCCTATGTGCATGAGTACCAGATCCGGTAGAATTAGAGAAAAAATAATTTATGGAAGCACCAAAACATAGAGAGTCCCACTAAATGCATAACTAAAAGAAAATGAATGTTTCCAAATTTTTATCTTTAACCATATTATGTTAATGATCTACTTCTTGTATAACACATATATTTCATTGTTCATATATATATATATATATATATATATATATATATATATATATATATATATATATATATATATATATATATATATATATATATATATATATATATATATATATATATATATATATATTTAATCTAATCATTGACAGTTCAATGGCAGTTAGGTAACCATCTAATCCACACCTTTGCAAATTAATTTATTTTCGAGACGACTGAAAGATTTTAGGACGTAATCCATTTGGGATTTTCTTGCACATTAATGTGCCATTGTATTTCCTATTAAAGTATTATGGAGTTAAAAGTAGGAAGTCTCACATAATTGATTTTGAGTTCATATGATAGGGCCTCCTCCACCATGTAAAGAGGAAATTTGAGAAATGAACAATCTCCCCTCATATTCAAAGTGATTTTTCCATAAGCTAAGACTACTTCTTTTATGGTTTTGAAAGTTCCAAGGAGTCTTGTTGTATCCCTATAAGTCTTATTTCCAATTCCATAGGTCATAACTAATTTTGATTCTTCAAGATAAAGTTATGCGATATCTACCACAATTACCTGATTAAAAACTCGTTCAGTAGAGCTAACTTGTACAGAGTGCCACATGTCACCGTTTTGTCATTCAGCTCTAAAATTGCTACACAAAAAACTAAATTATGTTCACTTTCTGTCACATTTTACAGAATTCAAGATTGATGTCCTCATAGGGAATTTAAAATATAACATCCAACATGAGGTTTGCCTTTGGGAACCTGATTCAATGGAGAAGGAATTCAGGTTGGCAAGAAAAATTGAAAGAAAAATTATGGCGAAAAGGAGTCCTACCACTCAAAACTATAAAATGGAAGTGTTGCTACTCCTAGACATCCATAACTTACAAGGTTGACACCACAAAATTTTTTTGAAAAAGGGAAAAAGGGTTTTTCTATAGTTGTGATAGAAAGTACACTAAAGGTCATAAGTGTGCTGAGAAGAAATTATTTTACATAGATTGTGAAGAGGAGGAAGAAAAGGAACAAGAAACTTCAAAAGAAGAGGATATACACTAGGAACCAACCCTAGAGAAAGAATAAATGAATTCAACCATATATTTTAATGCATTGGCAGGAATTACCACTCCTGAAACTCTCAAGATAGAAGGACAATCAAGAAGAAAAATGTAATAGTGTTGATTTGATTCGGGTAGTATTCATAATTTTATTCATTGTAAGGTAGCAAAGGAATTGAATTGCTTCCTATACCCAACACCATAATGTCAAGTGATGATTGAAAATGGAGGAACTATAAATTTCTCTAGAAAGTGCCATAATATCAGGCTAACCATGGGGGAATATGTATTGAATAGTCCAATGCTCTCCATTCCAATGGGTGGTGCCACAATGTTGTACTAAGAGTCTAATGGTTACAATATTTGGGGACTATAGATTTTAATTTTCAAGAACATTTTTTGAATTTTTTTTGGAAAGGAAAGGAAGTTTAATCACGGGGTATCGCAAGGAAGCTGTAAAAGATAATCAAATCTAATGTCATGAAAAATATTTTGAAGAAAGAAAAATGAGGCGTAATTGCACAATTATGCACACTAGAGGTTTGAACATCAAAATCATTTATTTCTCTTTATCTCCAAAAAGTCTTGGAAAATCATTCCAAGGTGTTTGAGACTCCCACCTATTTCTAATCATGATCATGCTATTCATTTGATTCCAAGAAGTTTTCCTCCAAACATAAGGCCTTACAAATGTCCTTATGCCCAAAAGAGTGAGACTGAACGTATGGTTGCAAAAATTTTAGAGGCTAGTATAATTCAACCTAGACAAAGTTCTTTCTTTGCTCCAATAGTATTGGTGCACACGAAGGATGGATAATGGCATATGTGTCCAGATTATAGGGAGCTCAAAAATCTCTCTATTAAATATAATTTCCCATCCCCGTCATTGATGAATTACATGGAGAAATTTACTTCACCAAGCTAGATCTTTGTAATATTCCCAATTTTTCACATGATATTTGGAATATTAGAGTTCTTAATTTTCTTAATGAATTAAGTAAAAAAAAAGGTAGAGGGACCCATAATCCTCAAGATGAATAAATATCCACTTTTTTTGGTGTGAATGTGGATTAATTAAGCCTAGATCTACATAATGGAGTGGTGGAGCAGCTACTTAATGTGAAAGGAGTGGAGATAATGTCTCATTAATGAGATAGATCATGGAGGTTGATAAAGTCAACTAAGATCATGGAAAGAATCAAATTTAAGATCATTAAGAATTCATGATGAGATGATGGAGAAGTAGTGCATTTAATGCACACGTGATGGAGAGGGTGATCATTTCATTCACACATGATGGAGATCATGAAGAGACAGTGCAGTCAACATGGAAACCTATGTCCACATGTACAACGCAGTTATGAGAAGGGCCAAGGCATGAGAAGGCTCATAATATATATCAAGAAGATGAAGGCACCATAGAAGATATGTTGAAGATTATTATTGATGTATGATCTGTTTAGATCTAGAACTGTGATGTGACATTCCATGCTTTCTTTGGTTGTTTAGCTAAGATTGCAAGTGTTGTTTAGCACTCGTTGTTCCTGGTCGGGAATACCACCCCTTTCAATGAGTAGCTCTTGAAAGAGTATTGTACTTCATTCATCATCAGGAATTGGTGCCATATTGTTCCTACTTTCTGCAGAACATCCATATTCAGAAATTGCACATTTCTAAAGATCAGTTTGAAAGGAGGAGGTTCGCCTTCAATATTACTGTCGAGGAACCGGTGAAGGATTCATCCTATCACCTTGAGCTTCAAGATTAACCTTCCAGTGCTTCAGATCTATATCATGCATCAAGCCATCTATTTTCCATCTCCCAACAACAACAATCCCTTCAAGAATTGCGCAGTCCATTCTTATAGATCCAAGGGAGAAGGGAACTTGATAGTATTTCAGTTAGTAATCTAGTGGAGGTCCATTCCTTCACATTGTATAGATTATTTCCATCATTTGTGAGCTATATTGCATATCTTAGCACCAGACTAGAGAGCCTCATTCCTTTATAGTGCATTTTTCATGAGTATTTGTGTAGCAGTAGCGGCAACATTCTTTGGAGGATCTAGTGAAGGGATCAACCCTTCCAGCTTAGATCTGATATTGTGACATATTTCAGCCATCTATTTTTCAGATATAGCTTCAGATCTGCATAACCCAATAGTCAAAGGATCAAAATCTAGGAGGGTGATTTTCAAAAGTTATAGATCTAGAAAATCCTTTCGGGGTTATCTTGGGAATCCATCATAGAGCCCAGATCTAGAATCTTGGCATCATCAAAGCTCCATATTTTCGTAGATCTGCATTTTCCTTTTCAACCTGCAGTCATATATTCATTATATGCTGCAGGGATAGTGCATTATTTTCTTCCAATATCTCTCCAGTTACAGAGTGCCTATTGTGGCATGTTTTCCGGGCCATTCTAGGCCATCTCTTTGGCTAGATTTCGTCATATTTTGTACACTATTGTAACTGAATCTTCTCCTATATAATAAAATGGCTCAACTATTTTGTCTATATATTTTTTGATCATAAACTTTCATGTACATTACCTGTGCTGCAAATATTATGTTTGTGTATCAATTCATTATTCCATTTTGGAATATTACAATGGTATCAGAGTAAGATCTTTGGCTCAGCTTGTGGACATTTTGACAACATAATAAAAGCAGATAGTAGAGATCTAATATGGAGGGATTAAGTTTTTCCTCGTCTTCCTTTGGATCTATGAAGGATCTCTCTAAGGAGATCAATGAAGCAAGAAGAGAAAGGTAAAGAGAAACCTCAAGAAGTTTTCAAGATGAAGAAGGTCCCAGCACATCGTTTCAGCAATAAAGAAGACCGAAGAAGCAAAGAGCTTCACATTATTCCACTAGATCCACTTTCTTTGAGAAAGAGAATTCGTCTGAATATGATGAAGGCTTGGGGAATGAGACCCTAAGTAAATATCTATCTAAATATAAGTCACAACCTATAACATTGAAGGATAATCTCTCTCTCCAACAGTTTCTGCAACTCAAAGAAGAGAGGATATCCAAAAGCAACAATAGAAGAAAGAGGCATAGATTCTTCTTGCCTACATTTGATGGATCTTCCACAAGCACATTGAGGGCTTGGAGGGAAGAATTATTTACATTATTTCTAAAATATCCTATATCAGAAAGAGAGGTTGTAGAGTTTGTAGTGTTGCACCTAGATGGTGAAGCAAGACTTTCGTGGTTCAGTCATGTATCACACTTGGAAGTGTCTGCTTATGTAGATTTTATGCAAATACTGAAGAATAAATATGGTAGGAAGAAACTAGGCACATCTCACATAATGACATCTCCCATCATCAAGGAGATAGTGCATGAAGATTCAAGAGAATGTGTTCTCAATATCACTCAAGAGGAGGAGCCTCTACCACCACCAGTTGCAGATGTGCTTACATCAAGAGGAGGATCACTTGCATTTTTGCAAGATGGTATTGAATTCTTGAAATTTGGAGCCCCATGCATGATTGATGAGATGCATGATGAGGAGGAGACAAATACCAATGCTAGTACACTTGTAAAAGTGCATCCATCACTCTTACCAGCAGTTGGAGAGACCTTTGCATTGGAGGAGGAAACTCTTGTATTCTTGTAAGATGTTTCTGAAAATTAGTTGATCTAAGGTATGCAACCACTTTCATCTCATATTGTTTTAGTACCTATTATTGAAACTTATGTAGACATGCCATCAATGCTATTGCATGAACAAGGGTTAGAACATCATGCTGATTTGGAGCAGAAACATATCACTATGCAGAGGATCCTTGATCTAATCAAGGAAGAGACGAAAAGCTATCCCAGTTCATCATTGTTGAGCTACATTCAACCCTTTGAGTTGAAGTTTAGAGTTTCTGAAGATGGGATGAGTATGATCCTATGTAAAATGGTTGGGTATGAGTTCAGCATTGTGTCTTGCTTTGAGATAATGCATGCATCACCTTGCAGATCTACAACGATGTTAATGAGCAGCAGTGAGAAGAAGAGGACTCATTCCTTATGGGAGCAATTAGATGGCAGCTATTCATGAAGCAATGGAGTAAAATTTGATAGATGGTATACATCTTGAAATGAGAAGCATTTTCTCCTTTCTAGATGACACTTTCTCAATGAGAATTTCACAGCTCAAAGAGAAAATTCTACCTGCAGCAGATCCATAACCTTATTGGTTTTGGAGGGCCATTAATGAGAAGATAATCTCATGGAGAGATCTCATTGGAGGTGCACTTCAACATATCATGGAGTGAAAAGTTCTTCAATAGTTTGAGGAGGTTGGTGTCCTACAATGGGAGGATGCCAAGTATTTTTAGAATGAGATCCATCATCCTCATTGGCATGAATGGTTGATGATATGGAGAAAGGGGTTGCCAAACCACTTGCAAATCTATGATATAGGCCAACAAGAAGCATGGTTGTGTTGGTTGCTCTTGGGTGAGTATGGTGTTGAATCTCTAATTAAACTGAGAGGGGGGGGTGAATCAGTTTAATACATTCCTGATCTTTTAAAATTTTCATTAAACTTATTTACACCTTCATTTCAAACTCTATTTGATGTGAGAGTAATTTTAGAATGTAATCAGAAAGTATTAGTTTAATAGAGCAGTAGACTTAATATGAGAGAAGCAGGTATTAAGAAAATAATACATATCAGATCAATACATAAATATCATGCACAGAGACACCAGATATAAGTGGAAACCCATAAAGGGAGAAAACCACATCTTATTATTGTTGTGATGCAAAGGCAAGCTCCAATTCCCTCTCACCACTGTTTTTCTGCAGGCACCAACCTACAGGAGGCTCCAACCTCAATTCTGCAAGCTACAACTTGCAAGGAAGCACCAACTCCCTTCAATTTTCTGCAGGCACCAACCTACAGGAGGCTCCAACCTCAGTCAGCTACCACTGACAGCTATCAGGCTGCAACTTGATAGGGAAGCTCCAACTTCCTCATTTTCTAAAACTGAAAGTTTGCTGATTTACCTCAGATATCAGCTCTGTTCTGTAGCTTCTCTTAATCTTCTCTGCCTTCTATATTCTGCATTCTCTCTATATATGCTCTCTCCCTTGCTCCAAAAAAAAAAAAACCCACTCTGCATATCAAGATGATATTATTTATAGATTTCCTCACATGACTGTTTGTATTCTGCTTGGAATTCGAAATGGAAAGTCATGTCTCTTTGCCTTCTGCCTTCTCACTCCTTTTATCAGCTTACTCAGAAATTATAACTGTGGGTGTCAATTTTAACATTACAGTGGGAGTTTGTTTTCTCTCGGAGACTTGCCAATGCATCACAAACAATAAAAACAATTAAAACATTTACATTCGAATTACAATATGAATTCCAGCTCACTTATTTTGTCTCTTGGTTTGCTGCGCATTTGTCTTTTCTGTGACTGTGTTTTGACTCTTTTTTGCTCTGTATGCTTTTCTGTCCTCTGCTGTAGTGTATTTGTTGCATACGTGTAACAGTGCTTTTATATCAGTGCCTCTTAGAAAAATGCGTGACTGCTGACTTGCAGCAAGTGTCTTGTTGATGTGGAACATTCCGCAAATGGAACGGACATATATAACAGTCATTGTATATTTATAATCGCCCTCTCATTAGGCCAAGGCCCGTGGGTTCACAGCCCATGTGACATATTTTAATACAACTGCAACCATGTTTTATATATCTAACAACAATCCTTTTATATATAACCAATCGCCCTCCACCTTAAGCCTTTGGTCTTATATTACAATCCAATAAGTCGAATCACAACCACTAATACATGAAAGGGTCGGGCCCCACATCTCTGTCGGCAGATCAGTGGTGTCAAACGAAAACTTTCGATTGCGATTGATCAAACGGACGCGATGACCACATAAAACATGGCTCATATCGCAACCAGGTTCGAACTTTGAACACATGCAATCGGGACGCATTATAGACAAGTTCCGATTGTGATCAGAACATGGATGCGATTCGCACAAATTAACTCCTGCATATAACAGGATCGGGTCCGCCACTTCAATCGCAACATATTACAAAGTTGTGTGATCAATCAGAGAGTTTCGATTGCGATTGAGATTCTGGACGCGATTGAACCAATTAATTCCACCGTATAATCGCCATCGGGTCCGCCACTTCAATTGCAACATATTACAAAGTCGTGCGATCAATCAGAGAGTTACGATTGCGATTGAGATTCTGGACGCGATTGAACCAATTAATTCCATCGTATAATCTCCATCGGGTCCGGCCTTTGATCGGAGCATATAACAAAAGACTTGCGATCAATCGGAAAGTTCCGATTGCGATTGGGAACTCGAATGCGATTAGCTCATAAACTGTGGCATATAACTCGATCGGGTCCGGCCTTTGATCGGAGCATATAACAAAAGACTTGCGATCAATCGGAAAGTTCCGATTGCGATTGGGAACTCGGATGCGATTGGCTCATAAACTGTGGCATATAACTCGATCGGGTCTGGCCTTCGATCGGAGCATATAACAAAAGACTTGCGATCAATCGGAAAGTTCCGATTGCGATTGGGGAGAGGTCCCACCATCTAAAACTTTGTTTTATGCGCTCCATAATATAACGGACATATATGTATACTTTGCCAAAGGGTTAAGCGATTCCCGGAATATGGTTTATATATTATATGTTCTCCACCGGTTGGAGAGTGTGATTCCCGGAATATGGTTATGTATTATATGTGTAACGCCCGGCTGGAGTCTGCGATTCCCGAAATAAGATTCGTGTTATATTATATGTATAATGCTCGCTGCAGTGTGAGATTCCCGGAATTTTGTAACTGTTCTCTACCTCTGTCTCTGCTTCTGTCACTCTGCCTCTGTCTCACTGTGCTTCTATGACTGTTACATTTTGACTGTCTTCTTGCTGCCTCTATTGCTTTCGTTGTGCCTCTTTTTCCTTCCTTTGCTTCAACGCTGCCTCTTTTGCCTGAGTGCTGTGACCTTTGCCATCAATGACAATATTTCCAACAGTCTCCCCCTTTGGCATTGATGGAAATCCACTTTCTATGTTTGCTTTCTCTTTCTCTTGTTGCTTGCTCTTCCTCCTGCTATTTGTTCTTCCTCCCCCTTTGACATCAATGGCAAAGGATGACTCCTCATCCCTCCGTATGGGTTCTTTCGTTGTATTTCCTTTCTCTAAGTTACGTTTAGGTCCTCTTTTGCTGAAATTGGACTATGCTGTGTTTCATTTGTAGTGCCTGTAATATGTGCTAGATTGCAGACAGAGATGATGCATTTTACGATTGAAAGGTTCTTGTTGCTTCTGAATGCTGATAATATTGATAATGCTAATCCTATGGACTTTTTTTATGCTTATCTTGCTGGCTGTTCTCCCCCTGGAATGATATCTTCATTTTGTTCTCCCCCTGAGACTGTACTTTCTCTTCATATTAGAGAATAGTATCTACAGATACTACCCCTAGTTTGTCTCTCAAGTATTCGAATGGTTCTCTGGAAAGTGGTTTGGTAAATATATCTGTTATCTGTTCTTTCGTTGATACATAGTCCAGTTTAACTATCTTTTGAGCCACTTGTTCTCGGAGAAAATGATACTTGATTGGTATATGTTTAGTTTTTTAATGAAGCACAGGATTTTTAGATATACTTATAGCACTTGTATTATCACATTTGATTGAGATAGGTTCATTAATGCTTACCTTCATGTCTTGAAGAGTTTTCTTCATCCACATGACTTGTGTACAACATGCTGCTGCTGCTATATATTCTGCTTCAGCTGTAGACAGAGATATGGATGTTTGTTTCTTACTTAGCCATGCCACCAGACTTTCTCCTAGATAGAATGCACCTCCACTTGTACTCTTCCTGTCATCCACACAGCTGGCCCAATCTGCATCTGTGTACACTATTAAGGTGAAGCTCTTGCCTTTAGGATACCAAATCCCATATTGTGTTGTTCCTTGTAGATATCTGAGTATTCTTTTTACTGCCAGAAGATGGTTTTGTTTAGGTGCTGCTTGATATCTTGCCACTAGTCCTACTTCTAGCATGATGTCTGGTCTTAATACAATGTCCCTCTAAAAATCCTCTGATGACTAATAAACATGGAGCGTAGATCTTTTTGATTTCGGAGGTCTTGAAATAGGAAATTGGTTCCTATTTTTCTGTTGCAGTTGATGTCTTTGTGGCGTGAATGAGGACCGGATTTAGTGCCCTGGCGGGATTGACATCACCCGATTCCATATCTAAAGAGAAAACCTTTTTTATTTGTAAATATCTCAAAGGCAAACAGGCCAGCCATAATTCTGAAACGTTTTAATCTCCCCACCAAGCCCTGCAGTCACAATTACTAGACCCCAGGCAGCAGTTGAAGACTGGTCTTGAATGGTATTACCGTCTCCAGTTTCATAAAGACTGTTTTGGGGTTCAGCAACTGATTGGTTCGATGGACCTTGAATGCTAAAGGGAGAAAGCTTCTCCTCCGGCCATGTTGCTGAACCTTTAGACAAAGTCTCGGCTGAAGACCCGTGATTCAGACTCGAATGATCCAGGGCTCTATGAGAAGCAGAAGAGGCAGTTAAGTTGGCTTGAAGAGAGCCTGACATAGAATCTGAAATAACAGATGCATCACCTCTAATATTACCAAAGACACTCGCTTTACCATTACATGACAAAAATACATGTGGCTTCACTGTTTCTGGAACAGATCCTTCACTTCTATCTCTAACCCTTGCCCCTTCCAAAATGTTGCCATTTCCATCAGCACTACTGCCCCGAGCCTCTGAGTTGCCGGATGTTGATAAATAAGCACTCTGCATGCTAGCCTCCAAGTCTCGACCAATTTCCACTTGCTGAAAGGACCCACTCTTTCGTCCAGTACCCACTGTCCCTTGAAACAGCAGTTCGAGATTGTGCCTCTGACTAGGAATTAAATCACATTGGCGAGATACAAGAGGTTCCGGCCTCATACCAGACCAAGGAATTGCAAATGACACACTCCGAAAAGGGAAATACTCATAAGCCCGACAAACCCCTTGGTTTCTAGCAGCTGAAGTGTTCGGAGACTCATAATTCCAAATATACACATACGAATCTTCACTTGCAGATATGACATATTTCCCATTTGTAAACGAGGAAGCTATTTGACTGTTGGTGTTGAAACTGGGCGCTCAACATGTCTTTTCTGAATTCTGTTGTCAAGTGGGTCGCTCACGTTGTAAATTGCACTGTGCAAAACGCCCGAGTGGGTCGCTCTTCGCCCAGGTGGGTCGCTCGACCTCCAAACCCTATCAACGATGCTCTGAAGTGCGATTTCGGCCTCCAAACTCCAGATTTCAGTTTTGAAAATGATCTTTCGACCTTTCAACCTGCAATTCAACCCTATGCCACTTGAAACTCCATACATATTTATATACATGTACCTCTGGCTGAGGACCAAAACATATATACCAAGGATCTCCATCAACAGAAATTAGAGCTGGCTCACAGAGTTTTATGGCTGCATGAAGATCCTTCACTACATGCAAAAATCCTGATTTCCTTTTGTATGGCAAAGTAGCAACTCCTTCGATACTAATCAAATTAATGAAATCCATTGCTGTGCCTTGTTCTATAGCAGCTTCCCAAGAATATTTTGATCCACATAATGAGGTATGCTCATCAATAAATGCATTTTGAATATCCATTCGGATATCTTCATCAGTGATATTATCACAAGGATCAACTTCCTCTAAGCACTTAACAAACTGAAATATCATGTCCAGCATTCCGATTTGCTATAGATTCTAACCCACTGAGATAATGAATATAGCAAAGTGCTCCATCGGATATCCTCAAACCATATGAACTTCAAAACAAATTGAACCATTATAATTATAGATGCAAGCCACAGGTACAGAGATTATATATAATCTTTGGATGCCACAGAGTGCGATGATATGAATGTCAGAAAAGTCATATGCAAAATACAGAGAAGGAAGCTGTAGAACTCCAAGAAAAGAACAAGTGAGAGGGACAATCCATGAACCAAACCAAGCTGTGAGAGACACCAGACTGCCAGCAATACGCTTCATATTCAGAGGAAATATCTCAGACATCATGACCCATGGAATTCCACCCATGCCCATTGAAAATGTTACAATATAATCCAAAAGACCAATTAATGATAATTTTCTTGCCAGTAGTAGAAGAGAAGACCCATCAAAAGGTCCCTGTATGTAAAATGATCCAATAATGAAGCAACTTATGCACATTCCTCCTGCAGCAATCATTAGAAGTGGGCACCTTCCATATTTGTCCATAATCAATGATGAGTGCACCGCCACCATCTGATGAAATCCTCTTTGCAATATTCTTGCCAATTATGCTCCAACACATTATTACAAACTACTAATCTGACATTCTCTTCTCCAAAACAGGGTTTTGGAGAAGAGTCATCCTTGATTATTAATAATGATAAAACTCTCGAAATAAGAAACTTATTGAACCTTGGTGAGTTTACCTCTAACAGTAGACTGACAAGACGGAGTCTAACATTGGCTCCAATGGGGATGGCAGCTGCCGCTTCTTGGAGGTGCCAAGAACCGCAGAGCTTTGGGAGAGCAGACAGTGCCTCCATCCATTGGGCGATGGAATCATTATTCTGACAAACAAACTAAAGACTGATAACTCAGTTTATTAACTAGAAATTCGACTCACACTGATTTGATGCAAATTAAAATGACTGAATTAAACAAAAACTTTCTGAAAAGGGCAGCAGTCCATCAAAATTTCAAAACCCTGATGGCAACCCCCTGCATACTGATGTGATATGTACAATCATGTATAATTTGCCTTCCAATGCAACCAATCCAGCAAATGGCTGCACCCCAAATTTCTGCTCTTATTCTCCTTGAGCAGGCAGAATGATGAACCTATAGGCAACTCAACACAATCACTGAAACCAAATCTCATGACAATAAACCAGGCAACATTTATCTTTTCTAATGCTTGCAGAAGAATGCTGAAGGGATCTTGAAAATCCTGAAGCACTGGCTTATCTGGAGATCCAACTGCAAAAATACTAGTAATCACCTCACTCTGACCTGAAAGGACAATTGATTTCTGAGGGATAGAAATGCATAGATCTGCCATCTGAGTGTTAGCTGTAGGTTCCTTGACCATGAGAAATTATGACATATACTCTTCAAATTCATGATCTAGATCATTTTTAAACAAAAAACAATCTTCAAGGTTATCAAACATGACAGCCTTTTCATCTTTGTGAAGGAAAAAATTATCTGTTTGCTGATCTACACAACTGATTACAAGACAATCATCTTTTTCAACAGAGGAAGAAATTTCACCAACACTTTCCTGACTATGTGTGCACTGCAAATCTGTTGTAGCTTCGGCTGAAACATGACCTTTCAAAAGTAGATTTATCTCATCTTCAGACAAAGGAGACAATGCTTTTTGTTTTCTTCTGCTTAAACAGTAATTATCTTCATATGACAGGGCATTCAAACTATCATTCATTACTGAGTTATTGAAAAGAGATTTATCACTTACTTGCACAAAGATCTCATTCTGGTTTTCATGAACTGACTGAATCACCTCTTCATGAAGGCTGTGTTCTAATGATGAGCTGACAGTATGACTGAGAACATTTGGATCCATTACTGTGTCTTCTGCATCCCAGATGATTTCAACAGCAGAGTTCTCCTTGATTGGCTTTAGCACAAGATATGCTTGGTCATCCTGATCTGGATCTGAATCTGAAGTAGCTGTCTGGACATTATCACAATCTGCAATTGGAACTGGACTTACTTGCATGCTACTGTCTTCTGTGGGCAGATCTGAAATGACACTCTCCCTTTCATCATTTTCAGCCATATGGCCATCAACCTGCTGCAAAGTCTCCTGAGCACCTTGATAGGTATCCTTTAGGTTCTCTTCATGTTGCTGAAATGGATTCTCATACAGGGCCTCCATGATTTCATCATTCATGAAATTATCATCTTCATAATATTTCTCCAGGCTTTCAATAAAAGAATAAGCATGTTTGCAGCAGTCATGAACTAAATTTAACGATGGGTAAGATGTTTGATATTTTTCAATGAACAGGGCATGAAAATCCTATAAACAATAAATGCAGGCCAGCGGCAAATTTTCATACCATGACTGAGCTTCACCTTCCAGAGTGGCCAGGAACATCTTCATCAAGCAATCTTCAGGAAAATCTATCTTCAACTTGCGAATATGCATGTGAAATCTGACTAAATGTAAAGCAGCATCTTTCTTACCATCATTGTTAAACGTAGGCAGATTCCTTGACCAATCCACCTTGGGCATCTTATTCGGAAAACCTGGAATGTGATCTCGGCTCAAGGGAGCATATCTTCTCGTGATCCGGTCCATCTTGACAATTCTGAAGCTACTGATCTGCCTGCAGTGAAATCACCATGGAGCATTTGATTGTCTGGATTGTTTAATGTGTGAAGTCGCCGGGTGAATGATTTCAGCCTTGCGGTGTCTGACTGCTGTCCACCATCAGCATCAGATCTGCAACTTGATTTCCTGCACTGGGGCAAGACAATCTACAAGTCGACTGTCACATCAACAGCAAACCATCTCCCCAGTATGGTCGCCACTATGTTAGCGCTCAAATCTGCCACAGGCTGAAAGAGGCAAAACTCGAGGCAACATCAAACCAAGCTCAGCCTCGTAGCTAGCCCTACGAGGACAGGAGAGGGCTCTCTCAGGGTCTATCTCGGCAAAAGGATCTTCAAGGAGCTGAGATGACCAATAAGGAAAACTGATCTTAGGCTAGTAAACTGATATGAAAAGGGTTTTTTTTAATAAATAATGGGGTTTTCTGGGCTGTGTGAGGCAAAGAAAGCAAGAGCAGAGATTAAATAAAGAACGCAGATTATCTCCTGAGGCAAGGTAAGCATGAAGTTTAGCAATTAAATTGAGATAAACGGAATGACAAGACTGCTGAGAAGTCGACAGGGGCATAGAAGATGGATCCTTGTCGAACAGAAGAAAACATTAACCTATGAATACTTCCTCAAGACAGAGCAAATAAATTGAATTCTGCCTTTCTCACTCAGAAACATTCAATATTGAAATGGCGATTAATGAACTGTGAACATAACGATGACATATGAAACAAAAGGAAAAACATTTGCTAAATTCCAAGCCACAAGAATCTCAAAAAACAGAGCTGTATCTCTTCATTAAAATCTCTGTCTGAGACTGTAC